>CM059295.1:7280000-7707500 GCA_030340665.1 Neosalanx taihuensis | reverse complement strand
CCCCCCTTCCCCTCCTTTCCCCTTTCCCCCTTCTCCCTTCCCTCTCCTCCTCCCCACCCCCACCCCCTTCCCCTCCCCCCTCCCAGACAGACCCAAATTAATTATTTGTAGGAACCAGCACACATCAACACCCAGGGTTACTGAGCAGAAGATAACATAGACTGTTTTCTATCTGCAGGACAGGGGAAACATTTCAGAAACAACCCCAGAATGCCTCTGCATTGCCATGGTGATGCCTCTGCGTTGTCATGGTGATGCTTCTGTGTTGTCATGGTGATGCTTCTGTGTTGTCATGGTACAGGTGACCTATTGGGAAACATACTGTAACTGTCCTTGTGGGTTGATAGACAAAATAATGACAGAAATAGTAATCAATATTACTCTCTCTCTTTCTTTCTCTCTCTCTCTCCTGCTCCTTCTCGCTCTCTCTCTCTCGCTCACACACACAGATACATATCCAGGCACAGATAAACACACTCTCACACTTGCATACATATACACACACCTCTGTATACAGTGTGGATGAAACACACACACACAAACTCTTTGAAATCAACAGTGAGTTCATGTTCCACAGTGCAGTTAAGATGAAGCTCATTCCTTTAGTACAGTGAACAGCAGACACAGGTTTTGAAAAGCAGAAAGGTTTAGTTACCTTGACTGGTCAGCAGCTGTGGAATCTGTGTAGGTGAGACAGAGGCCTGTGTGTGTAACCATGCTCCTGTGTGTGTGTGTGTGTGTGTGTGTGTGTGTGTCACAGGGATTATGAAGTGATAAAAGCAGTTTTATGGATGCAGTGAGGAGAGCTGTTCCTGAATGCTGTGTCGGCTTCTTTACAGGTCCTCTTCTACTCCTCCTCTCCAACTCCTCTCCTCTTCTCCTCCTCCTCCTCCTCCTCCACCTTATCTCCTCCTCTCCACCTCCTCTCCTCTTCTCCTCCTCCTCTCCTCTTCCTCCACCTTCTCTCATCCTCCTCCTCTCCACCTCCTCTCCTCCTCATCTTCTCCTCCTCTCCTCCTTCTCTCCTCCTCTTCTCCTCATTCTCTTCACCTCCTCTCCTCCTTCTCCTCTTCACCTCTTCTCCTCCTCATCTTCTCCTCCTCTCCTCCTTCTCCTCCTCCTCTCCTCCTCTTTCTCTCCACCTCCTCTCTTCCTCTCCTCATCCTCCTCTCCTCTCCTCTTCTTATCATCTTTCTCTCCTCCTCCTCTCCTCCCCCACCTCCTCTCCTCCTACACTCTGGTTTCACACCCTCGTACTAGGCCTTCTCCCCCTCCCTCCTTCCCTTTTATTTGGAAACTGTGTCATCTGCTTGTGGACAGATCTTCCCTTCGGCGTGCTGGCAGAGCACAGTGCCGGAAACATAGGACTGGCTAACGTCAAGGTCAGGGGTCAGGAGTCAGGGGTCAGGGGGCTGGGTGGTAGTGGCCACGCTGAGAGAGAGAGAATGGATGCGACAGAAAAAACACAGTGAGAGAGAGAATGAAAGAGACACACACTCAGGCACGCACTTACACACACACTGTTGTTGTTAGGATTGCTACCATAAAGCACCAATCTAACATAATAAAGGCCTCTCACATAGAAAACAACCAAGGACCAATCCATACAGGCTGAATCCATACAGGTGAATCCATACAGACTGAATACATTGTCTCTCTCTCTCTCTCTCTCTCTCTCCTCTCTCTCTCTCTCCTCTCTCACTCTCTCTCTCTTTCTATTTTTCTTTCTGTCCCTGTCTCTCTATCTCTCTCTCTCTCTCTCTGTCTGTCTGTCTGTCTGTCTGTCTGTCTGTCTGTCTCTGTCCTTTTCTCTGACTCTCTCTGTCTCTGCCCCTGTCTCTCTCTCTCCTCCCATCTTTCTATCCTCCTACTCTGTCAACATGCTCTTCGTGTGTTTGTGACAGATCATTATCATCACATCACTCTCCTCTGGAGGGAGGTGTGTGGGAGGAGGAGAGGAGAGAGATGGAGAGAGGAGGAGAGAGAAGAGTGCTGAGACAGACAGAGAGATGGCAGAGAGCAGGCTGACAGACTGGTGTATGCTCATCAAGGCTGGAGTGAGGCTTTGAGCCGGTGCCGCTCAAGACTCGTGGCCTGATGGGCTGCATGTCACAACCTGTGTTGTTCTCGCATTTTAGGAAGGGTTAAGGTCTGACATTACAAGAGGAGAAGAGAGGGGAGGAGAGGATGAGAGGGGGGCAGGAGAGGGGAGAGGAGAGGAAGGGAGTGGAGGGAAGAGGAAGGAAGGAGAGGGGAAAGGAGAGGAGAGGAGGAGGGCAGAAAAGGGGAGAAAAGGGGAGGAAGGGAAGAAAAGGAGGGGAGGAGAGATGAGAAGAGAGAGGGAGAGTTCTCTGAGGCGATGGTGGAAACCTCATTATCCTCTTTCCCCCTCAGCTCTTCCCACACAAACACATCATCCATCTACTTCTCTCTCCTTCTCCTTTCCTTCCTCCATACTTTCATCGTCCACAAGCCACTGGTGCCAGGACAGCCATACACGCACCCTCTCTCTCTCTCTCTCTCTCTCTCTCTCTCTCTCTCTCTCTCTCTCTCTCTCTCTCTCTCTCTCTCTCTCTCTCTCTCTCTCTCTCTCCTCTCTCTCTCTCTCTCTCTCTCTCTCTCTCTCTCTCTCCTTCCCTGTTTTCAAATCCCACAGACTTGATGTTCAGCCTGAGAAGACCCAGTTAGAGAAGCTGTGGAGGATGTGATGTATGTTCCTCATCCAGACAGCAGACCAACACATGAAGAAACGCGGCACATCCACATCTTCGTGTGAGTGTGTGTGGTGTGTTTGTAGTGTGAGTGGTTAATGTGTGTAGTGATTGTGTTGATGTGTATGTAGTATGAGTGGTTAATGTGTGTAGTTATTGTGTTGATGTGTGTGTGTGTGTTGACTCTCAAATGTGTGTGGCTGCAAACCGCTAACATTCTTAGTTGTCATGTCGATGCTGTGGAGCGTTGCCTTAGTAACGATTGATGGAAGGACCCCAGAGAGGTCAGAGGTTGTTTGTAGATGGAGGTGGATAGCCCTCATCCTTTTCTCTCTCTCTCTCTCTCTCTCTCTCTCTCTCTCTCTCTCTCTCTCTCTGTGTCTCTGTTTCTCTCTCTCTCCCTCAGATCTTATTCCTCTCTTTCTCTCTCTCTGATCTTATCCCTTTCTCCATCTCTCCATGAAGAAGAGACACTAAAGAGGTGATGAATAGTGATGACCATATGGTACAAAAACAGCAGCACATGGATGAGTGTGTGTGTGTGTCACTGATGTCATCTCCCAGTTCAACCTCAGAACTCCTGAACATCCAGAGGAGGACCCCTAATCCAGCACCACACACACACACACACACACACACACACACTCACACACCCACACACACACACACACACACACACACACACACACACACACACACACACACCACACACACACACACACGTACATGCACATAAACACACACACACACACACACGTACATGCAGATAAACACACACGTACATGCACGTACATGCACATAAACACACACACCCCACTGGCACACACACACATCACACATCAGACACACACGCTCAGCTACTTTGACACCTCAGTTCTGCTTAAGTTCAGCATCCTAATGAGTGTGTGAAGAAGACAGTGGGTCTTGATGCAGAGCCATATGCAGGTATGAATATGCATGCTGCCAGGAGGGGCCATGACTGGGTCAGCCACACCCTGCCTCATTATTCTGACATGCTGACACACAGCAACAAGACACAGCAAAGTCACACGCCAGAAAAGTAGCTTGAGCACAAGCTCAACCCTACAGCAAGTTACAGAGAGCACCGAAACTTTCTCCTCGGAGGAACTAGTTCAACTCTGCATGAGGATCAAACACTGGGAGGGACTTCCTCTCTCCTCTCCTGTCCTCCCTCCATCCGGCCTTTCTTTCTCTCTCTCCCTCCCTCCAGGCCTCCTCTTTCTCTCCCTCCATTACTCCTCCCTCCCTCCCTGTTCTTTTCCTCCTCTCTCCCTCCTCCCTCGGCTTCCCTCTCTATACCCCTCCCTTCCTCCCTCCCTCTCTGCCCTCCAGGGCAAACCTGATCATCAGCCATCATTTGCATCTGATTGGCTAATGAGAGGAAATGAGAGTTTTAGCCTCTTTAGCGCAGACAAAAGCACCCCCCCCCCACCCCGCTCCCCTCCATCCAGCTTAGAGGAGGAGACCTCAGTTTAGCTGAGCAGAGTCAATAGGAGGGATTAGCTCTCTGCATCAATATCACCACCAGATGCTGCTTAGGGCTTGCTCCTCCTCCTCCCTCCTCCTCCCTCCTCTTCCCTCCTCCTCCCTCCTCCTCATCTTCCCTCCTCCTCATCTTCCCTCCTCCTCCCTCCTCCTCCTCCTCCCTCCTCCTCCCTCCTCTTCCCTCCCCCTCCCTCCTACTCCCTCCTCCTCATCCTCTTTCCTCCTCCTACTACCTCCTTCTCCTGATCCTCCCTTCTCCTCCACCTCCTCTTCCCTCCTCCTCCTCCTCATCCTCCTGCTACCTCCTCCTTCTCCTCCTCCTCTTCCACTTCCTCCTCCTGCCTCTTCCTCCCCCCGGGAGGCCACAGAAAAAGGGTCTTGTTCAGACCTACGCCGGCCCCTCCCCCTGCCCCTCCCCCTGCCCCTCACCTGGCCCACAATACAACAGCTAATCCACAGCCGAGGGTCTGGCCTCAGACAGGAGAGAGCAGTGGCACTCGTGTAAACACACATCATCTAATAATGTGTTAATTTAACATGTATTTATCAAGAGAAGTACCGGGCGGTCGTGGGGGGAATCGAACCATCAACCTCTTGATCGGTGGTTAATTGCTTTACAGCTGAGGGTCCCAAGAGCCAACAGGAGCTGGAGGCCCTGACACAGCCTGGGGCCAGAGTGACACCCCCACCACCAAACCAGCTCACCCTCATCAGCCCTGTTCATCCCTCACACCACTGTTCACCTGGGTTTGTGTGTGGGAGTGTGTGTGTGTGTGGGGGGGGAGTGTGTGTGGGCGATGGGGGTCCAAGGACAGGTAGCTAACCAGTACTGGTTGTTTCTGAACACCAATCAGCTGTTAGACATTTGCTGCAGGGCAGCTTTTAATTGGTCATTGCCGTCTGTTGAGCTCTGCTCCAGGATGACATCACGGCTTCCTTCCAGACTGGTGTTCCCACGGAAACACACACCGAGTCACATGCACAGAAACACACATACACACTGAGACACACACATACACACAGACAAGCACAAACACACAGTGAGTCACACACACACAACCTATATATACAACGAGACAAAGACACACAAACTCATACACACACACTTAACCACAGAGTAACCTGTAATTTAAATGTTGGGTGCCCTGTCACGCCTTGATGAGCTAATTAAGAGCTACTTAGCTAAACTGTGTGACAGACAGGCCGGGGGGCCGGGGGAGGGGGGGGGGAGTCCTCATCCACCAGTTTTTGCCTCGTGGGCTTCACGCAATGACCAGAAGACACCTCGTCTCTGGAGAGAGAGGAGGAGAGAGGAGATGGAGGGAGGGAGGGAGGGAGGGAGGGAGGGAGGGAGGGAGGGAGGGAGGGAGGGAGGGAGGGAGGGAGGGAGGGAGGGAGGGAGGGAGGGAGGGAGGGAGGGAGGGAGGAGGAGAAAGAGGAGGAGAGAGGAGGAGAAGAGAGGAGGAGGAGAGGAAAGAGAGAGGAGTAGAAGGAAACACCGACCCTCTCTCCTCCCCCGACTCTCTCTCCTCTCTTTTCTCTCTCTCCTCTCTTCTCTCTCTTTCTTCTATCTTCTCTTTTTTTCTCTCCTCCCCCTCCTATCCCCCTCCTCCCTCTGTCTCTCACTTTCTTCTATATTCTCTTTTTTTCTCTCCTCCCCCTCCTATCCCCCCTCCTCCCCCTGTCTCACTCATCACCCATCAGCAGATCTTTTTGTTTGTTTGACATGCACTTCAGGAGAAACAAAAGACTGACCCTCTTTCCCTCCTGCCAGTGTTTGCTCTGAGGAGAGACGACTCCAAAAGTGTGTGTGAGAGAGGGTGTGTGCGTGTGTGAGAGTGAGTGTCTGTATGTGTCTGAGAGAAAAGGTGTGTGTATGTCTATGTGTGTATCGAAGTGTAAATGTGTCTGGTGTGTGTCTTTGAGCGTGAGTATTCATGTTGTAATGGGTCAGTGGGCCAAGCCGTATGCTGAGCATTGTACGAACAAGTTCAAGTGTGTGTGAGAGTGTGCCGCCTCTCCAGTCATCTCTATTGCCTGGAGGTGTGAGTGATGTCTGGCTCCGCCCCCTAATGTCTGGCTCCACCCCCTGAGGGCTGGTCCAGCCAGTGTGTGGCCCAGAGCAGAGATGCTGTCAGCCTCCAGCACACAGACAGACTTTCACACATGAAGAACAGAGCTTTATTGCCCTCACACGCAATGCTACCGTAGGGGCGGGGCAGTTGCAGGGGGAAGGGGTCAGAGGTCAGGGTGCATGCACTACCACACAACAACAGTCACTAACCTTTACTCGATCAGTTCCTCTTCCTCCAAAGCAAGGAGGAAACACATGTTGTTGTTTGTTTAACAACTTGGTCAATATTTGATTCTCTACCTGTTTTCCAGTCTTCAGTTTGACGATTCTGTTTCTAGGCAATTGAGTAATTAGCTGTTTCAAATGGAGCCTCCCTTTCTGGCTTTCTATGGTGTTATCCTTATTCCTGGCTGTAAAGTGACATTTCATGAAAAAGGGATCTGTGTGTGTGTGTGAGTGTGTGTGTGTGTGAGAGAGAGAGAATGTGTGTTTGTGAGAATGTGTGTGTGCGTGAGAGAGAGAGTGTGTTTGTGCTTGCTGTTAGGAACAATGTCATCAATATTATATCCAGATATCATCGCTGTCTGGGAGGCATCTTACATCCCTCTATATACCACTGCACTGTCTGCACACACTCACCAAACACACACACACACTCACCACACACGCACACATCACCCAGAGGATGAGAGGAAAGGAAAAATAAAGAAAATAAGGAGAGAAGAAGGATTCAAGAAGGATTCAGACAAATGAAAACACTGGATGGAAGGAAGTTTCGGAAAACTTGGTGAGAGTTTGAAACTGAAAATAGAAACGGAGAACAAGAGAAGGAAGAAAGAGAGAGGAGAGAGCAGAGAGAAAGAGCAGAGAGAGAGAGTAGAGAGAGAGAGTAGAGAGAGAGAGGAGAGAGAGGGTGAGTGAGAATGAGAGAGAGAGGGTGAAGGCAGAGAGAGTGACAGGAGAGAAAGAGAGAGATAGAGTGAGAGAGAGAGAGAGAGAGAGAGAGAGAGAGAGAGAGAGAGAGAGAGAGAGAGAGAAAAGAGAGAGGGAGAACAAAGAGAAGACAGTGACTTTGTCATTGCTAGTCTTTGTCCTCATGTCTGGAGGCAGTGGAGCTCACACAGGTGCTGGGCTGACAAGAAAGGTGCCCCCTCCTCCAAGCCACCTCCATCCCCCAGCCCCCATCATCAACCAGCCCCCCTCACGACCCAACCCCCAGCCCGCAGCCACTGCACCACACCACCTGCTGGGTAAACAGGCTCACAAAGGACAGAGAAGAGAGGCAGGGAGAGGCAGGAGGGAGGACGAGAGGCAGGAGGGAACAAGAGAGGCAGAAGGTAGGCAGGAGGGAGGAAGAGAGGCAGGAGGGAGCAAGAGAGGGAGGAGGGAGGAAGAGAGGCAGAAGGTGAGGAGAGGCAGGAGGTAGGAAGAGAGGCAGAAGGTAGGCAGGAGGGAGGAAGAGAGGCAGGAGGGAGCAAGAGAGGGAGGAGGGAGGAAGAGAGGCAGAAGGTGAGGAGAGGCAGGAGGTAGGAAGAGAGGCAGTAGGTAGGCAGGAGGGAAGAAGAGAGGCAGGAGGGAGCAAGAGAGGGAGGAGGGAGGAAGAGAGGCAGGAGGTGAGGAGTGGCAGGAGGTAGGAAGAGAGGCAGTAGGTAGGCAGGAGGGAGGAAGAGAGGCAGGAGGGAGGCAGGAGGGAGGAAGAGAGGCAGTAGGTAGGAAGTGCTCCAGCTCAGAACTTCTGTGCTTTTGTATTTGACCTTGTGAAGAGCCAGAAGGGATGAAGGTGTGTGTGAATGATATGTGTGTGTATGTTTGTGTGTTCCTGCATCATTGATGAGCCATGGACCCTCCATCCTGTCTAAAGTTTGATCAGGTTTTGGAAAAACTCCCACAAACCAACACACACCTGCTCAAACCAACACAGGTTTTAGGTCAGGCGTGAAATTCCAAACCTTTAGCTGATCTTGTAAAAAACAGCATGTCAGATCTGTTAGAGGCTTGAGAAAAACTCACCATCTCCAGTGGGTCAGGCATTCTCTCACAACAACAACAATAACATCTCCACTCAGAAGACACCTCTGGGTCTACAAACACAGAGGGATTTGAACCTGGACCCTCTTTACCTGGTGAGACAGGGAGATTCGAACCTACGATTGTGTGGCCATGAACTAATACAATTAAATCTACAGCGGGCCATAATTAACTCCTCCCTGCAACTACACCCACACATTACAAACCATACACACAACACACACCATACACACCACACACACCGCACACACACAGCACACACACAGCACACACACGACACACAGCAAACACTCACACGCAGCAGAATAGCTCCATAAAGCATGTCCCTCCCTCCCACTCTCCCCTCACCTCACCTCCTCTCTTCCCATCTCTCCCCCTCTCTCTCACCCTCTCCCACGAAACACACACACACCTCTCATCCTCTCCCATGAAACACACACACACCTCTCATCCTCTCCCATGAAACACACACACATGTCAGTCATATGTCAGAAAGAGGACTAACTCCTGCAGAGTAATTACTCTCACCTGGGATTAAGGGACTTTCCTCTCGAGGCAGAACAGAGGCAGCTGAGAGGCAGCTGAGAGAGGCAGTCCATGTGTGTGTTGTGATGTGTGTCGTGATGTGTTGTGATGTGTTGTATGTATGTGTGTGTTATGGTGTGTGTGTGTGTGTGTGTGTGTGTTTGTGTGTTGTGATGTGTTGTGATGTGTGTGTGTTGTGTATGTATATGTGCATGTTGTGATGTGTGTGTGTCTGTGTGTTGTGCTGCTGGGACCAGGACACTGGCTCTGGACTGTAGCGCCACCTCCTGGGCAGCGTTAAAGTCATGGTCTGACCAGAATGTTCCAGATTGAAATGGTATTTATTCATGTTCAGACGGGGAACAGTAGAACCAGAAGGAACAGGAGAACCATGGAGGGAACTGGAGAACCACAGAGGGAACTGGAGAACCAGATATGGAACAGGAGAACCACAAAGGCAACAGGAGAACCAGAGAGGGAACAGGAGAACCAGAGAGGGAACTGGAGAACCAGATATGGAACAGGAGAACCAGAGGGAACTGAAGAACCACAAAGGCAACAGGAGAACCAGCGAGAGAACGGGAGAACCACAGAGGGAACAGGAGAACCAGAGAGGGAACAATAGAATCAGAGAGGGAACAACATAACCAGAGGGAACAGGAGAACTACAGAGGGAACAGCAGAGCCATAGAGGGAACAATAGAACCAGTGAGGGAACACACAAGATCTCACATTCTCCAGCGTCCTCCAGGCAGGAACCTGAAAGGTTTGTTCCAAAGCTCCCAGCCACTCTGACATGTCAACAGCAAGCAGGTGTGCCTCAACAGAGGAGTACGACAAAAGACACACACACACAAGTACACACACAAGTACACACACACACATACACACACGTCCATGAAGAAGATTGTGGTCATAAGCCAACTCTTTCAGTGACCTGAGCTACAGTCAAAACACACACACACACACACACACACACACACACAAGTGGACATGAACAAACTCAACACAGACATTTGTACACACAAACACACACACACACTAACCAAGCATAGACAGATATCCATTCTTGCTGTGGGTCTGATCTGTGGACTTCCCCCTTCATTCACAATGGGTGTAAACTTCAAAGAAGATGAGATGAGAGATTTAGTCACGTATCTCCTCCCCCCTCTTCCCCCCTCCTCCTCTCTCTCCTCTCCTCTCCCTTCTCCTCCCCTCTCTCTTCTCCCCTCCCCCCCTCCTCCTCTCCTCCGCCTCTCCTCTCTCTTCTCTTCTCTCTTCTCCCCTCACCTCTCCCCTCCTCCCCTCCCCTCTTGTCTCCTCTCCCTTCTCTTCTCCTCTCCTCTCCTCTCCCTTCTCTTCTCTTCCCCTCCACCCTCACCCTTCCCTCTCCTCCCCCCTCTTCTCCGCAGGGTTACTGTGGAGAATCATTCACTGGTGGTATTAAACCTGTCATCCCACAAACCTACACAATGTGTATAGTGTAGCTCTAGGCCACAGGGTGGGGTGTGTGCGTGGCTTTGTGCATGCGAGCAGGTATGTGGTGGTGTGTGTGTGTGTGTGAGTGTGTGTGTAGGCTACGTTATGAGGACGTGAGTCAGAGTGAGGAGGTATAATGCTGCTTTGTGTGTGTGACAAGCAGGAATGTGGAGGTTTGTAGGACGAGCAGGACACATATTAATCCCTCTCCCTTTCTACACACATCTAACCCTGCATGGACAGAAGGCTCACACTTGTGCAGGCACACACACAGACACACACAAACACACACAGACACATCCACACAAACACCCAGACACACACACATACAGACACACGCACACACACAGACACACACACAGACACACGCACACACACAAACACACACACAGACACACGCATGCACACACAAAGACACACAGACACATGCACACACACACAGACACACTTATTTCTATACATTAATAACACACCTTATACACACACCTCCTAAACACACCTCCTACACACACCTCCTACACGCACCTTCTACACACACTTATTAAATATATATTTCTACTTTTTGTGTGATGTGTATTAGACCAGGGCTGGTGGAGTGAGAGAAAGAGAGACAGGTTAGCAGTTTTACCTGGGGGAGATCTGGAGAGAGAGGTGGGGGGGTGGGGGGGGGGTGTAATGCCTAACTTAGTACATAGTGGATGGTTAAAAACACACTCATGTTTGACCTCAATGGAATTGAGTCAGGCCACTACCGCCCCCCAGTGGTGAAACAGCAGATAACATTTCTGAACTCAACTCTTCCTCGGTTGGTGCAGTTAATCATCTAAACCTGAGGCATGTTCATGTGGTCTACACTGCTATTTTATACCGATTATGATGACATGGCCACGCCTCTGTCACAGTCAGATTGTGATGTCATGGAAACGCCTCTGTCAGAATCAGATTATGACATCATGGAAACGTCTCTGTCAGTCACATTGTGATGTCACTGCTGGGCAGCTGTCTGAGCTGTGCGTCTGAGCTGTGCGTCTGAGCTGTCTGAACATGAGGCACCTGAAGACAGGCCAAGTGTTGATCACACTGTTTCTCATATCAGCTCTGATTGGTGGAACTTTAGCCATGCCTCTATCACACAGGTGGGGGAGCTAAATAGAACACAGATGCACACCAGCACATTCTTAACTTCAAAACACTGTGTAGTCAGGAATAGTGTGTAGTAAGTGTAGTGTGTAGTGAGTGTAGTGAGTAGTCAGGGTAAGTATGTAGTAAGTGTACTGTGTAGTGAGTGTAGTGTGTAGTCAGGAATAGTGTTTAGTAAGTGTAGTGTGTAATAAGTGTACTGTGTAGTGAGTGTAGTGTTTAGTCAGGGATAGTGTTTAGTAAGTGTAGTGTGTAATAAGTGTACTGTGTAGTGAGTGTAGTGTTTAGTCAGGGATAGTGCGGGAAACAGGTTGCTGAGCGGTAAGGGAGTGGGGGCTAGTAATCAGAAAGTCCCTGGTTTGATTCTCGGTTGTGCTAACATGACATTGTGTCCTTGAGCAAGGCATTTCACCCTACTTGCCTCAGGAGGAATGTCCCTGTACTTGCTGTAAGTCGCTCTGGATAAGAGTGTCTGCTAAAGGACTAAATGTGTAGTGAGTATAGTGTGTAGTAATGTGTGACTCCTGGTTTGTACCCTGCTGTTCACAGTAGAGCAGAGGAGCCTCCACACCTCGAGCTGCTGTTCAGTCCAGAGCTTCTCCCCACAGACCTCAGCAGCTTCTCTGAAGGTGAAACTTAACAGCAGACAGAAACACTCAAATATATAACATAAAGAAAAGACACATATCACACTGTAAAGATGTCATACAGTTCATCGTTTCTACATTAGAAAGATGACAGATTCCGATGTGATATTCACAGATTATGGAGTTAAACCCCTGATGGTGTCCTATGAACCCAACCTGGAAGAGGATTACTACTAGAACTGGTCACCTGAAGAAGACAGCTCGCTGCCCCGCCTTCTACACACACACACTCTTTCCTCGCTTTACTTAACACAAAATTAAACATGCAGAAAATTTGAGAAAGGTGTGTATTTGTCAGTTTGTGGATAAATTAAGGTGTGTAAGTGTGTGTGTGTGTGTGTGTGTGTAGGTATGTACACATGCGTGTGTGTGTGTGCACACGAGCGTGCGTCTATAAACCAGAAATGACAGGACACCAGAATACTGTGTCAACATTTTTAACTAAAGAATCAAATTCACACTCGAAAAAAAGATCAAATAAGAATTCCACATACAGAATGAATCAGTATGATGTGTCATTTGTAATTACAATATATTTATTTATATATGGCATGTCTGTACACACTGTCTAGAGCCTGAACTTAGTACCTTTGGAGCCAGGAGATCCGTCTGAAAACAGTCTGGAGCTCAAAAGAACTTCAGACGTCCGTGGATGAAATTTCGATAAATAATTATGACATGGAAAATGTGGATGATCTTAATGAGTTATAACTAGAAGACAAACCCACTCAAATCCCACATCATTCATCAATGAGATCCCCCATATTTTCGAAATGTAATTCTACAATGTTTTCATGGCTGTGTTAGTGAAAGGGTTTGTCCAGTGAACTTTCTGTTAGAAATGAGTGTTACGATGTTGTGAATGATCGGCAGTCAACACTTTGTTTTCAAGCCTCGTAGACACACAGCATATCTCTCACCATTGTTAACACACCCACGCTCATCCTTCAGCTAAGAAAAGTTACGTTTAATCGGATGGTAAGAAAAATAGGCACTACAACATGTATGGATGTGGAGGAGGTCTAAGGTTATCTCCGGTTTTTGTGCTTCCTGGGTCGTCAGGACTTCCAGGGCCTCAATTGACATCCTCTGTTTCCACTCTGCACACATTCTGTCACTCCACTTCCTGTGAGGGAAGGGATGTCACTCCACTTGATATGACTGAATGGTAAACTGGAGTATGAAAGGACATCAAGGCAGCATGGCAATGACAGCTGATTGGCCACTGCGATAAACAAGGAAGATGAAGCCATGATGTGTTCTAGAGATGGAGGTGTTTGAATATTCCAGCAGGTTCTCTCTCCAGTGTGTCACCTGTGTGGTTAGGATGGGCGTGATCCAACTGTTGGTGCTGCGTACCGATAGGCTACTGTGAAGCCCTTTGTGACATTGCTTGTAAAAAGGGCTGTGCAAATAAATGTTGATTTGTTGATTTGATACTGTGCAGGGGATTTAAAACACCTGTGCTCCGATTGGTCAAGCAGATTTGTCAACTCAAAAGTTGAGCTTTTCCCAAGATTGAAGTTTGTATTATAGATGCACTGGAAACACACTGTAGAGGGAACACAGAGGCTGTGGAGGCTGAGATGTGGAGGCTGGGCTGTGGAGGCTGGGCTCTGGAGGCTGATATGTGAAGGCTGGGATGTGGAGGAACCTTGTGTCATCTCAGTATTCAGGAGCATTCAGGAACGTTCAGGATTGTTCAGGAGCATTCAGGAATGTTCAGGAGAGTTTAAGAGCGTTCAGGATCATTCAGGATCGTTCAGGGGGCGTTCAGGAGCGTTCCTCTTCAGACCTGCTGGTTCCTGTCTTGTGCTTCTAATGGACAGGCTGCATTAATTCCCTCTGCATCCATGAATCCATGTTGCATAGTCAGTAACACATCTCTTCACCCTCTCCTCTCCCTCTCTCCGCTCCTATCTTCTCCTCACCATCTCTTCTCATCTTTCTCCTGCCTCCTCATCATCTCTTTCTTCTACCAACTCTGACAGATGTTGGTAGTCTTTGTTATGGTGGGTTGGTCCATGCAGCGTGGTTATAATACACAGTGAGGCTGCGGGCAGGGCAGCAGGGCAGGAGGGCAGCAGGACAGGAGGGCAGCCGGGGAGGAGGGCAGCTGGGCTGGAGGGCAAAAAAGCAGGAGGGCAGAAGGGCTGGAGATCAGGAGGACAAGAGGGCATCAGGGCAGGAGGGCAGCAGGGGAGGAGGGCAGAAGGGCCGGAGGTCAGGAGGGCAAGAGGGCAGGAGGGCATCAGGGCAGAAGGGCCGGAGGTCAGGAGGGCAAGAGGGAAGGATGGCTGGAGGGATGGGCAGGAGGGCTGGAGGGGTCACTCCAGATAGATGTCTTCTGTAGGGCAGGAGAACTCCACAAACTCCTTATAGTACAATTGGAAGGCTTTCCTGTTAGGGTAGAAAGAGGAGGAGAGAAAGACAGGAGGAGAAGAGGGAGGGAGAGAGGAGGGGAGGAAAAAAGACAGGAGGAGAAGAGGGAGGGAGAGAGGAGAAGAGGGAGAAAGACAGGAGGAGAGGCAGGGAGAGAGAGGAGGAGATGGAGACAGGAGGAGGAGAGGGAGGGAGAGAGAGAGAGACAGGAGGAGAAGAGAGAGAGGAGAAGAGAGAGGGGACAGGAGGAGGAGAGAAAGAGAGAGAGAGAGAGAGAGAGAGAGAGAGAGAGGGGACAGGGGGAGGAGAGGGTGACAGGGGGGAGTTAGAGAGCAGGATTTAGAAACAGTAATTGACAGTGTGTCCACCTGTCGATGTGAATGAGAAGTTTGTCTGGGACTGGAGACAGACAGGTTTTCTCACCCCACAGACTGGGCCAGGGGCTTGGTGGAGCTGTCAGACACAAACACGTGGCAGGCAAACCTCTGGTCGGCTGGGTGCTTCGTAATAAAACCAAAGTACCTGCACACAGACAGACCATGATGACCATGCACAGTGCCTGCTGGCTGGGAGGAGCTATCTCAGATTAGAATCAGAATCAGAACCAGAATCTATTTTATTCGCTATGCAGGATATACACACACAGAATTTACTTTGGCAGGAAAGAGCAAACATAGAACATATATGTAACATAATAATAAGGGTAAAACAGAATACAAAATATAATTTAAAATACTAATTAGATACAAATAAGATAAAAGTGAAAGTGGGCACTAGCTCTACAGATGGGAGGGAATATAACTATAGTAAGAGAGTGTAGAGAAGATTGGGTATATATAGTACAGCGGGAGGCGGGGGTATATACACAGTAGTGCAAACAGTGGTGCAAAATCACAGTGGTAAGTTTTTAAGGTGTCGTGTGCTAAAGTGGCTTGTGCAGAGTGCAGTGGCATTCTGGATGGGGGTGCGGGGTGTTGGTAGTTGTGGCAATGTCATACTAGTTAGTTAGCTCATTAGCCTAGCTTGTTTGCTTACTTGCTGTTCTTGGGATGATATCCACAGAAGGAGACGTTCTTTAGCTGGAAGAAGTGGTTACACTCGTTGCTCTGCAGACAGACATAGAGGAACACAGATGGAACAGATGCAAGCAGAGCTGGAACAACCAACAGGCCTCAATTTCCTGGTCTAAGGACTGTGGTGGTACATTCTGGCCACAAGGGGGGAGCAAATCATTACTCTGAGGTAGAGTTTCTGTGTCAGTGTGTGTGTGTGAGAATGTGTGCGTGTGTGTGTGTGAATGTGTGTGTGTGGTTCTTACTCTGTCAGAAGTGTAGTAATCATCTTGCACCATCAGTTTGACTCCCTTCATGTTAATTTCCAGGATGCATGAAGAGGGAGGGTTATACTGGACTGTCATCCTCCTATTGGTCGCAATCTAGTGTCAATCAAAACATAAGACAGGATATCCTCACTCAGACATCAGATATCTATCCTGTCATTCCCTCTGACAGCCAGTCAGTCTGTTCTATCCTTCCATCTGCCTCCTCCTCCCTCCCCCTACAGTCAGTCTCTCTCTCCCTCTCTTTCTTTCTCACTCTCTCCCTCCCCCTCTCTGTCTCTCTCTCCCTCCATCTTTTCCTCTTCCTTTCTCTATCTCTCTCTCTCTTCCTCCATTTTTTCCACTCTCTTTCTGTATCTCTCCCTCTCTCCATCTCTCCCTCTCTTCCTTTCTCTCTGTCTTTCCCTTCATCTCTCTCTCTCTCTGTGTCTCTGTCTCTCTGTGTCTCTCTCCCTCTGTCTCTCTGTGTCTCTCTCTCTCATTATCCCCCTCTCTCTGTCTCTCTGTCTGTCACTCTCTGTGTCTCTCTCATTCCCTATATTCCCTGCTCACTGTCATACCCCCACAGTACCTTCTGCATGGCAGCACACAGCACATCGTTCCCCTTGTGGTAGGGAACCTGGACGGAGCCCAGGAACTTTAGGCTGTACCTGTCCACCCAGTCAGATGAGCTGACCTCTGAGGAAACATACAAGATGCTGTCAAACACCAACGCACAACAAACCTCCACCTGACACACACACACCTCCACCTGACACACACACCTCCACCTGACACACACACACCTCCACCTGACACACACACACCTCCACCTGACACACACACACCTCCACCTGACACACACACACCTCCACCTGACACACACACACCTCCACCTGACACACACACACCTCCACCTGACACACACACACCTCCACCTGACACACACACACACCTCCACCTGACACACACACACCTCCACCTGACACACACACACCTCCACCTGACACTCACACACCTCCACCTGACACACACACACCTCCACCTGACACACACCTCCACCTGACACACACACACCTCCACCTGACACACACATCTCCACCTGACACACATACACACCTCTACCTGACACACACACACACACACCTCCACCTGACACACACACACCTCCACCTGACACACACACACCTCCACCTGACACACACACACACCTCCACCTGACACTAACACACACCTCCACCTGACACACACACACACACCTCCACCTGACACACACACATCTCCACCTGACACACACACACACCTCCACCTGACACACACACCCCCACCTGACAAACACACACACCTCCACCTGAAACACACCTAACACACACACACCTGAAACACACCTAACACACACAGACCTTCACCTGAAACACATACACCTTCACCTGACCCACGCACATACATGCCTCACACATGCTTGTGTGTCCTGGTACCTGTGAGGGGGCGGGGCTCCTTGGCGATCTCCGTGGCGTAGAAGGCAGGGAAGATCCCGTGGGCTCCAGAGCGCATGTTGTAGCCCTCGTACCAGTAGTCCTCTCCCTGCAGCGTCACCAGCAGGGGGTCATCCACCTCCAGCTCCAGCTCATCCGCATGACGGGGGACGAACCTGGGGGAGGAGGCGGGAGGGAGGGGAGGGAAGCAATGGCAAACAGGTCAAAACAAGCTCAGCTTCTGTGCAGATCCAGAGCATTTTATCAGATGATGAAGGGGCTGATGATGGTGTGATGAAGAGGCACCTAACCTGTACATAGCCCTGTGCGTCTGGTCTCTTTCCTCTCCGTTGATCACACAGGAGAACAGGCCGAACGACTCTGCACCTGCAGGGGGGAGGGGGCAGGGAGGAGGGGACGGGAGAGAGGGAGGGGACAGGGGGGAGGGGACGGGAGGAGGGGACGGGAGGGAGGGAGGGGATAGGGAGGAGGGGACAGGAGGGAGGGAGATGTGACATTAACTCCCTGCAGATGTGTTAACTGTGTGACACTAGGATGTACAGAGCTGTATCTCCCTGCTAGCTGTGTCTTGCTGTGTCTCCCTGTTAGCTGTGTCTCCTTGCTAGCTGTGTCTCACTGCTAGCTGTGTCTTGCTGTATCTCACTGCTAGCTGTGTCTTGCTGTGTCTCCGTGTTAGCTGTGTCTCCTTGCTAGCTGTGTCTCACTGCTAGCTGTGTCTTGCTGTATCTCACTGTTAGCTGTGTCTTGCTGTATCTCACTGCTAGCTGTGTCTTGCTGTGTCTCCCTGTTAGCTGTGTCTTGCTGTGTCTCCCTGCTAGCTGTGTCTCCCTGCAGATGTGTTAACTGTGTGATACCAGGATGTACAGAGCTGTGTCTCCCTGTTAGCTGTGTCTCCCTGCTAGCTGTGTCTCCCTGCTAGCTGTGTCTCCCTGCTAGCTGTGTCTCCCTGCTCGCTGTGTCTCTCTGTTCGCCAGGCTGGGATTAACAGCAGGCTTCTATCTCACAGATTTAATGCTCATTACTGTAGAATGGGTAGAATAATCGGTACTTAGAACCATGGACGGAGCTTAGGACCGTAAACACACACACACACTCTCTCTCTGTCTCTCTCTCTGTGTCTCTCTGTGTCGGTCTCTCTCTCCCCCCCCCCCTCTCTCTCTCTGTCTCTCCCTCCTCCCCTCTCTCTCCGTGGGATCAGTGGAGATACTTACTGGAAGAGCGGGAGTGTCCGTTGAGGAAGACATTGAGGAACTTCTTTGAGAAGTTCAGGTCTGCGTCCGGAGTAGAATCATCCGAGAGACAGGCGGTGGCCTCCCTCCTCCCCCCTCCCACCCTGGCTGGCTCCTCTCCTTCCTCCTCCTCCTCTTCCCCCACCTCCTCTTCCCCCTCCTCTTCCCCCTCCTCTTCCTCGTACTCCTCCCCAATGGCCGACTCATACGTAGAAGAAACGCAGTTGTCGTATACGGTTGCCGTGTCGCTGTCGTCACTGTATCCTTGGTAACACTGTCGAAGGCTGATCAGTTCCAGCTGTGCGTGTTCGTCCACCACCAGAGTGTATTTCACCGAGTCGTACGACAGGCCGCTGGCCTCAGAGCTCATGGAAGTCCGAGGGGGGGCCCTGGTGTCCCCCAGCCACCTGTCTGTCCCCTGCCTCCCCCCAACTCCTCCCTCCTTCTCTGGTCCGTCTCTCATCCTCCTATCCTCCTCTTCCTCCTCCTCCCCATAGTCATCCACAAACTCAACCCCCAGCCCTGCCCCCACCACACCCATACCCGCCCCCTGCAGGGTCATGTCTAGGGCGGAGCCACTGCGGGGGGTGGAGCCACTGAGGGGAACAACAGCAGGAGGGGTGGCAAGCTCCTCCATGCACGAGGCGTAGGAAGGGGGTGGGGGCACGTAGACCTCGTCCTCCTCGCTGATGCAGGGATTGGTCCGGTCGGGGAGGGGCTGGTAGGGGGGCGGGGCTTCAGTGTCTGAGCTGAAAGACATGCGCCCCTGCTCCGGCTGCTGGGAGGGCGGGAGGTCTGGCTGGTCGTGGGCGTGGTCGTGGGTGTGGTCATGGTCGTTGAGGGACTCTGATGAGCGGAGCACAGGTGTGAGGTAGATCTCCTCTGTGGGCTCCAGACACACGTCTGTGGTGTATTGTATCCTGTCCTCTGTCCCGCCCCCCTCGGGGCGCAGGGGTGCGGGGGTGTAGTCTTGGGGCGGGGGGGGTGGGGGGGGCGGCTTCCTATCCTGCAGCTTGGAGCGCGTTCCCGTAGTAATGAGGCTGCGGCGACATGGACCATCCGTAGATGTGCCACAGTCCTTCGTCTGAGCCACGCCCACCTGAGCCCCGCCCACCTGGGCCCCGCCCCTCTTCCGCTGCTTGTCCTCGTCGCTCAGACAGGTGTGCTCGTGGGGGGGGGAGAGGTCACCTGGGGAGGGGAGGAAACACACACACAGGTGCACATGCACATTAACACGTGTGTACACACATAGATGAACCAGACAGAGTTCATGAGCATGACATGAGCAGACAAGAAAGACACACACACAGACACACACACAGACACACACAGACACACAAAGACACAACGACATACACAGACACACACACAGACACACATAGACACACACAGACACACAAAGACACACAAACAGACACAACGACATACACAGACACACAAGCAGACACACACCCAGACACACACACAAACAGACACACACACAGACACACAAAAGAAAGCCATACAAACACACCATCAACAGGCAAATGCACGCACGCACACGTGCACGATTCACACACAGACGAGACATGGTGATGAGACACACACGAGCGACAGGAGAAATCAGACAGCAGAATGTAACTTGTTAGGTAACTCATGAGTAATAATCCATATTGCTCTACACTTCAGCACACAGCAGCAGATATGAGTGACGTGTTAGGTCATCATCTCCAGACACCCAGCAGAAACCAAAACAGAAAAAATAAAAACCTAGCAGGCTATGGTTTAGCATAACTCAGTCTATCATGGCCTATCATAGCCCTGAATAGCTTAGCACAACCTAACATGACCAGGCATACATTAACCTAGCAGCTAGTCCTCTGACCAGCAGCTATCCCTCTGGACAGCAGCTAGCCCTCTGGACAGCAGCTAGTCCTCTGACCAGCAGCTAGCCCTCTGGACAGCAGCTAGCCCTCTGGACAGCAGCTAGTCCTCTGACCAGCAGCTAGTCCTCTGACCAGCAGCTAGCCCTCTGGACAGCAGCTAGCCCTCTGGACAGCCTGTCCTATGCTTCTAAAAGTGTGAATGCAGCATTGCCTTTCCCTCCCTTCTCCCACACCAAAAAAAGCTGTGATGGTATGATCCAGCCGACTCCTGAGGAAAGAGCAGCAGAACGGAACAGCTCACCTGTCTTGAGGGGGGAGGATGACCTGGAAACTTTCTCCTGCCAGCTGAACTTCTTACCAAACGAATTGTTGTTCAGTGTGTCCTGCCGGTTCGACATTGAAACAGAGCAATGGAGCGAGAGAGAGAGATGGAGAGAGTTGGAGATGGAGAGAGAGTGATGGAGAAAAGGGAAATGTTGAAGGAGGGATAAGAGAGAAGGCCAGAAGAAAGCGATGGAGGACGGAAAGGAGAGAGAAAAGAGACAGGGAATCAGTGGGAGAGTTCTGGACGCACAAACTCAGTGTTACACAAACTCTCACTCTCTCTGAGCTCGGTCTCTCTCTTTCCTACACACACACCCACACACACAGACACACACACACACATACATACACACACAGGCTTTTATTTTGTTGAATGAGCAGGGATTCTTTTGTCCAGGCTTCGTGTTGAGCTTTTAAAGGGAACCAGAGCCTTTTTCCCAGAGCGGGAACCCACACACACAAGTTTGTTTTTCTATCCTAGTGGGGCATCACCATTCACCTAACATTCAAACTGTCTCGAACCACTAAGCCACACACACAGACACACACACACACAAGTTTGTTTTTCTATCCTAGTGGGGCATCACCATTCACCTAACATTCAAACTGTCTCGAACCACTAAGCCACACACACAGACACACACACACACAAGTTTGTTTTTCTATCCTAGTGGGGCATCACCATTC
Source organism: Neosalanx taihuensis (assembly GCA_030340665.1). Lineage (NCBI taxonomy): Eukaryota > Metazoa > Chordata > Actinopteri > Osmeriformes > Salangidae > Neosalanx > Neosalanx taihuensis. The sequence continues at coordinate 7,686,089 of CM059295.1, read as the reverse complement.
ACCTAACATTCAAACTGTCTCGAACCACTAAGCCACACACACAGACACACACACACACAAGTTTGTTTTTCTATCCTAGTGGGGCATCACCATTCACCTAACATTCAAACTGTCTCGAACCACTAAGCCTGAATGTAAATCTGACCATAAAATGAAATGGAAAAATTAGAAAAAGCCTCTAAAATTAAGATCCACAGTGACAGGCACAGTCTGTTTGTCACATCACTATACTTGAAATGTGTGTTAGGTGTACGTGTGTGTGACGTGTACACATGTGTGTGTGTAAATTTACATTTATTCATTTTATTTAGCTGACATTTTTATCCAAAGCGACTTACCGCAAGTACAGGGACATTCTTCCTGAGGCAAGTAGGGTGAAGTGCCTTTCCCAAAGACACAACCTTCCGATCATGAGCCCAACGTCTCAACCACTGAGCCATCTGACTCCCTGAGTGTATACGCGTATGTGCGCGCACACGTGTTTGTGTGAGGTATATATGATCAGGTGAGTGAGAGCTCCTGTTGAGCCAGTGACGAGTTGCCCAAAATCCCCCCTCCCCTTCTCTGACTCAGTCAGTGATGCTTCAGACGTGACCTGTCACCATGGAGACTGTACCAGTGATGCTTCAGACGATACCCGTCACCATGGAGACTGTACCAGTGATGTGGCAGGTGGAGGGAGATTACATCTACCTTCAGCGTGTGTGCAGGTGTGTGTGTGTGTGTGTGTCTGACTCAGTGTTTGTATATCTGTGTGTGTGTGTCTGAACAGTATAGAGGGAGCCCTGAGTCAGATGGCTCAGCGGGTTAAGGCGTTGGCCTCATGAGCGGAAGGTTGTGAGTTCGAACTCTGTGGCTATGCGATGATGTGTCCTTGGGCAAGGCACTTCACCCTACTTGCCTCAGGGAGAATGTCCCTGTACTTGCTGTAAATCGCTTTTGATAAAAGTGTCTGCTAAATGAGTATTTATTTATTTATTATTATTATTATTATTAATATTTAGACCCACACACACTAGAAGTGTTCATACACCAACACACACCGACACACCCACACACAAATACACACACACACCTTCCTACCCACATAGACACACACGCCCACCCACACACGCGTTATGATCCCAGCAGTCAGGATTGGCGTTGGGGGAAACACCACTGATGGACAGATTAAGAATTAGATTAGATTAGGGTGACCATGTGGAAGACCCCACCCTCTAGAAACATACTCCTCTCTCTAGAAACACACCGCTCCCTCCTCCATGCTGTGTAACTACAGTGTTCAGGATGGGGAAGATCATCATGGTCATGCAGTCTAATTCAGGCTGAATGCATATGACATGCAGTCTCTCTCTCTCTCTCTCTCTCTCTCTCTCTCTCTCTCTCTCTCTCTCTCTCTCTCTCTCTCTCTCTCTCTCTCTCTCTCTCTCTCTCTCTCTCTCTCTCTCTCTCTCTCTCTCTCTCTCTCTCTCTCTCTCTCTCTCACACACACACACATACACACAGTCACAAGCTAGCACATCGTCACCCTAGCGGCGACGGGCACGAATAAAAACAACATTTCCCATTTCCCATTCCTCTTCTGTTTCTCTTTACAATCCAAACGTTGTTCTGTCTGTCCTCAGCCAGAACACAGAGAGGGAGGGAGGAGGGGGGAGGAGAGGGGAGGAGGAGAGGGCAGGAGAGGAGAGAACAGTGGCGACTTCTAATACCAGGCTGATCTCACTTCAAACTCTAAACACACACACACTGAGACCAGATCAGAAGAAAGAGATGTAAAAGTCGGTCACTCATTCTCTCTCCCTCCTCCGTATCCATTCAAGCGTCACAAACTAAAGTTAACGAGGAGAATCACAGGAGGGGGATGGAGAGGGGGAGGAGAGGGGGAGAAAGGGCTCACCTGCGTGCGTGGCACCATGGGGAAGAGGTTAAGGGTCGTGGGTCTTTTGGGACGGTAGGTATCCATAGTTACGGTTGCCACCGGGTCCTTAGTGACTGGCAGTGATGCTGTGGTGCAAGGCTTCGAGGGGTCTGTGTCGCCGCGGTAACTGTCCGCGTCGTCGATCAGGTCCAAATGAAGCATCTCCGTGTGGATGTGTCCGACAGCTCCAAGCTCCGCCCTCCCTGACACGCTGTTGGTTCCCCGCCTGACATGGCCCTGCAGGGATTGGAGGATACACACCTCAGTCAGGAGAAAGAGCCAGTAAGAGAGAGGAAACAGCTCCCCAGCCTGGATAGTCGGGTTAGGATGGTGGGAGTGAAGGAGAGGCTGAAAGGAGAAGGGAGGGGAAGATGAGCTGGCCAATCAGCAGTCACTCTCTCCAACACTGAACCACTTACCACCAGAGGAAGAGGGGGGAGGAGAGGGAAGAGGAAGAGGAGGGGGGCACTGGGAGGAAGAAAAACATAAAACACACAAAAGAGTGAAAGAAGGAAAAGAGAAAGAGAGAGCGAAGGGAGAGATAGAGAGATCACACAAACAGCCCGTTCTCTCGAATGTTTCTGAAGTGTCAGGGTTAATATTCTTGTGCCCGTGGCAACAGAGTCTATCGCCATAGATACCAGCCGATGACGTGCCCTATCTCTCTCTCTAGAAGACAATCATGTGATCTGATCCAGACACAAAGTCAACAAGTACATTTGATTTACTTTGTGAGCGGGTCATGTGACGAGAGGGTCATGTGACGAGAGGGTCATGTGACGAGAGGGTCATGTGACGAGCGGGTCAGGTGACGAGCGGGTCAGGTGACGAGGTGACCAGACAGATGTCAGCTCAGCTAATCTGCTCAAAGAACCTGAGTAAACAAAAAGATTAACTAATCGCTATCTTCCAGAAAGCTAGCTCTACAGGGACTAACAGTGGGCAGGCTAATGCTATCTTCCATAAAGCTAGCTCTATATCAGAGGTGGGCAATTCCGGTCCTCGAGGGCCACTGTCCTGAAGGTTTTAGATGTTTCTCTGCTCCAGCACACAAATGAACAGGTTGCTCTAAAGCTCTGTGGAAGCCTCATAATGACCCATTCATTTGAATCAGGTGTGCTGGAGCAGAGAAACATCTAAAACTTTCAGGACAGCAGCCCTCGAGGACCGGAATTGCCCACCCCTGATCAATATGGACTAACAGTGGGCAGGCTAACACTATCTTCCAGAAAGCTAGCTCTATATGGACTAACAGTGGGCAGGCTAACACTATCTTCCAGAAGGCTAGCTCTATATGGACTGGGCAGGATAACACTATCTTCCAGAAAGCTAGCTCTATATGGACTAACAGTGGGCAGGCTAACACTATCTTCCAGAAAGCTAGCTCTATATGGACTAACAGTGGGCAGGCTAACACTATCTTCCAGAAAGCTAGCTCTATATGGACTAACAGTGGGCAGGCTAACACTATCTTCCAGAAAGCTAGCTCTATATGGACTAACAGTGGGCAGGCTAACACTATCTTCCAGAAAGCTAGCTCTATATGGACTGGTCAGGATAATCTCTATGAAGAGGACCTTCTCTGTTCCCAGGACTCCAGTCAGCTCTGATAAAGTTACTCTCTCCATCCTCACAGGCCTAATCTAATCTAGACAGAGAGGAGATGAATCATTCCTCCCTCTCTACTCCCTCTCCCTCTCTTCTCCCCACTCCTCCCTCTCTTCCCCCCCCACCCCCCCCACCCCCCCACCCTCCCTCTCTACTCCCCCCCCCCCCCCCCCCTCCTGATTTAGTAGTCTTCAGGCTGGGGAACGCTACCCCTCGTTAACTCTCACACAAACACACTCAATTAGTGTTTCATACACAAACACACACACACACACTATCACACCCTATCACACACATACTCTATCTCTCTCACACACATACTCTATCTCTCTCACGCACACACTCTCGCTCTCTCTCTTTTTATCTCTCTCATACACTATCTCTGACCTCTATTATGTCCCTGGTCCCTTTAAGAGCACCGGCCCTGTTGCTAAGAGACCATGGGGGCTTAGCGACAGGGAAGAGAGGCCCTTGCCTGAACATTCTGCTGCTCTGCCTCAGCCAATCAGCAGAGCTCCAGGGAGTGAGTCATAACCTGGGGTTCTGACAGAGTAGAAACCTGTGAATGAATCCACATCACGTGACCACGGTGATGGAATCAACCCAGAGTCCAAGCCCTCTGTAAGTCATGGTGATGAGGCACAGACCATAATACTACTGTATAATCTGCCAATGAAATATCATAGACCAACACTGTGTATTTACATTAGCTGTGCATGTGCTGTGTATGTGTGCGTGCGTGTATATGTGCTGTGCGTGTGTGCTTACGTTCTAAAAGTATTTTCTGCAGTGACGCAATGAGACAGAGAGGAAAACACTGTTGCTATGGAAATTAGATTATTTTTTACCTCCTTGTTTTGGTTGACTCATGGCCACCCACCCCGTCTCTCTTCATCCCTCCCTCCCTCACTCCCTCCACGTCTCCTCTCTCCTCCTTGCCATCAACAGAGAGGTGGAGGGAAGGAGGGCAAAATGGAGGGAGGGAGAGGTGGAATGAGAGAGGGAGGGGGGAAGAGTGATGTGACGGGATGAAGGGAGAGTGAGGGGGAGGGAGGGAGGGAGGGAGGGAGGGAGGGAGGGAGGGAGGGAGGGAGGGAGGGAGGGAGGGAGGGAGGGAGGGAGGGAGGGAGGGAGGGAGGGAGGGAGGGAGGGAGGGAGGGAGGGAGGGAGGGAGGGAGAGGGGGAGCGAGAGTGAGGGGGAGGTGTAGGGAGAGAGGGAGGGAGGGAGGGTGAGGTGGAGGATGGGAGGGAGAGTGAGGTGGAGGGAGACGGAGGGAGGGAGTTCGAGTTGGAAGGAGGGAGGGAGGGAGGGAGGGAGGGAGGGAGGGAGGGAGGGAGGGAGGGAGGGAGGGAGGGAGGGAGGGTAATATAATGACATTGTCTGAGAGACTGACCTGCCCTGACATCCTTTCTACACGACAAACGACTACTAATCACATCACTTCACCCTCCCCCAACACACACATACACACACCACACACCACACACACACACACAAAGCTTCAGTGCCACTCCTGTGCAGACAGAGGTGACCTCACCTATGAGCTCATCACCCCAGGGGATTGTGGGATTGCTCTGACCTCATCAATAATGGACAGGCACAGTAGCATCACAGGAACCAGACAGGCTGGGTACCTCCTGCAGCAGGGGACATGGTGTGTGTGTGTGTGGTGTGTATGTGTGTGGTGTGTATGTGTGTGTGTTGAGGGGTGTGTGTGTGTGTGTGTATTGAGTGGTTTGTGTGTGTGGTGTGTTTGTGTGTGTGTACAGTATGTGTGTGTTGAGTGGTGTGTGTGTGTGGTGTACGTGTGTGTACAATATGTGTGTGTTGAGTGGTGTGTGAGTGTGTGTGTGTTGAGTGGCATAGGGGTCCATTCCAGAGAGGTTATGTTCAACAGTAATGAAAGCCTGAACACATTACTGAGAAGGGAAATGACACAATACATCACTAGGTCTCCCTGTAGGGGTGGGAGTGTGTGTGTTGCACTGTCTCGGGGGTCAGTGTTTTCTCACTGGGGCCATTTTGATTCTGATCCACTCAGTAGAGCCCTATGGTAGAGTCAAGACACACACGTACACACACACACAAACAGAGACACAAAGAAAGGGAGGGCAGAGAAAAGGAGCAGGCTTAAAGAACTACAATGTTCCTGCTACAAATGATGAAGAGAGACATAGAGGAAGAGAAAGAGAGAGAGAGAGAGAGAGAGAGAGAGAGAGAGAGAGAGAGAGAGAGAGAGAGAGAGAGAGAGAGAGAGAGAAAGACAGGGAGAGAGAGCGAGCGAGGATCCACATACACTCCCACTCTGAAAGCTCATTTTCACTAATCCAAGCTATAATTAGCTCCCTGGATAGTTCTATACAGTGAGTATGAGACAGAGAGGGAGGAAATGGATAAGGGGAGAATGGTAGCATCATTAAACCCAAACGACACTGCTGTATCGGGAGGAGAGACAGGATCCCCCCTTTTTCCTTGGAATAACTGAATCATCAGTCTTTTCTTCCTGTTGCCGTGGTTACAGCCAGGTGGATGAGTGGGGATTCTAGGGTTTATTTCACCAGGAAAACCAAACACATCAGTCGGAATAATACATGATCAGTTGGATCTCTGTCCTCGCCTTCTCCATCCCACTGTCATTCTACCCCTCGTTCATCCAATCTCTCTCTCTCTCTCGTTCTCATATCTTTCTCTTGTGTCTCGTTTCTCTTTCTCTCTCGTAAGAAGTGGAGGCTTGTTCATCTTTCCCCCCCAGTGGACCTCCAGGTCTGAGCCCTCAGGACACAGTCCCTAGGTCAGAGACAGCCTCTGTGTGTGTCCAGACCAGGCCAGGTGTGTGTGTCCAGACCAGGCCAGGTGTGTGTGTGTGTGTGTGTGTCTAGACCAAACCAGGCCAGGTGTTTGTGTGTGTGTGTCCAGACCTGTGATCCCCTCCCCTCTCACCTTCATCTCCAGCCCGTTGCAGTTCAGACTCATCCCACACTCATCCTTGATGTCCGTAATCTCAGAGAGGTCCTCATCCTCAAACTCCTCCAGGCTGATGTCATGAGTTAACCTGGTCAGACAGACAGACAAACACGTACAGTATTTATCCAGCTTCCTCATCTAAAGCTACATATAAACAGACTTCCTGTTTTCTCTTCCCCCAATAGATCTCTGCTGGATCCCATCCTGCCTCGCTGAGGGCCAAAAAATAACGAGTGGACATGGACACACAATGAGATCAGAAGGCACATCAGTGCAGAGACAGGGAGGAAGGAGGAGGGGCACGAGGGAGGGAGGGAGGGAAGGAGGGAAGGAGGGAAGGAGGGAAGGAGGGAAGGGAGGGGGGAGAAAGGGTCATGTCATGTTTCCAGTCCATCATAAGCTGGTCTGACAGGATGAGAGAGGAGGGGGCTGCTGTCAGCATGGTTGTATGAACATTGAAGAGACAGAGAGTGTGTGTGTGTGTGTGTGTGTGTGTGTGTGTGTGTGTGTGTGTGTGTGTGTGTGTGTGTGTGTGTGTGAGAGAGAGAGTGTTACACAGACACACTGTCTGGACAGCTGCCAGAATCCAGAGTGAGCTGGCGTCTCCAAGACAACACCATCTCACGAACAACTGTTCTATCACTGCAAGGGGCAGCATGAGCGTCCTGACCTCAACAAGAACACATTTAATCATTAAGCACAATGGAGTACTGTCCTGTCTTAGTGACCAGCTCAGAGAATGTGTTCGCCAAGACCATAACAACACCCAACAGCCACACACACACGTACAGTAAGACACATAAACACATTCAGATATATTTTCAATCTTACATTATACTGTAAGTACATCCATATACAAATACCAGTAAACATAAATAAATATTCATTTAGCAGACGCTTTTATCCAGAGCGACTTTCCGCAAGTACAGGGACATTTCCCCTGAGGCAAGTAGGGTGAAGTCACATAGCCACAGCCAGGAATCAAACTCACAACCTAAGGTCAACGCCTTAACCCGCTGAGCCACCTGAGTCCCATACTGCAGCTATTGTCATACATCCACTTAAGCTTACTTACATAGTGAGCTCAGCGTATCCACACACCCAGACCATCATATTCCATATCCTCACATGCATATCCATATAGCTAACTTAGCTAAATTAGATAGTGACCTCTGCTGTTTGAAAGAAGGGTATTGCAATGAATTCATCACCTTGATTTCAGCTGTCCCCATATACAGCTGTAGTCCGAATATATACTAAACTAGACACACTGCTACATCAGCCAGCTACTTCCTGTCACATGACCACATGGCTGCTGGCCTATGGTTGTACTCTGTGATCAGCAGCTCCAACAACAGGCTGTGTCTAACATGGAGGGAGGGAGGCAGGGAGGGAGGCAGGGAGGGAGGCAGGGAGGGAGGCAGGGAGGGAGGCAGGGAGGGAGGCAGGGAGGGAGGGGAGGGGGGAGGGGAGGCAACTGTTCATCACAATAATGTGCTTTTATAGAAAGTGAGAGGAGAGGGTGAAAGGAGGGAGAGAAGGAGGACAGATCATTGCAAAAGAACACACACAGGTTTGTCCCAAGTGACCGACGACACCGAACAAGAATTGCTTCAGACACACAGGAACACCTTGTCACATTAAGCTGTTCTGCTTTACAGTCCACACATTAAGGTTCGGGCAGAATTTAAGTTTTGTGGTGAAATGTGAAGCTATCAGTAGTAGTGGTAGTATATGTTAGCCAAATCACCAGGACTGCCTTTTTCCACCTAAAAAACATAGCCCGTCTCCGCCCATCACTCTCTTCATCTGCTGCTGAGACTCTGATCCATGCTTTCATCACCTCCAGAATTGACTACTGCAATAGTATTTTAATTGGCACATCATCAAAAGTCCTAAACAAACTCCAGTACATACAGAACTCTGCTGCTCGCTTGCTCACCCACTCCCGCCTCCATGATCACATCACCCCTGTTCTCCAGAAACTCCACTGGCTGCCTGTCCCACAACACAAAGTCCTTCTCCTCACTCACAAAGCCCTCCATAACCAAGCCCCTTCCTACCTGACTGACCTGCTCCACCACCACACCCCGTACCGCAGCCTCCGCTTCTCTGATGCCAACCTCCTGTCTCTGCCACGCAGAACCAAACACCGGATTTGGGGCGACAGAGCCTTCTCCATAGCTGCCCTCTTCCACTGGAACTGTCTCCCCAAACACATTTGTGACAGTTCCGATCCCCCCCCATGTTCAAATCAAAAATCAAAACTCACCTTTTTAGAACTGCTTTTAATATGTGATAAATGTACCATGTCAATGTTTACTATGTTTTTAATGTGAATATTTTATGATTTTATTGTCTGTAAAGCAAATTTGCGTACCTTGAAAGGCGCTATATAAATGAAATGTATTATTATTATTATATCCCATAGTTAAGGAGAACTGTGTCATGTTAAAGGAGAAAAATAGTTTGGTGTTTAGTTCGGCCCCTAAGGGAGGAGGAGGCAAGAGGAAGATGAGAGAGGAAAGGAGACAAGCAAGCAAGGGCAGAGTCATGGTAGAGAAGGCACACAGACAGGAGAGGAGGGAGGAGGATGGGACGGAGGGAGGGGGAGATTAAACACCAGGACAAAGTGACCCCTCTTCCGCCGCAATGCACTCTGGGTAGGGTGGGACAGGGGTATGCTCAGACCTAGAATAAACCAATCAGATGTACAAAAAAATAATAAATAAAATAATAATACAAAAAAAAATTTTTTTAATGTAAACTGCACAAGTTGTTGTGGAGAGCTCAGGGAGCTAGATGATGATGGAAAGACGCGATGGAGAAACGTGAGTTTCTGTTCTCTCAATGTTTATATTTCAAGTGCAGATTAACTGACCAGTAATGGGGTGAATCATGTGGCTCAGCGATTAAGGTGCTGGGCTAGTGAATGGAAGGTTGCGAGTTCAATTCCCGGTTGTGGCTACATAACATTGTGTTTTTGGGCAAGGCACTTCACCCTGCCTGCTTCAGGGGGAATGTCCCTGTACTTGCTGTAAATTGCTCTGGATAAGAGCGTCTGCTAAATGACTAAATGTAAATGTCACAGCTGCATCCCATTAAACGGTGTTTCAAGTCCAGAATTGACAGGTGAAGGATTAATATTCTTTGGAGGACTCATATTCTTTGGATAAAAGCGTCTGCTAAATGAGGAATTATTAATTTTCCTTTTTGGATACAAATGCTTAAAGTCATGCATAAACAATAGGTGTAAAGACAATTAAATTGAACCTGTGTCTTCTTAAAATGTTCTAACCACTTGACTGTTTTTAACCTATACGGACGACCAGCTTCCATTTCTGTGAGGTCCAGATACACAACAACACATTCAGTGTTGATTCAATTACCTCACTCCCCACACAAAGTCATGTCTAATATGCCACTGTACACCAAACACAGAATGACAACAAACTGATAGCCAACCAGGAAGCCCCCCATACCCCCAGCTGCCCCCGTCCAACTCCCCTCCGTACCCCCAGCTACCCCCCTCCAACTCCCCCGTCTTTCCCTCCTCCAGTAAAGCCTCATGTGGACGTCCTGTAACATCCCACAAACATTCAGATACTTCTGCTTCACCTCGCTCTCTCCCCCTCTCTCTCTTTCTACCTCTCCCTCTCCCTCTCTCTCCATCTGTCGTTATCTCTGTCCATCTCTCCCCGTCTATCTCTCTCTCCTAGTCTGTTCCTGTTCCCATCTCTCTAAACTGTGCATGTTCCGTGCTTCAAGGGCATTCTGGTCCGATGCAGTAACATGCGGTGAAACGGAGCAGCACATCGCCAACACTACACACACACAAGGTCACAGCAATACCGTAACACACACACACACAAGGTCACAGCAGTGTGTTTCTGACAGCTAGCAGGAGAGGACAGAAGAGAGATATCCTACCATTTCTCCCACTGGTCCTCCATCCACCCCTCTCCTTCTTCCCCTCTGGAGTCCATGCTGCGAGTCAACCACGGAGGAGAGAAGAGGAGGAGGAGGAGGGAGAGAGGGGGGGGGGTGGAGGGGGGACGCTCAGCTGGGTCGATGGGACAAGGATCCTGATTCGCTGCTTCTGGTCGCTTCTGTTCCGCGTGTTGCTTGCAGACCGTTCGCGAGACAAAATCCAGGAGAGGAGACCCAGGAGAGGGAGAGAGAGACAATCTCTTCTCTCCACATCCTCCTCTGCCGCTCTGCAGCAGATAGGCAGCAGACAGGCTGCCAGAGAGGGTAGTACACAGGATGGAAGGAGAGTGAAATTGTGTTACCCTCCTCTCCTTGCACTGATGCAAGGCTACGATTTACTACAGCTGCTGAGAGCAGAAGAGAGGAGGTGGGAGGAGAAGAGGGACAGAGAGAGAGGTAGAGAGAGAGAGAGAAGAACCCAGCAACAACAGCGGTCCTGTCTGCTTCATTATTAATGAGGCATCGATCATGCTCCGGTTATTCTCATCTCTGCTCTCTCTTCCTTCCCTCTCTCTCTTCTCTCCCTCCCCTGTAAAATTAGATCACACTCCTGTTCTCTCCATGTTTCTCTCCTACTCTCTTTTTCTCACCCTCTGTCTGAAGACATCATAGAATATCCTGAATGGTAATGATGTGACTATGTGTGTGTGTGTGCGTGCCTGCGCCCAGGACAGCTAACTTATTTTTAGATGTCATCCACCGCATTGGATAAAAACCCACTACAGTGTGTGTGTGTGTGTGTGTGTGTGTGTGTGTGTGTGTGTGTGTGTGTGTGTACTCACAAGCATTAAGAGAGCATCTCTAACCAGAACAAGCAGCACCGTAAGGAACTGTGTTTCATAAAATATTCACTCACAACAAGAGATGGAGGTCACAGGAACCCTGAACACTGCTGCTAGCCTGTTAGCCTCTGAAGCTAGCATGTTAGCCTCTGCTGCTAGCCTTGTAGGCTCTTATGTCAATCTGTTAGCCTTTGATGCTAACCAGTCAGCCTGTTTTCCTCTGCTGTGAGCCAGTTAGCCTGCTAGCTTCCACTGCTAGCCTGTTAGACAGGTGTGTTTGACATGTATTTGCTGTGGGAGCTGGGGGGAGGAGGGGTGAGCTGGGGGAAAAGGAAGAAGGGGGGAGATGGGGAGAGGAGGGGTGAGCTGGGGGTAGGATGGGGGAGGATGTAGGAGGAAGGAAGGAGCAGGGGTCTCCTGGCAACACTCACTGGCCATGGCAACCAACACATGGCCATAAGGCCCGCCCTGGCAATTAGCCAACCCCTGCGGTGCCTACATGCATGTCAGAACAAACACACCCTCATCCATGAGCGGGCACGTGTGTGTGTGTGCAGCACACACACACACGCACAAGCCTACACACACCTGCAATTAGCTCTTGCACTCTGACAGAACCCAAAATATGTTCACCTCAGAAATATCACCCAAGCCAGATGAGAGAGGGAGGAGGTGAGAGACTAGGTGAAGGAGGAGGTTTACGAGTTTTCTTCTTTACGAGAACCTTCCTGCAGAACCCAGGTAGCAGCCCCAGGCAGAAGAACCCTGGCAGCAGAACCCCAGCTCTCCTGACCTAGACTTATACATGCTGTACAAGAGGACTCGCTTTCCCTCTCTCTAATTCTATATCCTTTTCTTCTTATCTCTCTCTACATCGATCTTTCTGTCTCTCTCCCTCTATACTTCTCTCTCTCCCTCTCCCCTTCACAGCCCCTATGCTGGGATTCAGCGCATCGACAGGCTGTAGGACTCTTAATCACTGTTAAAGCAGTGTGTGTGTGTGTGTGTGTGACTGTGAGAGAGAGGTGAAGGAGAGGAGGTTTGTGTGAGGGGGAGGGGTGTGTGTGTGTGTGTTTGTGTACCCGTGTTTGTGTGTGTCCGTGTGGGGAGATATTCTAGGGGGAAAAGCATGCTTCAGCAAAACAGAGCAAGCAGTAAATGCTGATCAGGAGGAGGAATGGACTGAGGCCAGTTAGTGTCCTCCATGCTCCTGCCCAGACTGAATGCATAAAGAACTCACATTTAATTTGTCATTTCTCTCAAGCTCTCTTCCTGTCTCTCTCACGCTATATATCTCTGCTTCTCTCTGCATCTCACCATCTCTTTGCATGTATCTGTTTGTTGAGCTTACATTTACATTTATTCATTTAGCAGATGCTTTTATCCAAAGTGACTTACATAAAGTACAGGGACATTCTCCCTGAGACAAGTAGGGTGAAGTGCCTTGCCCAAGGACACAACGTCACATAGCCACAGCCGGGGTTCGATCTCACAACCTTACGATTATGAGGCCAACGCCTTAACCCACTGAGCCATCTGACCCCTAGCTTATGTGTGGACTATACAAAGAAAGAGCAGTAACTGGGTATTCTGGACAGAATCTCTCTGCCTCGAAATCAAAAGGCATGACAGATTCCCAGAGGGTGTTTCACAGTTCAAAGGATTCTCTCTCTCTCTCTCTCTCTCTCTCTCTCTCTCTCTCTCTCTCTCTCATACAGTTTCTCTCTCTTACACACACACACTCTGTCACACATTCTCACTCAATGTTGGATCATGTTTCTTTTTTTCTGGTATTCCCCAGCATGTTGTGTGGAGGAGAACAACACAGCAATGACTGTAACCCTGCTGGTCTACCAGCCACACAGCAAAACTCACAGTCCAGCAGACACACTGAACCTGACCTACCATGACAGGAGACAGACTGGGAGGGAGGGAGTTTACCACTGAAAACCAAACAGGGGTTTGTCTTTTTAAGGCTGAGATCCTGACATATAGCATGCTGAAGTGGGGAGAGAGAGGGGCGAGAGACTTAGGGAGAGCTTGGTAGTGCTGGAGAGAGGGGGCGAGAGACTCAGGGAGAGCATGGTAGTGCTGGAGCGAGGGGGCGAGAGACTCAGGGACAGCATTGTAGTGCTGCAGAGAGGGGGGAGAGAGACACAGGGAGAGCATGGTAGTGCTAGAGTAGGTTAGGGAACATTCATGAGGGAATACTAATAACAGGTCTCTACATGCTCATTAATGCCACTCAGAGTGTGAGTGTATGTGTGTGTGTGTGTGTGTGTGTGTGTGTGTGTGTGTGTGTGTGTGTGTGTGTGTGTGTGTGTGTGTGTGTGTGTGTAGATAGGAAGAGTAGGTTGTACTACAATGAGTGTGAAATGTTGTTGGATATAATCCTGATATGGTTGCTGAGTGTGTACAGACAGCCCTGCTCAACCTGTGACCTGCATGCTCATGTTGGCTTTCCAACAGATAACCACACGTTTGTGAATAAGCGCTACAACAAGGCGCCTCATGCACGCTCCATCCGCGCGCTCGGCGCCCGTGCCAAGCCAGCCAGACACGCCCTGAAGCACGTGTGACAACAAGCAAAACACACATTACTACTCTCCCCGTCTGTCATTACCGTTCGCGCGCACAAACGTTAACCTGCGGCAGACTCAGACCAGGAGCGTGCTCCGACAGGTGCGGGTAACCAGCAGCAACAACCTGGACCAGGCGGGATCCAAATAGTGCTGCGCTGCAGAGGGCTTGGAACAAATTCTCTACGCAACGGATCAGTCGGTAACCGGCTCAGGTGGGCAGTTTACCGCAGTAGAGACGGCGCTTACCTGAAACTGGCTGGCGAGTCAACCTGCATGCGGTGGCCGCGAGCCGAGCGGCCAGACGGTGAGGGTTTTCTCTTGTCTCTCTCCGCCATACCGGAGTCTCACTCATCCATTCTTTCCGGTAGCGCGCGGTGCCTGTGCCTCCCAGCTGAAAACAAGTGATCCAGCGATGCCGATATGAGCTTCTTTCTGACAGGGGGGGGAGGGGTAGTGGAGGGAGTGGGGGTAAGGGGGGGGGGGTGGAGAATTCTAGATTATACAACACAGTCATAAGATACACACTGTTGCATTAACCTTGATTTTCAACGGTGGTTTCGGTTTCGGGAATGAAATGAAAAACATCAATTTAAGGTTAAATTTAAATACACTTATTACACTTTATTTTGTTTAAAATTGGATTCATTTGGACGTTTTATCCGAACTTATATTTTGATAATTTATGTAAACAGTACGGTTTAAGCAGAAGTTCAAGGATCCGTTAATTACATCGTTAGTTGTAGGGAAGACCAGGGACAGTTGTAACAAGGGACGTTTGTAACATCTTAGTTTCCTTAAATCATAAACAAGTGTGATGACTCTAGCTCCGCACATTATCAATAACATTATCTTTCTGCTTTCCAAAATTAAGATGCATTTCTAACCAGAGAAAGTTGTCAGCACAATTTGTATTTATTTTTTACTTTTCCAACAAGATTCCAAGATCAAATGTCTAGGAATCCAAATATATATATATGGACTTTCATTGTAGAGTTTTTATTCATTCAGGGTACATTAGCATTCATTTCGTATTTTTAGTTTTTTTTGGGGGGGGGTTAGGGTTGAAATCATTCATTTTGGGGTTAAAACCTATACCCAAATATCTACATGAACTAAATGCTATCATAATTATAATCTATGGCATGCATAAAGTCAGTGGAAACATGTTTGATTTGCTAACAGCATGGCAAATATTAGAAAGACGAAGAGAGAACTGCCCCTTGCTATGCTAGAGGGCCTTCCATGAAATTGAACAGGGCAGATCAGATCCTATGACATTTGTCACATGACCATTTACCGTTTTTATAATAAGAGGCAGAGGCTGATGTCCCAGGGATCAAAATCCCTTCGCAGAGTAGGATACTGGACACCCAAGAGTTTATAGTGATAATAATGTAAATTATGCTAAATCTTATTTTGAGAACTTGACAGATTACATTTTTTATGATAAAAAAGATAAATAGTGTAAATTCTTGGTATGTTATTATTAAGATTCAGAATACTTTATTGATCCCGGGGGAAACTCTATATCTGCAATTTCGTTGTACCTGTACTTGTACCTGTATAATGACAAATACAATGTATCTCTTCTCTCGTGGTGACACCATGGATGTATTAATAAAACTGGATGGCGGATAGAAAAATGGCGGCCGTTGATTTCAATGGAGTTGCTCACCTGGCGCATATGCCAAAAAAGTTTTCTGACTTCCTGGTTTACTTCCACGGTATGGGGAATGGAATGATGGGAGGCCCCATGATGCTCTGCGGCAATGAGAACGAGCAAATCGCTTTCTGGACGAGTGTTGCGCGCTCATGAGTGCTTGTGGAAGAGTTAGACCGGTAATGACAAATCTACACAATCAAATGATGGATTTATAGGGCACATCAACCGATGATGTTCTCAAAGTCATGGCTATAGACTATACATGGTGAATTAGGATTTCTCCGTCAGGAAGGTCCACCCCTGGCCACAATGACTTCCTGTGGCGCTCCGTGGTGCATTTCGGGAGGAGGAGTCTCCCGCTGAAAGTACTCCTTTGTCCGGCCAGCACATTGTGGAGTGGGTGGGAGGTACTGTCCAGGATGGTGTGTAGTTTGGCCAGCATCCTCCTCTCTGACACCACCGCCAGAGAGTCCAGCTCCACCCACACAATGTCACCGGCCTTCCGGATCAGTTTGTTGAGTCTGTCCAGCAGGCAACAGCATAGAAGATAGCACTGGCCTCCACAGACTCATAAAACATCCTCAGCATTGTCCGGCAGACGTTGAAGGACCTCAGCCTCCTCAGAAAGTAGAGGCGGCTTTGGCCCTTCTTGTAGACGGCTTGAGTGTTTTTTGCCCAGTCCAGTTTATTGTCCAAGTGAACACCAAGGTACTTCAAGGTAATCCTCAACGGTGTCCACACTGACCGCCTGAATGGAAACAGGGGTCACTGGTGTCCTGGTCCGTCTCAGGTCGATGACCAGCTCCTTGCACTTAGCCGCATTAAGCTGCAACCCATTATTGTCCCTGTCATGTTTTACAAACATCTTTGTCATGTGTTCCAACCGTCCCTGTACAGTGGGACGGTTGGAACAGTGGTGTAACTGTGTTGTGATTTTACAACCTGTACATATTTCATAAAACAACTTAAATACATTAAGTAGCTGACATACTGAAATTCATAGTATATCAGATTGACTATTCCATTGTAAATGCCTTTTGATTTATTCTGAAAAATGTTAACAGTTTGTTATGTAATGTTAACAGACTGTCCCTGGTCTCCCCTACCAGTAACAACGATAATTTAGTTTGTTTATCCTTCATGTCAATGAACAAATTCATAGAACTGTTGACGTTTGTGGAGATTATCTGCCTCTGTAGTTACTGCACCAAACCACAACACCAGAGGGCGCTGTGCACCAGCTCAACACCAGTCAACATCGCCACCTAGCGGCTTGTAGCGGACCTTTGCCTCTTATTGTGTGCAAGACTGGAGCAGTGAGAGTATGTGAGTGACTCATATCTGAAACCATGCACCCTTCCACTCACCTTAACCCCTCTGTCCTCCACCTTAACCCCCCCCCCTTCCACCCACCTTAACCCCTCTGCCCTCCACCTTCCCTCCACCTTAACCCCTCTGTCCTCCACCTTAACCCCTCTGACATCCACCTTAACTTCCCACCCCTCTGCCATCCACCTTAAAGCCCTCTACCCTCCACCTTCCCTCCACCTTAACCCCCCACCTCTTCTCCTCCACCGCAGAGGGATGCTTTGTGCTTTGTGTTTCAAGGACAAGAGCTAGATCATACTATGTAAAGGGTAAAGGGTAATTCCTTTTCATGAGAAGGTGTACATTCTAATTCAACTGTATGAGACTAGTTGTATCTTCACCATTGTAATCATAGACCCCTAGGAAAGAGAGACCAGTTATGAGACCTAGGATCATGACATAACAATTATAACAGAACACCTCCGGTATAAAAGTTGATGCACAGAGAAAATAGTCTGATTCGGGGACCACACTCACTGAGGGCCCCTCCAGGGCAGGTCCTGATGAGAGAGGCCCCCCACATTGAGGGCCTCTCCAGGGCAAGGCAGGTCCAGGGAGAAAAAAGCAGGGTCTTTCTTTATGGAAGTCTTTTCTGAAGCCCAGGAACATAAACGTCTGTTTATTAGATTACTCTCTCTCTCCCCCAGTCCTCCCCCCCACAGTCCCCCCCCGTCCCGTCCCGTCCCCCCCCCCGCCCCCCCCCCCCCCACACACACACACACACACACACACACACACACACACACCGGTCATCCCCTCTTGGTTGTCCCCCCTTGGTCGTCGTCCCGGGTCGTTCCCTCCGCTTGTACCCCCCTGCTCGTCCTCCCTAGTTCAAAGGAACCTTTTCCACATGCACTGATATATGTGCTGAAAATGATCTAATTATTTAATTAGTTAATTATTGCCCCTGGAGACGGGGTCCAGGATAGGTGACCCCTCTGGAGACGGGGTCCAAGATAGGTGACCCCCCTGGCCGTCCCAGAGGCTGAGGGCCGAAACTCCTTCTCATTCCTGCAGAGGGAGAAAGGATTTGGGGACAAAGGTAATTAGATTGTGTCTGTGATCCATATGGCACTGGCAGGCTGGAAGGCCTCAACAGGAGCATGGGGCCCCAACTCAGCCTGCACAATGGCCCCCTCCACCCCTGCCCCTCACCCCCTCCACCCCTGCCCCCTTCACCTCACCCCTACCTAAACAAACAGGCTGAATCTGGTTAGTGGGAGACTGGCCGACAGGACAATACTGGGGAGAAAAGCTAACCCTCAGCTAATACTGCCAAACACTCTGCCGTTCTCCCAGCCTTCCCCTCAGCCTCTCCATCAGCCTTCTATCAGCCTCCCCATGCAGCCTCCAGCCTCCCCCAGCCTTGTCCCTAGCCTACCCCCAACCTCCCTCTCCAGCCTTCCCTCCAGCATCCCCTCAGCCCCCCCCACCCCACCCCCTACCAGCTCCCCCCCCCCCACAGCCTCCCCCCAGCCTTTCCCCCAGCCTCCCCCCCAGCCTCCCTCTCCAGTCTTCCCTCCAGCCTTCCTAGAGCTGTGCTTGTCATCTTTCAGAGCTGTGCTTGTCATCTTTCAGAGCTGTGCTTGTCATCTTTCAGAGCTGTGCTTGTCACCTTTCAGAGCTGTGCTCGTCATCTTTCAGAGCTGTGCTTGTCATCTTTCAGAACTGTGCTTGTCATCTTTCAGAGCTGTGCTCGTCATCTTTCAGAGCTGTGCTTGTCATCTTTCAGAACTGTGCTTGTCATCTTTCAGAGCTGTGCTCGTCATCTTTCAGAGCTGTGCTTGTCATCTTTCTGAGCTGTGCTTGTCATCTTTCCAAGCTGTGCTTGTCATCAGTCTGTATGATCCTAAGTCATTTGACTGGACATTGATCACTGCATCTCTGCAATGTATGCAGTGTGTGTAAATTGGTATATTCTGTACCATAAATACCCATACTTGTGTATATTATACATTAGAACATCTACCATACTCTCTATTTCATCTTATTTAAATTCCCAATCTGTATATACTGTATTGTAGCACTCTTATTTTACTCCAAACCTTTTACCCCGTGTGCATTTATTTCATGTGATCCCTTATTCCTTTATCCCTGTGTGCAATCTTCTACTTTTTTATTCCTACACCCTGTACCCTGTGTGGATTGACGAGACTGTGAGCCATGCTTACTAAAGAGTTTCCCTCAGGGATCAATAAAGTCATTCTGATTCTGATTTCAGAGCTGTGCTTGTCATCTTTCAGAGCTGTGCTTATCATGTTTCACTGAGCTTTGCATTAAAAGGCAGAGATTCAGCGATAGAGAGCTGAAAGGAGATTACAGAGAACTGACTGAGTGCAGCCCGTTTAGACTGGGCAAAAGGCTGTGGACAAAGCCTGATGAATATGTAACTGATATGACCTTCGACCTCTGTGATGCGGGCCGTGATGACGTATCTTCCCTGGAGAGACTGGTCAGTTACCTCAGAGAGACTGGTCACTTACCTCATAGAGAGAGATAGACTGGTCAGTTACCTCATGGAGAGAGACTGGTCAGTTACCTCAGACAATGGTCAAGCAGTAGGATTGGGGGTAGAGAAATGGAGAGGTGGTTTCTTTACATTGCGATCTTGGAGGCAGGGGGAGTATGGGGGGCAGGGAGTCTGGGGGGCTGTGTGGTTCTGTATCTACTTACATGAAAGAAGGGATTAAGTTGAAGGAGAAGATGCCTCATTAAAGGTAGAAAGGCTGGAGAGTGATGTAATGTTGATGAATCTGGATCAAACAGGCTGCAGGGAGACAGGTACTGCAGGGAGACAGGTACTGCAGCAGGCTGATGCAAGGAGACTGCAGGGAGACAGGTACTGCAGCACCTATGCTTCAAAGCTATATGGAATTAATGGAAATGTATACAAATTTAATTTTAAGGAAACCATGTCTCCCCCATTACCCCTGCCTCCCCCATTACCCCTGCCTCCTCTAATACCCCTGCCTGCCCCACTATCCCTGCCTCCTCAATCCCCGTCGTCCCCAATACCCCTACCTCCCCCAACACCCCTGCCTCCCCCAATACCCCTGCCTGCCCAAATACCCCTGCCTCCCCAATACCCCTGCCTCCCTCCCTTAATGGCAAGAGAGGATGAAAGGGTCTTGAGCAACAAACAGCTTTTGTGTTTCCTGCAGCTCTCCCTATTCACAGACCTGGAGGAGGCTGAGAGGCTGGGGGGGAGGCTGAAAGGAGGCTAAGGGGAGAGGACAAGAGGAAAATAGAGAGGCTGAGAGGTCAATGTGTTGACGGAGGCCTGTCGTGAAGCCAAACCCAACAGATACAAAGGCTGATGCCATTATCCCCCACCCCCACCCCCGAACAGTGGAGGGGGGGGGGGGGCTTGCTGAAGTTCAAACTCCATTCATAGATCCTCAATTCACACAATCACCAAGATCCTTCCTCCATCATCCAGCCACACACGTTCCAAAGAAACAAGAACTCGCTTCCATACAGCCTCAAAAGATCTGTCATCCAAACTTATGTTTGTTTTTTAACAAGCTCATTGAAGTGGACAGTCTGAGTTGCTCAGAACAGCAGCTGGGATCAGATCACTGGGTACTGAACATTAGCTGCTCTCCTTCAGAGCTTCTCTGGTTCTGAAGCAGCTTTCACTCCAACCAAACTCCAGCAGATGTTCATCTGTTATATGCAAGTTTTAAAAAAAAATCTCATACACATGAAAAGCTTTATAAATAGAAAGACATTTATTATTATTATTAAACTACGTTGTATAAAAGTACAAAAAAACTCTGAAATCGCATATTTACATATTTTATCCAAAACAGAACAGACGAAGTGCATATTTAAAAAAACGAGTATCTTGTGTAATTAAAAGTTAAAGGTTCATCCTCAGCTATCTCAGGGGCCCGTTTCAGAAAGCGCGTTAAGTGAAAACTCTGAGTAGGTTAACTCTGAAACGAGGGAAACTCTGGGTTTTCGGTTTCAGAAAGGGGGGTAAGTTAAACCCCAGAAAACAGGCTAAGTTAAGCCCGTTTCTGAAAGAGAGGTAATTTATATTCTGTTAACTAACTAACTCAATGAACCTAACCTGGTCGGGAGCAGGTTTTCTTCGGTAAACTTAGAGTTTATTTCAGTCTCCTCCCCTTTTTGGGTAAGTGGTGTATAAATGGGTTTAAATAAGTTAAGAATATCTTGCTGCGACCCCTGGAAGTAGCTTAATAATGGCACACATATTCCGATCATTGCACCCCCTGAAAATGAAGCCGATTATATCAATAGGAGGTCCATCCACTGTATTAATGTACAGGTACACTTACAGCCTACTGTTTCTAATGGTCAAAGACATCACAATACTGTACATGTCTCAGTCTTTGCGTTGTCCACAGATCATATGTGATGCTGCACATATCATCATAAATGTGGAGGCCAAGTGGCCTGGCTCTGTTCACGACTCAAGAATTTATCGAGTCAACCTGAGTAACAGACTGGAAAGGGGTAAGTACATGTATATTTAAATGTATGCACAACACGCTTACAGGGGAAATTATGTGCAGCTCTAAAGCAATGTGAACTTTCTTACAGGAGAGATGGATGGCTTTCGCTGGGAGATAGGGGTTACCCATGCTGGCAAACTCTGATTACCCCTTACCCAGAACCTGAACCACCCCTGAAAGGGCCTGTGACATTATTGTGGCATGTGTTGTTCTCCATAATTAGAGGGGAGAAACACCCTGCCCTAAAGTTACAAGATCCTGAGGACGACCCCATCAACTCTGCAGATATCCAGGATGGAAGGATAGTCCGGGATATAATATGCCACAATGTATTTTCACATTAATAATGATGTCCACCACAAAAAAATAATAAACACAAAATCACTCTCATTCTATAGGCTACTCCGCATTAAATGTGAATGTGTACATTGTTTGATATGTAGACACATAATATTAACATTAAATCAGTAGGCCTTTGGCAGCTGAAACAGTTTCTTCATCCCCATCATCCTGTAAAGATGAACATTCCATAAAGTACACTTCATAACACTATTTGTAATAATCTATGATATATTGAGTAGGCTACTTACAACTGCCAGGGGTTTTGTTGGGACGGGAGGCTTCAAGAGACAGATATTACCATGTGAATCAGTTGGGATCAACAAAAAACCCAACCCGAAGTAATATAAAAGGAAATATCATTCTATATGGAAACAATTTAAACATACTGTAGTTAGACCTCTTACATTTTATGTAGGCAGTTAAATCTATCTTTCATCTTAATCTGCTGCAACGTTATTGTAATGCCTGCAGGATTGCACCTATACATGAATATTACATTAATAGGTTTAACAAAAATTCTGTTCTTCTAGTTTCACCTCAGATTTTATAACAGTGGGAAATTTACGGTAAAACAGTTCTTAATTACTAACTACAAATGACATCCTTAACCAGTCTATTCAGGTTAGTGTAATAATTACGATCTCTACAAAGTATTGGTCTACTTTCTAATTTGGTCTACTTACATTTGATGTTACATCCACTCTTGTTTTATACAGAATTGTTTTAAAGGCTTTAAATTACAGTATGTAGATTACTTAGTAATTAATTACACCCAACACTGTATAATTTTCATATTCGCCATAAGCACTTCCGGTTCTGTCAGAGAGAAATACGCTTCCCTTACGCTGTTTCCATGGTGAATCCTTATGTCTACGCTCCATTGATAATGGCTTTTTATCGTTGCGGAGCACACGCTTAAGTCAGAGTCAGCCAACTCGGAGTTGATAAAACGAATTCTTTTCAGCTGTTCTGACACCGAAAACCCAGAGTTTCCCACCTTGGGGTTTGGCAACTCAGACTTTAAGTTTAAACTCAGAGTTGGTTGAACCTCCATTCTGGCGGGCCCCAGATGTTTGGCTCGTGCAGTCACGTTTGTTTACTGCGTGTGTCCTCCGTGTGAACTGGCATCCCTGCAGGGCCGCCTCATTTCCCCGGTATAGAGTGTAACATACATCCCTGTAAAAACACCTTGATTCAGCACCTGTGATGGAGAACTACAACAGCTGCACGTGATCATTACTGACTGAACAGCGCTTGCGTAAAAGGGGTTTCGGGGAGTCCGGTGGTTCAGCTGTTAAGGCGTTGGGGTCATGATCGGAAGGTTGTTGAGTTCGATTCTAGAGATTCATGAAATTGTGTCCTTGGGCAAGTCACTTCACCTTACTTGCCTCGGTGAGAATGTTTCTGTACTTGCTGTAAGTCGCTCTGGATAAGAGCGTCTGATAAATGAATACATGTAAACGTTTTATCGGCCAGGTATCGTCATGTTGAGATCTAATTGGCCCCGTACCTGTTTAACCAGGTGGAGAAATCTCCAAGGTCGTGTTCCTGGTTACCGCTTTCCTCCGAGGAAGAGGAGGTGGACATGGGAGAGTCCGGTCCCGGTGAGCAGGTGCTTGATACGGTAACGGATGGAGACGGCACGCTCCACCCCCGGAACACCGTGGACACCGCGTCATGATCGTCCAGGAGATGCTGGAGGGCTCGGATGTACTCCACGGCCGCGCGGAGGGTCTCCACTTTGCTCAGCTTCCCGCTGTTGGCGGACCCACTGGGCACGTGTTGACGGAGAGTCTGGAAGCCTGCGTTCACCTGCCTCACTCGGTTTCTCTCGCGCTCGTTCCGTCTGACCACAGATGAAGGGAGCTGTTGTTGCTCGGAGTACGGAAAGTTTAGTCCGGCAACGTTTGTCCTTTTTTTGCAGCGAAAAAGCTGCGGGGAACTGGAACGCTGTGTGGACAGACTCTGGCGCGATCCCGGTGTACAGCAGTCCTGACTGGACACGCGCAGCGCGCCGTGACTAGCTGAGAGCCTGAGAGACCGCAGACATGGAGAGTTGTTTCTGCTCGAGGTGACGGTACAAGTCGATGTTTCCATCTCTAAAGATTCTGCTGTTAAATGTGACACAAAGTCTCGAAGCGCAAAATGTGCAGTTCCGGTTCGCTGTGTTGCTTTAACGGTTTTTTAAAGTTTTGAAATGCAACCGTTCAGGACGGACCTTTCGCTTTTAAACACGCCCCCGCCCCCCCTTCAAACCGACCCTCTTTTGACGTCCAAGAGTCCAGCCCCGCTGTGTCATTCTTTGGCACGTCAGGTCCGCGAGCCGGGCGCGTGTCCTCCGCACTCCATGCGCGAGCTCATTTACATACCAATTACTACACATCGCGAGCTCATTGGCTGCTTTGAAGGAAAGCCTCGAGCACCTATTGTCCTCTTCTGAATCCCAGTTCAGCCTCGTTTATTCTTCTCCCTGCTTTAGATTCTTTATCCTCTTAACAGTCTTCCTCTGATACCGCTTCAGGCCTGTTTTTAAGACTTAGAAGAATGATTTTGAGTTTGGAGAAAGTGTGTGTAGACCTATAAATGACACTGAAACTGACAGAAACAATTTCAAAGTTAAAAGCCCTTTTATTAAGCCTTGATACTTCAGTATTAAAGGCTTGTGTGGTGTTTTAACATTTAACATTTCTCAATGTTTTTGGATCTGACGGCCACACAATATTACTGCTGGTTTAAAACAATACAGTATTTATTCATCTGTTTTTGTGATTTTAACCAAGCAAACTTTTCAGGGCTCAGTTTTTAATTGTGACTCAGATCAGATGGGAGGTATCCTTCTCGCACTCACCAGGGTTTCATCAGGTCATTAATAATGACAATGACCGAATGTTACATGTCGGCTTGGGTTGTTGTTTTGAAGCTAAGTTAGATAACTTCAAAGTTAACTTTCACCGATGGCGGTTAGCATCAACACCGTGGTGCTGACCTTCCGGGTTGTAAACGGGACTGCCCCGACCTATATCAACTCTCTCCTCCAGCCCTATACCCCCACCCATCACCTACGGTCATCTGCTGACAACCGTCTAGTGGTACCCCCTCCCTCAAGAGCGCCCGAGCGCAACACAAACTCTTCCACTGCCTGGCTCCCCAATGGTGGAATCAACTCTCCACAGAAGCGATGGTTCTCACCTTCAAAAGAAGGCTTAAAACTCACGTATTTAGAGAATTTAATGGCACTTAGGAATAGTATGGCACTTCACATAATCTAATGTGCATTAGAACTATTTGTTGGTCCCCATATGGTGACTTGCCAGTGTTGTTTGTTGTATCTCTTGCTTTATGTTCACAATCGTTGTGTTATGCATTTATAGTTCTTCCCTTGGCACTTATTGGTTCTCATGATGTATGATTCACGATCTAAAAAACCCACTGTGTTCGGGGTCTATCACGTTGCTATGCTCAATGACTGATGCTCTTTGTAAAAGCTCTCTCGTAAGTCTCTTTGGATAAAATCGTCTGCTAAATGAATAAATGTAAATGTAAATTAGTTAAACTAGCTAATTAGTGATATCACCTGTGTAAGTGCACAAGTGGAATCAAAATGTGGCAGACTACATGGCTAATTTTTACTTTATTTTTCCACCTCTGTTGTATACTACAGTATATAAACAAAACGAATAGTAACTGAAATTATTTTCATATTTTCAGGAAGAAGAGAAGCAATGACCTGACCTGCCAATGTGGACACACCAGTGGAAGGGGTAAGCTTTTTCACAGTATCTATTGGTCAGATACTGTTGGTGCAGCAGCTATGGTACAGACATTTTTCTTGGAGACGTTTATTTGAAAAGTACTTATGTTCACATATGTTCATTGTTTGCTCCATCCTGCCACAGTAAATTCTATGTTTGTGCAACTTAATGGCGAATAAAACCAATTCTGCTTGTGATTCTTACAGTCATATGAAAAAGTTTGGGAACCCCTCTTAATTTTTGGGATTTTTATTCATAATTAACTGGGATTTCAAAGAAGCAAATTCCTTTTCATAAATGACAAACTTTAGGGAAACAGGAGTATTTCAGCAGTGTCGTTTTGTTTATTAGAATAACAGAAAATATGCAACAGGCATCATAACAAAATTTGACGGTGCATAAATTTGGGCACCCCAACAAAAAAAATGACATCAGTACTTAGTTGAGCCTCCTTTTGCAAAAATAACAGCCTCTAAACGCCTCCTGTAGCCTGTGATGAGTGTCTGGATTCTGGATGGAGGTATTTTTGACCATTCTTCGATACAAAAGCGCTCCAGTTCAGTTAAGTTTGATGGCTGTCGAGCATGGACAGCCCGCTTCAAATCATCCCATAGATTTTCAATGATGTTCAAGTCAAGGGACTGTGACGGCCATTTGAGAACATTGTACATTTCCCTCTGCATGAATGCTTTTGTAGAATTTGAACAATGTTTAGTGTCATTGTCTTGTTGGAATATCCAACCCCTGCGTAACTTCAACTTTGTGACTGATGCTTGAACATTATCCTGAAGAATCTGTTGATACTGGGTTGAATTCATGCGACCTTCGACTTTAACAAGGGCCCCAGTCCCTGAAGTAGCCACACAGCCCCACAGCATGATGGAACCTCCCCCAAATTTGACAGTAGGTAGCAGGTGTTTTTCTTGGAATGCAGTGTTCTTCTTTCGCCATGCAAAGCGCTTTTTGTTATGACCAAACAACTCAATTTTTGTCTCATCAGTCCAAAGCACTTTCTTCCAATATGAATCTGGCTTGTCTAAATGAGCTTTAGCATACTCCATGCGACTGTACCTGTGGCGTGGGCGCAGAAAGGGCTTCCTTCTCATCACCCGGCCATACAGATGTGCTTTGTGCAAATTGCGCTGAATTGTTGAACGTTGTACAGATACACCATCTGCAGCCAGATGTTGTTGCAGGTCTTTGGAGGTGATCTGTGGGTTGTCTGCAACCATTCTCACAATCCGCCGCATATGCCGCTCCTGTACTTTTCTTGGTCTTCCAGACCTGGGTTTAACTGCAACTGTGCCTGTGTCCTTCCATTTCCTGACAACATTTCTTACAGTCGAAATTGACAGTTGAAACCTTTTGGAAAGCTTCTTGTAGCCTTCCCCTAAACCATGAAAACGAACAATCTTTGTTTTCAGATCTGTGGAGAGCTGTTTTGATGATCCCATTCTGTCTCACTTCAGCAGAGTCAAAGAGAAGAACTTTCTGTATTTGGGCACCTTAAATACCTTTTCCCATGATTGAACACACCTTTCTATGAGGTTCAAGGCTTAACGAGATAATCCAACCAATTCTATTTTTCAAGTCATCAGTTTTACATGCCGTTACATGCATTCAAATCAGCAATATCATAAGGGTACCCATATTTTTGCACAGCCAGTTTTTCACAATTTATTTAATTTCATACAACTAAAAACTGCTTCGCTAAAAATCTTTGTTTGGAAAACACCCCAGTACTTAGATCTTCCTGGTTAATGAAAGACATACCACTTTTATCTTTTTTTGCGTGAAAGCAGAGTCAATTATAATGCCGGCTGAGAGGGGTTCCCAAACTTTTTCATATGATTGTAAATACTGTAATTGAGGCTAAAGTTACACCTGCAGAAGAATCTGTAGATGGGCTGGTCAGCGTTTCCATGGTAACCTTCTTCACGTGGAGACATTATGATGGGACTGTGAGATAGAAGGAGGAGTGTCAGACAGGTACAGTCTTTACTCATGTCACATTTCATTCATTAAACAGACGCATCATTTAACAGGTATACAGGGTGTACAGTGAGGAGAAGGGATAACCAGGAGCGTGTTCGCTCAGAATTACATTCTGCCAATGTGTCTTTTCTCTGCATGTCCAGAGAGTCTTCTTGTAATAAAAAAATCACAGACCGTCTCTTGACTTGTGTTAGAACTACACACTTCCAGATGTATTTTCCATATATGTACATTCCATTGGATGAAAGTGTAAATGTACATAGTGTATATTCCTGCTGGACTGCAGGGTAAGGTACCTTTGGGGAGCAGGAGTTCTGTTCAGGTGTAGGGTACATTTGGAGAACAGTTCTATTCAAGCTAGGGTACCTTGGGAGAATAGTTCTGTTCAGGGGTAGGGTACACTTGGAGAAGAGTTCTGTTCAGGGGTAGGGTACACTTGGAGAACAGTTCTGTTCAGGGGTAGGGTACACTTGGAGAACAGTTCTGATCAGGGGTAGGGTACACTTGGAGAACAGTTCTGTTCAGGGGTAGGGTACACTTGGAGAACAGTTCTGTTCAGGGGTAGGGTACACTTGGAGAACAGTTCTGATCAGGGTAGTGTACCTTGGGGGAACAGTTCTGTTCAGGGTAGTTTACCTTTGGGGAACAGCAGTTCTGTTCGGCGTGTGTGTCCGTTCTTACAGTGGACCTTCGCATCGGAAACTCTGTCAAACAAACACAAGGCATCGCCATGACTACACACCTGCCTTCTGGCAGAGCCTGATCAGAGATCAAACAACACCAGTCTTTCAAGGAGCCTCAATCCGTTTTGGGAACCTTTGTGTCATGTTATGTCATGGCATCAGGAAATCCACCACCAGATAATTAGTTTTGGATTAAAACACATGCTGATTACATTTAGTCATTTATCAGACGCTCTTATCCAGAGCAACTTACAGCAAGTACAGGGACATCCCCCCTGAGGCAAGTAGGGTGAAGTGCCTTGCCCAAGGACACAACGTCAATAGGTAAGGCCGGGATTCAAAGGCACAACCTTCTTCTATTACTAGCCCGACTCCCTCCCTCCCTAAGATGCTAAGAACACGTACATGCTGTAGATGTCAGTGCTGTCAGAGACCAGCTCCTTCCAGTCTCTCCACTGCAGTTTGTTGGTACAACCAGCCTCTGGACAGGGGCTGTACACCTGCTGGACCAGACCAGGCCACTGCTGCCGCAGCAGCCACAGCTTACGCATCACTGCCAGAACCAGGTCCCACGACTGACGGAACTCTAAAACACACAAGATCCTGTCATGCTGAAAGGTGCAACAAGGTGTGAGTTTTGTACCCTGAAGTTCAAATCCACATTCCATTACAACATGATCTATTGATGAGGACTGATATCAGGCTGGTAAGTGCATGGTCAGACGTGATGATCGGTGAGGTCGCATGATCAGTCATGTGATGTTCAGTGAGGTCACATGATCAGTTGTGATGTTTGGTGAGGTCACATGATCAGTCATGTGATGTTCTGTGAGGTCACATGATCAGTTGTGATGTTTGGTGAGGTCACATGATCAGTCATGTAATGTTCTGTGAGGTCTCATGATCAGTCGTGATGTTCTGTGAGGTCTCATGATCAGACGTGATATCTCACCAGTGGATTCTGGTCTCCTGCAGCGTATTTCTATGAACTGGTCTCCCTGGTCACTGGCTTCCTTCAGCAGCATTCGGATCGTCCCAGAGCAGAGCATGCACTGGTCCCTCCCCACCCAATGGCTGGGGTACAGCGAGCACACGCTGACAGTCAGCCTGGGGGTCAGGAGGAAACACTGGGCGTTAGTGTTGGTTCCTTAACTCCACTTACTCCCTTACTAGAGGCCTGTACTAAAGTTACAGGAGGGTCATATCTATCAAACAGGACGTTACAGGAGGGTCATATCTACCAAACAGGAAGTTACAAGAGGATCATCTCTACCTGTGAAAGAAGCCATGAGGGACCTCAGGCAGGAAGTAGACATGGACACGAAGGTCGTCCTGTCTGTCCGCCCCCCACTTCTTCTCCACCACCTTGTTGTCTTCAAGATAGATGGGGAAGAGACAGGCTGCATTCAACGCTTTGTCTCTCTCACTCCTCAGCCTGTCTGAATCCCACTGGGCCTTCCCTGGGACGAACTCTGGAGCGGCTGGGTCCAGGGGGCTGCCCAGCCGGGCGGGGATACACACCTGGAAGTGCTGTAGGAGGCTCAGTAAAGCTCCCCTACCTCTCCTGCTGCCCACCACCTGGGGCACACATGAGGAAGCCAGCTGACATGATGTGAAACTCTTTACTCTTTAGAAATCCTGTCCACCCAGTAGAGCTGGGCGATATATCGTTAAAAAAAACGCGATATCGATACACCCCTACACAGGATGAGAGACGTTTTTTTTATTTTTATCGTGAGCCGCGTCATGCTTTAGTTTCCCTCTCCTGCCAATCATGAATATCGCTAAAGATCTGGCCCCCGTTTACACGGTAGAGCAGTGGTCTTCAACCCTGGTCCTCAGGACCCACTGTCCTGCATGTTTTAGATGTTTCCCTGCTCCAACACACCTGATTCTAATGCATGGGTCGTTATCTAGCTCTGAAGAATCCTGGTAAACGATCATGCATTAGAATCAGGTGTGTGGGAAGGGGGAAACATCCAAAACATGCAGGACAGTGGGTCCTGAGGACCAGAGTTGAAGACCACTGCGGTAGAGCATGACGGATTTAAGAAAATGATCAAAACATTGGATAACCGGTCCTCGATGCCTTCACGCAACTATTTTTCAAATGTTGCAATACCTGCAATACCTAACCCTGCCATGTACGACGAGAAGCGGGCAGCTGTCTGAATTAAGAGAAGTAGAAACTTCTCAGCAACATCGGACCATGGAACCTTATATGAGTCTGACAGGCCATCTGAATGACTTCACGATGAAAAGCAGATGCCTGCAATATTTATGTTTGTTGTTAACTATTTACGTATTCGAGTTGTATTGTTTATTGGATCAGTGGTCCCGAACATTTGTGAAAAGTTGGAAAAGGTTCCTGTTCAATATTAAGCCCTTTGTGCTTTTTTTGAAAAAGCTTGTTTTGCACTTAATGAACAGCTAAGTAGCTCAAAAGTAGTTCAATCATTTTTGTAATGCTAACTGCAAATATGCAAATTTTGGATTTCAATAAAGATTTAACTTTGTTTTAAAAAATCGTGCAGAAAATCGCAATATCAGTTTTTATCAAGAAAATCGTGATACGCATTTTTTCCAGAATCGCGCAGCCCTACCACCCAGTATGGAAAAGTTAGCGTTTCATGTAGCGTAGCTGGTTGAAATTCAAGGTGGAGGTTGGCTAGGTCTCTCCCTCCTTGTGAATTTGAAATGTGATTTATTAATAACTAGAAAACGTTAATAACTAGCCATTATTAATAAGTGAGTCAACATTCATAACCGAGTCATTGTTAGTAACTTTGTCGTTAAGCAGGTGTCCTGACCTCTGACACCAGATCCTCATCCTTGTCCAGGCCAAGACGTTCTAGCTCCCGCTGAACCAGGATACGCGTGGCCACATTGGGCAGCTTGCCACCGCCCTGCAGGTCCTCCACCCAGGCTTCCCTCTCCAGCACCAACACCCCTTCCTGGCGAAGCAGAGCTCTGGGTAGGTCCTGCAGCTGCCTAGCCAGGTCTGGTCTCACCACACTCTGCCCAGGGGAAAGAAAGAGCATGTCAGGGAGAGAGAGGAAAAAGAAGGAGAGAGCGTGTCAGGGAGAGTGAAAGAGAGAGGGAGAAAGAGCCTGCCAGGGGTATGAGCTGTGATTGAAGGGTTAGTGAGCTGATCGTAGCATATTACTGGCTCTGATCTCCTCCAGGCAGCGTTACCTTGAAGAGCGAGATGAGGATAGAGGGTTGAACGAACACGGTGTCCTCCAGCTCTAAGACGTCCTCGTACCACACCAGACGCCCGATACGGTGCAGGTAGCGCAGGATGCTGCTCAAGCTGTCTCTGCTGACCTCTACCTTCTCCTGAATCAGATCCTTCAGTTCTGCTAAACGGACGATACCTGACGGAGGAGAGAGGCGAGAGGGAAGGGTTATGTTCAGGTAAGGGTTATGTTCAGGTAAGGGTTATGTTCAGGTAAGGGTTATGTTCAGGTAAGGGTTATGTTCAGGTAAGGGTTATGTTCAGGTAAGGGTTATGTTCAGGTAAGGGTTATGTTCAGATAAAGGTTAAGGTGAGTGTCTCCAATTCATTTAGCAGACACTTTTATCTAAAGCAACTTCCAAGAGAGAGCTTTACAAAAGAGTATAGGTCACTGATCATAACAACGAGATAGTTCCCAAACATTGCGGGTAGCCAGAACATGAAGAATACATTCACGGTCTGCGTTCCCATCCCACCCGTGTGACTGACCATGTCTGGGGATGTGCTCGTCTTCGAGGAGCGTGTGGATGCTGCTCTCTACGTCTCCGTAGCTCCGGGGCAGGGTCCTCTCAGCGCAAGGGAACGCCTGCTCAATGTTCCTCAACAGGTGGGCCTTCAGGGCATCGATCCCCTCCTGCTCAGTACAGGCGATGGTGATGAACTCCATGACCTACACAGACAGACATGGAACAACACCACTGTTCAGGAGCCTTACATTTACATTTAGTCATTTAGCAAACGCTCTTATCCAGAGCGACTTACAGCGAGTCCAGGGACATTCCCCCTGAGACAAGTAGGATAAAGTGCCTTGCCCGAGGACACAACGTTATTTTGCACGACGGGGAATTGAACCGTCAACCGTCTGATTACTAGCCCGATTCCCTAACCGCTCAGCCACCTGACTCCCACTAGACAGTGGGAATATGTAGACTCTTATTAGAGACAGTTCAGATAATGTAAGGAGGGAGAGAGCGACCAAGGTGTCTCTTGTAAAAGCTTAGGTGAGATAAGGTTGTTTATTGATGGAGCCGGTATATTCAGCCCGTCCCTTAACTATGACCACCGAAATTCTGTTAGAACTGCTGCAGACTTCTGATTCTTAATCCTCTGCTATAAAACCTATTTGCACTATTTGTACACCTGTACCTGCAGTTTGTAGTCCATGAGACGATTCAGCTCGATGATCTGGTCTGAGAACTGTGTGTGGTCTCTCTCATCCAGGTTCTTCTTCTGTCGGATCAGAACTTGTCTCCGCTCGTGTAAGGCCTCCCTCAACTTCCTGTCCAGGTCAGCTCTCCTCTCCTCCACTTCCTCCACACTCCCACACTGGTCGGAGTGCGTCCCCACCGGTAGAACCACAGAGTCAGGGACACGGAGCTGGATGTTGTTGATCCAGAACCAGACCTTCTCTGTGAAGGACTGGGGGTCTCTCATGTCATAGCTGGAACACAAGACACGATGGTTCTGTTTCTGGTCATCATCTTAACCAGGGCTGGGCAACCCTGGTCCTTAAGAGCCACTGTCCTGAATGTTTTAGATGTTTAGGTGGTCATTATCAAGCTCTGTGGAAGCCTCATAATGACCATTCATTAGAATGATGTGTGCTGGAGCAGCGAAACATCTAAAACTTTTAGGACAGTGGCCCTTGAGTACCAGGGTCTAAACTCTCCACTTCTCAGCTACCAGGCACAGTGCAGCAGGTTCATCTCAACAACCATGCAACTTTGACAATTCATCACATTTAGCTTACATTACTTCAAATAATCTCTGTGGAAAATGCACTGTGCACTGTAATGAGTTGTGTTGCTTTTAAAGTGGACTGGGGAGACATGGTTCAAGTTGGTTCAGCCATGAATGAGCATTGGTTTTCCACAGCGTTGGCGCTCACCTGGCCAGATCGACGGCGAGGATGACGAGGGCTCGCGGAGTGATGAAGACGTGGTGTGTGAGGTAGTACTCCATCTGGCCTGCAAAGTCCCAGAACAGCAGCCGCACCCCCTCCAGCTCCAGCTCACAGATCTCGATCCCCACAGTGCGATCATCCTCCTGCACCCTGACCGGAGCTCCAGCTCGCAGGCTGCGGCTCAGTGTGGACTTCCCTGCCATGGACGAGCCCAGGAACATGGTCTTGAGTGTGCTGGTAGTGGTGTTGCTGCTTGGGTCCCTCCCCAGCAGGGTGAAGTAGTTCTGGATGTCTCTCACCCCTCCTACACACACCTCCTCTGGTGGAACTCTCACAGGGTTACCAGAGAATTTGAAGAGGCGGAGCTCCGTGTTCTGGAACAGCCCAGAGGGGAGCTGTGTGATGGCGTTCATCTCCACGTGCAACTCTTTAAGTCCAGACAGCCCCACGAGAGGCTGGAGGTCTGTGAGGCTGTTGTGGGAGAGGTTCAGGTAGGTGAGTCTCTGGCAGAGTACCAGATCGGCTGGCAGCTGGGAGAGCCGGTTGGTGCTGAGCTTTAGGAACTGCAGTTTCTCCAGGCAGGGGAACAGGCCTTCTGGGATGGTGTGGATGCTGTTCTGGTTCAGGTAGAGCCGCTCCAGAAAGATGAGTCTGCCCACCTCTCGGGGGACGTCCGGGAGCTCGTTCCTGGAGAGGTTGAGCTCTCTGAGGTAGAGCAGTGAGGAGAGGCCGGATACCTGCTTCAGCTTGTTCCTCTGGAGGTCCAACTTCTTGGCCTCCGCTGCCTGGTCCAGCAGCTCTGTGGGGAGGGTCCTCAGCTTTCTGCCTGACAGGTCCCACTCACCCCTATTACTCTGCCCTAACACACACAAGACATGGCACACCACCACAATGGGCTGGTTAGCAGACAGGTTTACAGTGAACCCTCGTTTTTCACGGGGGTTACGTTCCAAAAAGAACCGGTGATAAGCGAAATCCGTGATTTTTTTTTTCATGATTATACAATTAAATACTCTATTATATATTAAAACCAAAGAACAAACCCTTTTTACAGGCCCAAGCATTTGATTAACAAATAAAAGAACCGTATCCTGTAAACCGCAACTTTATTGACGCACAGGTTTGTGTTGGAGAGACTGTTTAGCCAATCAGAATGCAGAACACAATGCACGATGCAAATCCGTGAAGTAGCGAAACCGTGAAAAGTGAACCGCGAGGGTTCACTGTATCTGAAACTACACTGCTCACAAAAATTAAAGGGACACTTTTTTTATTGGGCCTGAGGGCATCGTTAATCACTTTCAGCTGTATTGGTGTTCATCGAACTAACAACAGGTGCACCACAGTGGCAATAATTAGAAAACCCTCAAAACAGGACTGATTTTACATGTGGAGGTAATTTCAAGTTTCTCCCTCTTGATCTTTTTTGGCGGATTTTTCACTCATGCTGGTTTTGGCTTGAGTAATTATCTCTACTGGCAGTATGAGGCGATTCCTTAACCCTACATTAAGGGTACAGGTTGTCCAACTTCTCCAGGATGGCACATCCACACGTGCTGCAGCAAGGTTTAATGTGTCTCCCAGCACAATCTCCAGAACATGGAGGAGATTTCAGGAGACTGGTGGTTATTCTCGGAGAGCTGGACAGGGCTGAGAAGGTCCTCAATCCATCAGCAAGACCGATACCTGCTCCTTTGTGCAAGGTGGAACAGGCTTAGCACTGCTCGTGCCCTACAAAATGACCTCCAGAGGGCCACTGGTGTGAATGTCTCTACCCAAACAATCAGGAACAGACTTCATGAAGGTGGCCTGAGGGCCCGACGTCCTGTAGTGGGCCCTGCGCTCACTGCCCAGCACCGTGGAGCTCGACTGGTGTTTGCCGAAGAACACCAGAATTGGCAAGTCCGCCACTGGTGCCCTGTACTTTTCACAGACGAGAGCAGGTTCACCCTGAGCAGCTGCGATAGACGTGAAAGAGTCTGGAGAAGACAAGGAGAACGTTATGCTGCCTGCAACGTCGTTCAACATGACAGGTTTGGTGGTGGGTCAGTGATAGTCTGGGGAGGCGTATCCATGGAGGGACGCACAGACCTCTACTGCCTAGGACAGGGGTGCACACACTTGTTCAGCATGCGAGCTACTTACAAAATGACCGAGTCAAAGTGATCTACCAACTATAAAATTGCGCAACATATAATTATTCATTCATATTATATTGAGAATTCTTTATAAGAACCATATATGTTAGTATACCTTGCATAATTGTGTGAACCCATATTGCTTGTTACAACCCCAACACAAAATAAGGAAATCAGCTTACAAATCAATAACGTTTATTTACAAAAAAACAACACAGGGATCAAGGAGGACTGCCAGTGGCACCAAATGAAAGAACGAAATAATAACCCACCCCCCTTGACAGGTGCTGAGCAACCATAAATAAATATATATATTCTGTTGGATTAACTGTTTTGCACTTCTGGTTGGATGCTAAGGCCCTGTCTCAATACCCGCACTACGCCCTTGCGCCCTTTTGTGAAGTGCGAAAGTGGTAGAAGTGCGCGAAGGGTTCGAAGTGCGTAGGCTACAAGCGTGCGAAAATTAGAGAATTGGGACACTGATGACTACGTCATCGATTTAGCCAGCGTGTCATTACTACAACATCTAAAATGGCGACACCGGTTGCTGTTTTTGCAGTTTTGCTGCTGAAAATCATATTAAAGCTGCAGCAAACAATTATTTTGAGAAGAAAGAAGCTCCGAAATCGAAGAAGGCGTATGCGTCAGACTCTCGCTGTCGTGACAAAAGAAAATAAAAAAAGATTTTTGATTGTTTTTACGAAAAGGTGTTTATTGTATTTCTTTTTTTTACAACTTTGAATAAATATAAATTAATCAAATTGACTCGAATATTCTGGAGCAAGTAATAAAAACAAACTCAACAACTGAGCAAACTATGCTGCAAACTCATTGAATGAAAATGTATGAAACACTCGACTGAGCAAACATTACAAACTGACTTTTTCAGGGGCAACAAAAATCTAATGAAACTTGTTGACCACCTTACTTGGTAAGACACTTTACTGCATGAGCGGGCTGACCATAGACATGTATATGTACCATCTAATGTCTATGGGGCCGACCACCAGACATCGCCATATTCCGCCTTTTTGGTG
Organism: Neosalanx taihuensis; assembly: GCA_030340665.1. Taxonomy (NCBI): domain Eukaryota; kingdom Metazoa; phylum Chordata; class Actinopteri; order Osmeriformes; family Salangidae; genus Neosalanx; species Neosalanx taihuensis. Next base: position 7,649,641 of record CM059295.1, on the reverse strand, counting down.
AAAACGTCACATGCAGCAATGAATTGTGGGGAATACACCTCGCCAAAGGCCCTGTCCCAATACCCGCACTTGCGCCCTTGCGCCCTTCAATTGCGCGTTCTCGCTGAAGGGTGCAAGTGCGCAGGGTGTCCCAATTCTCCAGTAAGGTCTTAAGCCCCGCCCCCTATGCGCACTTGATCCGCACTTCCACGAAGCGTGCATCGATGCGCACTTTGGCGAAGTGTATTACCCACAATTCATTGCTGCGTGTGACGTTTTCACAAAAAAGGCAGAATATGGCAATGTCTGGTGGTCGGCCCCATAGACAACAGATGGTACATATACATGTCTATGGTCGGCCCGCTCATGCGGTAAAGTGTCTTACCAAGTAAGGTGGTCAACAAGTTTAATTTGATTTTTGTTGCCCCTGAAAAAGTCAGTTTGTAATGTTTGCTCAGTTGAGTGTTTCATACATTTCCATTCGATGAGTTTGCAGCATAGTTTGCTCAGTTGTTGAGTTTGTTTTTATTACTTGCTCCAGAATATTCGAGTCAATTTGATTAATTTATATTTATTCAAAGTTGTAAAAAAAAGAAATACAATAAACACCTTTTCGTAAAAACAATCAAAGGTCTTTTTTTATTTTCTTTTGTCACGACAGCGAGAGTCTGACGCATACGTCTTCTTCGATTTCGAAGCTTCTTTCTTCTCAACATTGTTTGGTTCAGCTTAAAAATTATTTTAATCAGCAAAATTGCAATAACAGCAACCGGTACCGCCATTTTAGATGTCGTGGTAATGACGCACTGGCTAAATCGATGACGTAGCCATCACTGTCCCAATTCTCTAATTTTCGCACGCTTGCGGCCTACGCACTTCGAACCCTTCGCGCACTTCTACCACTTCTGCACTTCACAGAAGGGCGCAAGGGCGTAGTGCGGGTATTGGGACAGGGCAAAAGTCCGCATCGATGCAGGCTTCGTTGAAGTGCGGATCAAGTGCGCAGAGGGGGCGGGGCTTAAGACCTTACTGGAGAATTGGGACACCCTGCGCACTTGCACCCTTCAGCGAGAACGCGCAATTGAAGGGCGCAAGGGTGCAAGTGCGGGTATTGGGACAGGGCCTAACTGTATTTCGTTACCCTGTACTTGTTGTACCTGTGTAATGACAATAAAGTTGAATCTAATAAATACAGTGGGTGGTGCTAACTCTAACCTAGGGTCCTTAACCTTTCTCCTTCTCAACTCACTTTTCGGATGGAAGTTATTGTCATTTTTATGTACAATCCGAAAATGCCGCTCCACATTTCCCTTTTTCGGTATAACGACTGCAGTCTGGCAGATGAGGCAAACGCACTTTGAAAATGGCATAGTGAGAAAAAAAAATCCCATTTTGTATGGAAATTGTAAGTTTTAGACTATTTATTTGGTCCAGCTTCCCCACTAATTGTCATACTCTTAAGTTTAGAAGTTGTAAATTGGAAGATAACTAAACTCGCAAATATGAGCACATGCGCAGAGGTCAGATTGGTCAAACCGACTGTCAGTCAAGTGACAAACGTCATAGTGAGGATAATTGGCTGACGTCTACGTTTGCATTTTGTCTATCCATTTAAGATTTGATCTTGCTGTTTGTAAGTCTTGTTAAACTTGATTCGCGATCGACGTATTGAGCACCCCTGGCCTAGGAAATGGTTCTCTGACTGCCATGGTATCGAGATGAAATCCTTCAACCCATTGTCAGACCCTACGCTGGTGCAGTAGGTCCTGGTTTCCTCCTAATGCACGTCAATGTCCGGCCTCATGTGGCAAGAGTATGCAGGCAGTACCTGGAGGATGAAGGAATTGAAACAATTGAATTGCCTTCACGATTCCCTGACTTAAACCCAATAGCAAATCTGTGGGACATTATGTTTCGGTCCATTAGTCGCCGCCAGGTTGCTCCTCAGACTGTACAACAGCTCAGGGATGCCCTCACACAGATCTGGGAGGAAATGCCACAAGACACCATCAACTCATTAGGAGCATGCCGCGACGTTGTCAAGCATGCATACAAGCTACTGAAATAAACTGAAAAGCATTTTGAGTTGCAGAAATTAAGTTTTTGAAAAAATGGACTAGCCTGCCACATCTTCATTTCACTCTGATTTTAGGGTGTCTACACAATTGAGCCCTCTGTAGGCTGAAAACTTTTATTTCCATTAAAAGACTTGGCATCCTTTTTCTTCTTAAGACATTGCCCTGTCGTTATTTGTATAGATATCCAACTTCATAATGAGATCTGATGTATCTAATGTGTTTCCTTAAAGTGCTCCTCCATTTTTGTGAGCAGTGTATTTAGAGGATTTATCTGCAGTCAACTGCTCCACCAATCCACTCGGAGATCACTAGTTCGGAGTTTTTTAGTTACCGCTGATATTTGTTTCAAGTAGTTCTCGAAGAATCAGGGTTTTTGCGCAAATTTTAAAAATTCAATCTAATTTCTTACCGTTTGATCGAGCCATGTTGACGGTGGACATGATGTGATCTAGTACCACTTCCTCAAGTAGGCGGTACTAACCAGACTAAGATTAATACCGAATAAATAACATCCCAGACAGCCACATGAATTTCTAGCCACATATAATAGACACGTTTATTTGATGTGTTACGGTTGTCACAGAATAATTTTCACTTTTGATTTCTGAAGACACGATTTGTAGTTTCACTTTCTATAACGTGACGTTAACCGGGTTTAGACCTGTGTAGCCGGTTCATGGAAAACTATAAATGGCACTACAAAGTAACTACATTTGTAGTACTTTATTATCTTTCAACTTCATTGCCTTACAAGACCATACATGTGTATTAAATGTACAAAAGCAATTCGAAAATAATGCAAAATGGGCAACTGAATAGCATATATTTTGTTTTATTAAATGTATATAACCAAGTTAACTTAAACATATATCATTTTAACACTCACATAGATACAAGGGTGTCCTGTTAGCACATTATGACAAAGACACTCTGATTCTCATCCAGTATACCTGCACTGCACAGGTAGGGGAGGGGAGTGTGGCCTGGGTGGGGGGTGGTGATGGGGGTGGGATGTGTCTGGTCAGGTTGACAGGGATAGGTGTGGGGAGGTTGAGAGGGATGTGTGTGGTCCAGCTGGGATGTGTGTGAGTGGTCAGGTGTAGGTGAGTTTCTTGTTTCCTGGATGAAGTGCTTGAGGTAATACTGTCTCACTTCCTTGTTCAGCCCCTCCACTTCCTGTTTCTTCTCCTGGAAAACACAACACAGTCTTCAGACCATCAGCCTCCCCTTTCCCCTCCTGCTGAATGACACACCATAGGGTTCACCTCCACCTGCACGTGCTCCTCCACAGCTTGTGTCTCTCTCTCCGCCTCCGTCATCATGGCTTCAAGCTCCTCCCCCTGCACCTGCCGCAGTTGAAGCTCCGCCCTCATGGTGCCCAGGGGGTCTGTGGGCTGAGTGTGGCCCAGCTGGGAGGCCTGTCGCTGGGCCTTGTGCTGCAGGTCTCTCCCCAGGTCCTCCACGCTGGACTGCAGCTGAAGCACTTGGCTGCTGCAGTCGTCCAGACAGAAACAGAGGTGCTTCAGGTGCTGGAGAAGATCTGCAAACACCAGAGGTACAAGCAGAGTCACATATACAGATACAGCTGGTGAACTGACATGGTGAAAAGGATGGAATCTGCCATCTACTGGTGGTGAAATGTAACTGCAGTCAACTATTCTACTACAGAGCTACATAGAGGTTTAGTTTAAACAGGTTTAACAAAGAACCAGATTACATCCTCACTCTGTTCTCTCTCCAGCTCCACTTGTAGCTGCTCTTCCAAGAGCATCTCCTCTTGGAGGCCCTGAGCCAGGCCTGGGGCTGGAGTTAGAGGCCTCTCCCAGGTCTCCTCCTCCCTCTCCAAGCCTCTGAGCTGGGCCTCTATCTGTTGTAGTACCTCCTGTTGCTTTAGCACTTGGCTGAAGATGTCATCCTTGGAAGGAGGAGCCAGTGGAGGGGCCAGGGGAGGGGCTAGGGGAGGCAGGGGAGAGGCCAGGGGAGGTGGGGGAGCAGCTAGGGGAGGGGGGGGAGATGCTCTCAGCTCAGGAGAAGCTCTGGCAGATCCCAACTTGGTTCTAGTTCGGCTGGGGAGGCTGGAGGGCCCGAGGTGAAAGGTCAAAGCCTTCCTGGGCTTACTGCGTGTGGGGGGTTCAGGGTCAGTGTGTCGGAGGAGCAGAGAGGTGGGAGAAGCAGGGGACTTGTCCCTGAGGCCGGGCCCTGTCCTGCGCAGGATAAACTGGACCTCCTTGGCCAGGGGCCCCATCTGGGCCAGGGAACGCAGAGGACAGTCACCTGCCACCAACCTCCTCTCACAACCCCTCAGCTTCTGGAGCAGGACATAGCGTCCTGTTTGACCTGGAGGAGAGGGGAGGGGAAGGAGGAGGGGAGAAGGGGAGAGAGAGAGAGGAGGGGAGGAGGAGAGGAGGGGAGTAAGTGAGACAGAGAGAGGGAAGGAGGTGAGAGAGAGAGAGAAGGGAGGAGGTGAGAGAGAGAGCGGAGGGGAGGAGAAGAAAAGAAGAGGTGAGGGGCGGAGAAGAGGAGGGGAGTAGAGGGAGAGGGGAGGGGCAGAGGAGAGGAGGGGAGGAGAAGTATACACAGTGGTTAGAGAATTTGACTTCAGATCAAGAGGTTTCTATCAAATAAACAAAGACGGAAACCAACCAATGGCTTGAGCAAGAGCGATGACCACTTCCTGGCAAGAAGTGTCCAGTGATAGGCCACACACCACTCTGGCCACGCCCCCCACCCACACCTTTAGCTCCATCACCAGCCTGTCAGTCAAACCCCAGAAAAGAACAGATAAGATTAGAGCAAATTAAAACACAGTAGAGACCTTAGAAAATACTCATCAATGATGCACTTAAAAATTACTTTTCTTCAAAAAATATTTCTTTAACCTTTCTCAGCTTTTCTTTCACAGACCCAGTGAAATGCAGGAGAGGAGAGGGCAAAGAACTGGACAGCGCTTCTGTTTCATGTTTAACAAGTGATGAAGCAGCTGTAGGATCTGCAAGCAGGTCAGCACCGGTGGTTCAGTGGTAGGATTTTTGCCTACCATGTGCAGAAGGCCTGGGTTTCATTCCCGGTGGGGATTTGAATCCTGGCCAATGCATGGAATATGTGTGTGCCTGTGAAATTTCCCCATCTGTACAGCTGGTGCCCACTTTTACTTTAATCTTATTTATATCTAATTTGTATTTTACACTATATTTCTTATTCTGTTTTACCCTTATTATTATGTAACATATATGTTATATGTTCTATGTTTGCTTTTTCCTGCCAAAGTAAATTCTGTGTTTGCATATCCTGCACAGCGAATAAAATCGATTCTGATTCTGATACAGGTCAGGTGAGAGGTCAGAGGTCAGATGAGAGGTCAGGTCAGAGGGCAGGTCAGAGGTCAGGTGAGAGGACAGGTCAGAGGACAGGTCTGCTCTGTGGCAGATGGTTTGTTAACAGCAGTCACTAGTTCATATCTGTGCCTGTAACGTCCCCGCAGGCGACATGGCCTTGGACAGGAGGATCTGTTACATGAACATATGACGTACACATGTGAGTTCACGGTAAGTCATGACTAGAAACACGGCTCTGCTCCTCGTGGGAACGACAGCGGCTGTAAACTGAGAGCTGTGACACTGTTCCTGTCACCTGAGGAATGGGAAACTAGTCCATCTTCTCACAGTGTCAGTGTCCTCACATCATCCTCTTCCTGAGCTGAAGTACCAACAGTCTGGAGGAGTCAGACAGGAACAACCAGTTCTGGAGACTTCTTCATGAAGCAGATATTTCAAACTTCAGACACAGACTGTGGCCCAGAACACTGCATTTACATGTAGTCATTTAGCAGATCTTATCTAGAAGTTATATCTTATCTTACAGCAAGTACAGGGACATTCTCCCTGAGGCAAGTAGGGTGAAGTGCCTTGCCCAAGGACACAATGTCATGTTGCGTCAGCCGGGAATCGAACTGGCAACCTTATAATCACTAGCCCAGCACCTTAACCACTCAGCCACCTGACTCCTAGCATTAGCTTTACACTGTAAACATCATCAACAACTGTTTATGTGATGTTATGGCGACAAGCCTGCAGAGAAACTACCAAAAACAACCACATCTCTACAGCTGTGCCAACCTAGAATACACCCTTCCAACCTGGCTCAGAGCTAACACAGAGCTAACACAGGGCTAACACAGAGCAAGCACAGACCTAACTACTCTAGCTAAACATTCTACAATTCACACATTAACTATTTCATACTAGATGGAAAGAGAGGGAATAATGTTGTAGCGAGAGAATTAAGATACAGAGAGAGAGGGATAAGATACAAAGAGAAAGGGATACAAATCCAGGTGTCTCTGGCTCTGCCCCCTCACAGTATAACGTCCCTGGCTCCGCCCCCCCCCCCCCCCCCCCCCCCCCTTACTATTGGACATCAGAAGGAAGAGGAGCTAAGCTGGAATGTAGATACATTCCTTCAGAGTGCTGCTCCTCCTCCACACCACACACACACACACTCACACACCGCACGCACACATGCTCACACACACGAGCACGCTCACACATAAACACATTAAGAACCTTAGTTCACACACACGTACCCATCACAGTCTCAGCATCTTTCAGCCATGTTGTCAACAGTGGCAGTATAGTTCACCATGACCTACTTAACAAGTGAACAGCTGTAAATACATGAATCCTTTTCACTGCTAACAGACACACTGGGAGATGCCTCTTCATAAACAATGACATCCTTAAATGAACATGCAGTTTAATACTCACAGCTTTTGACCACAGCCGAAGAGTTTATGAGTTTGAATCCCCCTCTGAACGATGCTGTGGTTAAAAGGGTCTAACTGAACACATCTTTATTCAAATGTAAAATCCTGTTGTTGTGTCACATCCACTTGTGTGAACAGTGAGTGTGGTGTTTCTGTCTGGTTCCCTGCAGAGACAAGGAGGCCTGACCTGTTTCAACATGGACAGGATACAGTTCTTCTCTTCCTGCTGGTTAACCCTCCTGTGTTCTTCTTCTTCTGGTTCCTTCAGACTGTGACAGCAGAAGACACCTGCTCCAGGTAAGCTCAGGTGTGTCACTTCTGACTGGGGGAACTCTGGAATGCAGCCCTACTGGGCTCTGACTGAATGGAGCTCTCTCTAGCGCTCAGCCTCTGTCTGTATCACTCTCTCTCTCTGTCCCTCTCTCTAGTGCCTTCTCTCTCTCTCTCTCTCTCTCTCACTCCTCCTCCATGGTATAGCATAGTTCCTGTCCCTCTCTCCCTCCTGTTTGCACACAGTCACACACACATTCCAAACCTCACACCATGTACAGGGGTTACTAATGAGACTGAAATATATAGTGTTCACACACAACGCTTAGCCACAATCACAGGATCCCACAGTCCAACCACTAGGGGTCAGTCTATCTCAAGGATATGGACCAGATATGCAGTCTGTGCTCTAGTGACTGCGCTGTACCCATTCCAGGGAGGGAGGGAGGGAGGGAGGGAGGGAGGGAGGGAGGGAGGGAGGGAGGGAGGGAGGGAGGGAGGGAGGGAGGGAGGGAGGGCTGTCACCTGCAGTCTCAATTCCAGAGTCTCCTTCACTCTGGCAGAGAGAGCCCTGGGCTCCACCAATCACACAGACAAAGAAAAGGTCACTGACCAATGGGGATTCCCTGCTGCCATTCTCCTGTCACACCATTGGCAAACAGTTTCCATCATCCTGGATGTTTGTGTAATGAGGAAGTGCCCCGAGCTGGCTCTGCCCTGTCACTTGACCAGATATGTGGATCCCTCTCTCTCTCCCTCTGTCCCTCTGTCCCTCTGTTCCTCTGTCCCTCTGTCCCTCTGTCCCTCTGTCCCTCTGTCCCTCCCTCCCTCCCTCCCTCCCTCCCTGACAGGGTGAGAGCTGGGTGAGAGCAGCGTGGCTGGCGGGAAGGTAGTCAACTTCCTGTTTCCTGTGGGAGTGAGCAGGTGCTGTGCTTCAAGACACTGAAGGAGCAGAGCAAATACATTTTTCTGTGGTTCAAAGCTGGACCTGTCAATCCCTCCTGTGATGCTGTGATACACAGACCAGACTGTTGGAAGGGAGGCTTTGTGTTAACACCTAAACACACCAACATAGACACAAACTAACACACACGCAAACCTCACAGAAAGAGGATATTTAGGTGCGAGGATGAGAAATTTCAGTGTAAAATCTCCCCAAATATATTTCCTCATAAAGTTTCAAAAGTGACGTTCAACGAGATTTCAGTGATTTAATTTGATTATTTATTTTTTTCCATGAAAATATTCCTAAAGTTGTATTTTGTATTTTCCCTGAAAATATACATTTTTTATTTCATTTGATATATTTCTGATTCAATATATTTCCAAAATATATATTAGATCAGCTGAGTCCAGGACCAGGCCAGGATACCAGCCTGTTGAGCTACGCTACAAATTACCCTGTCTCGCTAATGTAATTGCATGGCTGCTGCTTAAATGGGAGTTTCCAAACACAGCAATTTCCTTGCCAGTTGTGTAATTACCAATGAAATGCTAAGTTAGCATTGTGTTCCCTCGACAAATTGCATTGTCAACAGCCTCACCTGTTTGGTCTGCAGCCTTGCTGACTGTAAGTCTGCATGTTATGTTAGCATGTTACTCTAGTATGTTAGCGTGCTACTCTGGTCTATAAGCATGTTTCTCTAGTACAGTGGTCTTCAACCCTGGTCCTCAGGACCCACTGTCCTGCATGTTTTGGATGTTTCCCCCTTCCCACACACCTGATTCTAATGCATGATCGTTTACCAGGATTCTTCAGAGCTAGATAACGACCCATGCATTAGAATCAGGTGTGTTGGAGCAGGGAAACATCTAAAACATGCAGGACAGTGGGTCCTGAGGACCAGGGTTGAAGACCACTGCTCTAGTATGTTAGCGTGTTACTCTGGTCTGTTAGCATGTTTCTCTAGTATGTTTCCGTGTTACTCTAGCATCCACATGATGTGATTGTTTCTCTGGCCTTCAGACGCTGAGATCACAGACACAGATCACAGATCACTGAGTGGTGGAGAGAGGGGATTAGATAAGGGGGAGATGTGAGACTGAGATGGTGTGTGAGAGAGAGCAAGAGAGGGATAGAGAGAAAGAGAGAGAGAGAGAGAGAGAGAGAGAGAGAGAGAGAGTGAGAGAGAGAGTGAGGGAGGGAGGGCAAGAGCACGGAAGACTGAGAGGAAGAGAGAGAGGGAGAGCGAGAAAGAGAGAGGTCAAAATACTGTGTGAAAGAGTTGTCAGATAGTGAAGACACGCTCTTTACTGTCGCTAGTGATTTGTCTTTGCTCCCCTAATCCCACCCTCCTCTGTATGGAGACCGTGCTACGATTACTACCCAATAAGATTTAGACCTCAGCCCTCATCCCTACTCTCTCCTCACCATCATTATCCAACACACATGCAGATACACACATATGCAGACACACACACGCACCAGATAGCGCTTGATTGACCCCGTATAGAGGTCATGACCTTTGGGTCCTGGACAATGGAGAGTGAAGCGGGCAAGGGGGAGAGCAGGGGGTGGACAGGGGGGAAACAGGGTGAGGGCAGGGGGAGGAGTTCTATTAATTGATAGGAAGTGCTGTGTGCTGACCTCTCCCACTGTCCTGGAGAGATTCAGGAATCGCTTTGTTAGGAACAGAGGAGAGGGGGAGGAGAGATAGAGGATGAGGAGGAGAGATAGAGGATGAGGAGGAAGACAGGGAGAGGAGGAGGAGGAGGAGAGGGGATGGAGAGGAGGAGAGGGGAGGGAGAGGAGGGGAGGAGGAGGAGGAGGGAAACGATAGGAAAGAAAGAGGAGAGGAGACAAGGAGAAGGAGTGGGAGGAAGAGGAGAGAGAGGATGCACACACACACAACAATCACATGCACACACACAAAATAACACACACACACAATCACAAGCATGCATGCAAACACGTATGCATGCCACCACAAATACACATGGTGTTTCTGGTAGATGCAGAGCATTGAAAGTAAAATGGTGTTTCTTTCATGTGTTCAACTGGCCAATCTTTAATACATAACCACGTACGGCATAAGTGTCACCCAATATTAATATTTTAAGTGCTTGCTTTTTCATGAATATATTTTCCCAGTTGATGAAGAACAGAGCTCTGTTGTTTAGTGAAACAGTCCTTCTCTCTGTGGGTCTTCACTAGACTAACCTGGTCTTACTGTTACTGGAATATTCCGTGGCGGTTGACCAGGTACGGTTTACCGCAATCGCACTTGTCTACTGCGCTACGGTTCCCTGTCCCGGTGCCGTCACCTCGACCTTAATTCAATAACGATCAACCCCTGCGTTGGGCGGTGTGCGCACGCGTGTTCCTCCAGCATCAGTCAGCATTAAACGGTATCCCCGTCAGAATCTCCGTCTGCACACCGAGGCTGCGCGTGTCTCGCTGCTCCAGCACGTTAACGGAAAAAAGAACAGCATGTTTTCTAAATGTTAGGAGCTTTGAACCCGAGGAGTTAAGACGTGCAGTACGGTAACACATGAGAGCGAAAAGGAGGGGGGGATATATAAAAAAGAAAACTGAACGGTATCGACCATCTGCACGGAGCGCGAGGAGGACGCCAGCAGCAGCTCGCACTTTGCGGTGGAATATTATTCTGCGGGTTTTATTGTGCACAGGCGCTCGTTTAGAGAAACGGTTGTGATTTCTGACGCAGTCTTCTTTCTACGGTTCCTCACCGTCATGTCATCGTCGGGGAAAGACAACAGCGCGCACTACGCCAACTATGTTGGACCGTATCGTTTGGAAAAGACCCTCGGGAAAGGACAGACAGGTCAGTCCTCTTGATCCGCCCCGCAGCGGGGGTGCTGAATCTGTCACCTGTCCCGGTTACCGGACGGTCGATATGTTGTGTGTCCCGTTCTCAGTGTGAACAGAGGAAGCTCCTTCACGTGAAATCGGTGCATTCGGTGGTGTTCCTTCCGTTTGCTTGTTGTTCACTGTCAGCCAGCTCAGTGGTGACACACACACACACACACACACACACACACACACACACACACACACACACACACACACACACACACACACACACGCACAAGACAACCTCACAAGGTATTCTGGATGTAGAGAGCGACATGATTCTTGCCCAGCATGTTCTCTTCTGCGGCCCCAGGATTGGTTGGTGAGGGTCTTTGGAGAATGACGTAGCCCTCCTTTTAATCCCGTTAGTCAGACAACAGAGGGCCAATCTCGTCTGTTCCATCCTGTGTTTTCTAACACAAAGTGTCTCCAGCGCCTCTCTGTAGGAACTAGTCTGACTGGCAGCTACAGGCTGTTAAAGGTTACTCTGCAACTGGGAGTCAGGTGGCTAAGGGGTAAGGATGTTTGGCAAGTAACCGGAACATTGCTGGTTCAAACCCTGGCTGTGCCAACTGGATAAGAGTGTCTAATGAATGACTACATGTAAATGTACTGGGTAACAATTTGGGCTGCCTAAACCTAAAGGGTCAGCTCAAGTATGGACTTAAGTGGTCCTCCCCACGCGCACTAATGACCATCCAGGGTCAGGCTTGTGCCAGGCCAGAGCCGCGTGCTGTAATGAAAAGGTTTTAAACCGACAGCCTTCACTGAAGCTGTGATTGGTGTGTGATTTGTTTTATTGACGCAGTCGAGTGATTTGTCATCAGCTTTGCGTGTGTGCGCTGTTAAAGCTCGAGCCCAAACTGAGCAGAGAGAGAGAGAGAGAGAGAGAGAGAGAGAGAGAGAGAGAGAGAGAGAGAGAGAGGGAGAGGGAGAGGGAGAGAGAGAGAGAGAGGGTTTCCCCCGCCAGCTGGCTCTCTACTTTCACTCTGTCACTCAGGACACTACTGACATGTGCAGAGGACACAGTCTCCATTAAACCATCTTTCTTTTCTTTCCCTTCTATGTCTTTCTGTCTCTCTACCCCTGTCCCTATTTCTCTCTCCCTCTGCCTATCCCCTCCCACACACACCTCACATGACACAAACATGTGAAGCATGCCCTCTGGTCTTTTGTCAACTATTAGAATTTTATTTTTTAAATATCACAAACAGACTGAAATTGTCTCTGTTCTCCTCTCCAGTCCTCCCTCCTTCCCTCTCTCCCCCTCTATCCCTTCCTCTCTCTCCCCTCTCTCTCTCTCTCTCTCTCTCTCCTGTCTCTCCCTCTCCCCCCCTCCGTCTCTTATCTCTCCCTCCTCTCTCTCCCCCTCTCTCCCACCCTCTCTCTCTTCCTCCCTCTTCTCCCTCTCTCCGCCTCCCTCTGTCTGCCCTCAGGGTGATTGTTCACTTCTGACTCTACATTGAGATGAGAGCAGGAAGGCTCCATGTTCTTTCAGAGAGAGAGAGGAGAGAGAGGAGAGGGAGAGATGGATACAGAGAGGAGGGAGAGATGGATAGAGAGAGAAGAGAGAGTAGAGAGAGATGGATAGAGAGAGGTGTGTGTGTACAGTTGTGCTATCTCTGGGCAGGCTGGTTAGGATAGAGGTGTGTGTGTGTATGGTTGTGTGTGTGTGTGTGTGTGTCTGTGTGTGTGTGTGTGTGTGTGTGTGTGTGTGTGTAGGGTTCTAGGGTTGTATGTATGTGTGTGTGTGTGTGTGTGTTCTAGCAGGCTGGTCTTGTTGATGGTGTTTTATGAATAGACGTCCTCTGCTGCATAGACAGAGAGGGGAACCCATCTGTCACCAGCCTCCCACTGTGTGAGTGAGTGGGAGTGAGTGAGTGTGTGTGTGTGTGTGTGTGTGTGTGTGTGAGAGAGAGAGAGAGAGAGAGAGAGAGAGAGAGAGAGAGAGAGAGAGAGAGAGAGAGAGAGAGAGAGAGAGAGAGAGAGAGAGAGAGAGAGAGAGAGGGAGTCTGTGTGCGAGTAAGTGTGAGGGAGATCATATACATTCCCCAGGGACACCATGTTTCATTTCCTGCCTAGAGACCAAGCTTCAAACCTCACCCTCCTGTTACCAGGGCTGGATACACCCCCACCCTCCTCCAACCTCCTGTTACCAGGGATGGATACACCCCCACCCTCCTCCAACCTCCTGTTACCAGGGATGGATACACCCCCACCCTCCTCCAACCTCCTGTTACCAGGGATGGATACACCCCCACCCTCCTCCAACCTCCTGTTACCAGGGATGGATACACCCCCACCCTCCTCCAACCTCCTGTTACCAGGGCTGGATACACCCCCACCCTCCTCCACCCTCCTGTTACCAGAGCTGGATACACCCCCACCCTCCTCCAACCTCCTGTTACCAGGGCTGGATACACCCCCACCCTCCTCCACCCTCCTGTTACCAGAGCTGGATACACCCCCGCATTCCTGTTACCAGAGCTGGATACACCCTTACCCTCCTCCACCCTCCTGTTACCAGGGCTGGATACACCAAGGGAGATTTGAACCTGTAACTTCTTGATCTACAGTCAGGTAGTCTCTAACTACTAAGCTGACTCCTCCCCCACATAACTGCATAAGGCATGGGCGTGTTGTCATGTTTGGGGCATTCTGAACGTGTGTGTGTGTGTGTATGAGGAGGACGGTGCACAGAATTCCCAGAATCCTCTCCTCCTTCCCAGCAACCTTTCTTTCTCTCCAATGTGTCAGGCAGTGTCAAGGGAGGATGGGGGGAGGGGAGACACAGGAGGCCTACCCAGGTAGCTACTGTACGTTCTGTGAAATACAGCTTCATTATCTACAGGCTGCAGGTGGTAACATGCTCCTAGTGTGTGTGTGCGTGTGTTTGTGTGTGTGTTTGTGTGTGTGTGACCAGAGCAGCACCGTCTCCATCTGGGGACAACTAGGAGTTCATAGATATGAGTGGCTGTAACACTCTCTCTCTGTCTCTCTGTCTCTCTTTCTTTCTGTGTCTCTCTCTGACTCTCATCCCTCTTTCTCTCTGCTCTATATATTTAATTTGTCATCTCTCTCTCTGCGTTGAGGAGATGGTTTCCATGGCAACCACAGGAATGCTCACTGTGTTGCAAGTCTCTCCCCTTTCCCTCTCCCTCTCTCCCCCCCTCTCTCTCCCCCCCTCTCTCTCCCCCTCTTTCTCTCCCCCTCTTTCTCCTTACTCTCCCTCTCTCCTCCCTCTCCCCCTTTCCTCTCACTCTCTTCCCCTCAATCCCTTCCCCTCCCTCTCTCCCCCTCCCTTTCTCCCCGCTCTCTCCCTCTCTCTATCTCTCTCTGTCCTTCTCTCCATGTCCCTTTCTCCAGTGTGCCTGGGGGGGTCTGTATTAGAACCCCTGTATCCCTCCCCACTCCATTCATCCCTCCCTCCCTCCCTCTGTCCATCCCCCCTTCCATAGTCTTACTTCCTGTCTGTCTTGCTCTGATTCTCTCTTTGACCTCTTTCAATCCATCCATTTCTCTGTCATACACACACACACTCAAACACAGTCACATGCACACACACAGTCACGCACACTCACACACAGTCACTTACACTCACACACTTTTGACAATGTCAAAATTGTGTGGTCGGGAAGTTCATTAAATGCGTTCCTAAACACGAAGAAAATCTGATTATTGCAGAAGTTGTTTTTAGAAGTTAGCAAGAATAACATTCGTTTTCTCAAAAGATGAGAATTCTTTGATAAAGTGAAAACAGAAAGAACAAAGGCTGTTTTATCTCAGGCGCTGAGATGCTGTTAGGTTCATTCAATGATCTCTCCCCTTTCTCCACACACACCCGCTTACAAACACATACTCACACACAAAAACACAATTCAATTCAATTATCGCTCCTCTCTCCCCACACACACATGCACACTCACACACTCTCTCCCATGCAGGGATGCTCTCTTCAGAGGCTTGGGGCGAGTCTCATTAGCACGCTGCTTCAGGTGCTAGTTAGCACACAAGTGCTGAAATATTCAGGCCTTTGTGTCAAGGTGTGTGGAGAGGAGCTCCTCAATACTGTCTCTCTTCCCTTATTTCCTTCCCTTATTTCCTTTATGTTGGTTATTGGTTGTTCCCAGGGTGTTGATGTGTGTGTTGATTGTTCCCAGAGTGTTGATGTGTGTGTGTGTGTTTGTTGTTCTCAGGGTATTGATGTGTGTGTTGTCGATGACCTTTAAGGTCAGGAGACCAGTAATGTGATGTGGAGCTGTCTCACCTGATTAATTAATGACTGATAACCTGCCTGGTGATCAGACCCACAGCAACGATAGCCGAACTGACAAATCCTGAATTAGTTGAGGGCGGTGCTGACAGATGTTCTGCAGGCGTAGCTAACGAGTGGTTCAATTGTTTAGTACATTTACATTTATTCATTTAGCAGCTGCTTTTATCCAAAGCGACTAACAGCCAGTACAGAGACATTCTCCCTAAGGCAAGTAGGATGAAGTGCCTTGCCCAAGGACACAACATCATGTAGCCACAGCTGGGAATCAAACTCACAACCTTTCGAACATGAGCCCAGCGCCTTAATCACTGAGCCACCTGACTCCCCTCTAGTCAGGTGACTCCTCTGTAGTACACACACACACACACACACACACGTGTGCACACACACGTGCACACACACACACACACGCATGCATGCATACGCATGCACACACTGCAACTGTGAGCTGTCCCTTATCTGTCAGAGGGAGTCTGGCTAGGTCTTGAACTCTGAACTCTGCTAGTTGCCAGGTAATCAACCATTCTGCCTTCCAGATGCTCTCTGTGCTAGCAGAGAGAAAGCTAGCACAGAGCAGGCTAGCACAGAGCAAGCTAGCAGAGAGCAGGCTAGTACAGAGCAGGCTAGCACAGAGCAGGCTAGCACAGAGCAGGCTAGAGCAGTTCTGGCCAGATTGACTGCTCAGTCCAACCCAGTTGGGACCAATGTAATCCTCAATGAGTGGCTGGTGAATAATACAGGGAGGGTTTTGGATAGTTCTAGAGGGTTCTAGGGGTTTCTGGGTTCTGGCTCTAGATAAGCTCTATTTGCACATCCTTTCACTCAGCCAAGAACTTAATGAGAACAAATCCTGCTGGGTTTCTCTCTCTCCTTTCCTCCATCCCCCTCACTCTCTGTCTCCTTTCCTCCACCCCCCTCACTCTGTTTCCTTTCCTCCATCCCCCTTACTCTATTTCTCCTTTCCTCCATCCTCACACTCTCCCCTTTCCTCCATCCCCCTCACCCTCTCTCTCCTTTCCTCCATCCCCCTCACCCTCTCTCTCCTTTCCTCCATCCCCCTCACTCTCTTGCTCATTTTCTCCATCCCCCTCATTCTCTCTCTTTCTCATCCCATTCCAAAAGCAATCTGTGCTTTTCCCCTGAGTCAGCACTTCTACTGTCCAAGAGTGAGGCTGGGGAAATTACCATGACCAAGAGCAGCTTAACTTTCTCTCTCTCTTTTCTTGCCTTCCCTCATCCTCTCTCCCTACATCTTTCTCTCTTTTCCCCCTCTCTCTCTCTGTTTAGATGGGGGTTCTGTATGTATGTGTGTGTGTGTGTGTGTGTGTGTGTGTATGTTTGGTAGGTGGGTAGATAGGTAGGTTTGGTGGTCTGTGGGTGTGTGTGGTAGGGCCTGTTTGTGTGTCATCTAATCATAGAGGACATTGTGTGTGTGGACCTCCAACACAAGCACAGCTACGTAACCATGACACTGTGTCTGGTAGCTGAGATGTTACTTTACACTGCCCATGATCTTTTACTGTGACTTCTGTATTTTTTTTCTGTTTAAAGCGTCTGCTAAATGAACTAGCTTGGTAATGTGATATAATGAACCTGGCAGTGGACCGATAGATTGTGTGTGTGTGTTTTGGGTGTGTTTGTGTGTTTGTGTGTTTTGTGAGTGTGTGTGTTTTGTGTGTGTGTGTGTGTGTGTGTGTAAATCCCCTCTGGCTCAAATACACATTCTACATGAGTACAAGTGTCATTGTCACGCTCTGGAATCTAATTGGCCGTGTCGGAGAGCCAATCACACCATAATAAATAATTGGGACCAATTACAGATGATTGCATCATCAGTGGGATGCACTCCGAGGATTGGAGCTCATACGTACTCTCTTTTCATTTTCCTCTCCTTCTTCCTCCTCCTTTCTCTTTCGCTGTCTTCCTTTTCCTCTCACTCCCTCCCTCTCCATCCCCCTCCCTCTCTCCCTCTCTCTGTCTCTCTCTCCCTCTCACCCCCTCCCCTATCTCTCTATTTTATTCCCATTGTGGTTAATTCATTTCTTCTTTAGCCCAATCTATCTCTTCTCTTAGTTGTTTGATTGTTTCTAAACAGTAATCTGTTTGTTTTCTTCTGGTATCCGTCCCACCTTGCTCTCTCCTCACTTCACTTTCCATCATCCCCCTCCCCCCTCCCTCTTCCTTCCTTAATCTCAGCCTCCCCTCTCTACCCTCTCTCCCTCTCTCTCTCTCCTGGCTCCAGTTTTGCTTGCAGCGCTGTCTTTGTCTGCCCAGCCTGTGTGTGCGCACACTCCTGTATGATAGCGTGTGTGCGTGTGCTTGGCAGGCTGCCAGAGCCGGAGCAGGTCTATGAGTCACAGTGATGCTCGGTTGTATTTTTAGCACTGGCCCCTCCTCCCTCCCACCCTCCCCCCTTCGTCTCTCCCTCCCTCCCCTCTCTTCCTCTCCCTCCTCATGCCCCCCTCCTCCAGCCCTCTTCCCTATGGCTGCTTTCCTCTTTTCCTCCCCCCTGCTCTCCCTCCTCTCTACTCTCCCACCTCATCACCAGCAGCATGTGTGTGTATGTGAGAGAGTGTGGGTGTGTATGTGTGTGTGTGTGTGTGTGTGTATGTGTGCCCTGTGGATAGGAACAGTAATATCAAGCAGGTCATCTAGGGGGAAACTTGGCCGTGGGACAAACTTGATCCTTGACCCTATAAGACCCACCCCCTCCCTCTCCTTCTCCACAGAAGGATCCCTCTAATGGGGGCTCCACTGAGCTGGGGGGGTGGGGGGTGGAGGGGGGGAGGACAGGTGGCTGTTGAGGTCACTAGGTAAGAGAAATTGGTGTATCCACGGCAACAGGGTGGAACCCTTAGTTTAGGACAGTTGTTGTTTGCTCAGTGGGATTATGGGATGCATCACAGTATGTCGTCATGCATGACCACACCATTACATAATTACACAAGTCATCCATCCCAAGGGTTCCGTGGGACTTGTGTGTGTGCGCGTGTGTGTGTAAATACCTAGAACAACAGAGAACACACTTCCAGTGTGTGAGCAGCCATCTGTCATGTAGGCTAACAGGGGTCATGACCTCACCCCTTGACACCAGCTCCTAACTCATAGGTGAAAGGTCACAGGGTTTCCTCAGCTATTTTACTGCAGGAGGTGGCGTAGACACTTTACACTGATGACCATGTAGCTATAGCAACACTTTACACTGACAATCATGTAGCTATAGCAACACTTTATACTGATGACCATGTAGCTATAGCAACTGTTTACCACTTTGTTTCTTTTGTTTCTTTCTCTCTCTCTCTCCACTTCTCTTTCTCTCTGTCTCTGTCCTCTCTCTAATATTTTCTTTCTCTCTTACTCAATCCCTCTTTCTTGTTTGCTGAATAATCTAGGGTGCCCTGACACTGGAATGTCTCCCCAACCATCCCTCCATTCATCCCTCAATCCATCCCTCTATCCATCCTTGGATTACAACAGATCAGACTAGATTAGGACCAGGCAGCACCTGGGAGGGGGTGCGGGGGTGGGTGGGGCGTGGGGTGGTGGGGCATGAGGTGGTGGGGCACGATTAATACTCAACCCACTGTGGAACCCAGACACAGTGTGGAACCCAGACACAGTGTGGAACCCAGACACAGTGTGGAACCCACACACAGTGTGGAACCCACACACAGTGTGGAACCCAGAGGTGGAGGTAAAGGGTTCCCTGGAATTTACCAGAAAGTAAAGCTCTCAACCCCCCCCCCCCCCCCCCCCCCCCCCCCACACACACACACACACACACACAGTCTGAACACCTCCCCCCTCCTGCCACTTACATACGATTATGAGCCCTTCTGTGATGAAATGGGGGCACATATGTAATGAAAAAAGGATTGGATTGTTTTCGAATGTGACTGTATGATGCTCTGCAGCTAGCAGCAGTGTTGCGTGTGTAGAAGTGTGTGTGTGTGTGTGCTAGTGTGTAGAAGTGTGTGTGTGTGTGCCCAGTTGGATCTCTGCTATGTGGCAGTCTGTTTATTATTGTTCTAATCTTAATCTGCTAAAATGTGATGGGATTAAATTTTGACCCAAATATGATTCTTGAGGACTGGGGGGGAGAGGGTAGAGAGAGGGGGGAGAGACACAGAGGGGAGGAGGCAGAGAGGGTGATAGAGATAGAGAGAGGGTGAGAGAGGAAGGAAGCAGGAGGGAGGAGAGGACTCCAGCCTCAGGATGCTGGCTGGTGTTGCCTAGTGGTGGCTGGTGTTGGCTGGTTCTGTCTGATTCTGACAGGTGCTGGACTGGTTCTGGCTGGTCCTGGCTGGTTCTGGCTGATCCTGGCTCGTGTGTTTGTGTTTCCTCAAGGGTGGGTTAGTTGATAGTGATCCTGTTGTAGATGTGGGTATTGAATCATGCTGGGCTGTTGGGTGGAGATGGAAAGCTTGGCTTTGAGAAGCTAGTGTTGCTATTGATCCTGGCCCTGCATGGCTTCATCATGATGAGCTACAGTCAATACAACCCTGCACCAATACTGCTGTCCTGGAAACAGATCTGCATCAACCAGCTCTGCCTCAGTCCTGTCTCTGCCCTGCCTCAGCCCTGCCTCCAGTTCTGCCTCTAGCCCTGCCTCCAGCATGGACTCAGTCTTGCCTCAAGCCCTGCCTCCAGTCCTGCCCTCTAGCCCTGTCTCCAGCCCTGACTCAGTCCTGCTTCCAGCCCTGCCTTCAATCCTGCCTCCAGCCCTGACTCAGTCCTGCCTCAGCCCTGCTTCCAGCCCTGCCTCCAGCCCTGTTTAGCCCTCCCTCAGCCCTGCTTGGAGCCCTGCTCTGTAGCTAAACCTTCCAGACTCCCCAGCAGACAGGCAGCTATTCCCCAGGATTACGCAGCACTGAGACCCTACCCCGGGGGAAGCATTTAGGAGGCGTGCTTTTGTGTGAGGAGGGTGGAGCGGGGCGGGGGGCTGAGGCCGGCTGGAGGGGGGATCCTTTTGTTTGCACAGGGGGGATTTGCTGGTACTATGCCAAGGAGGGACTGCAGATGGATCAAGACCTCCCTCACCTTACCGACCCCCTCCTTCCCTCCCTCCCTCCCACCCTCCCTCACCTTACCGCCCCCCTCTCTCCCACCCCCACTCCCACCCCCTTCCCTCCCACCGCCTCCATCATACACCATCCGTTACAGTGCTCTAGTTTTGGTATATAGAGCAATAAGAGCTTATCCCCCCCCTCCCACCACCTCCTGGTACCCCTCTAACCATCCCCCTCTAAACATCCCCCTCACTCCTCTCTGCCTCTTTCTCTGATACTCCTCTAACCATCCCATCCCCCTCTCTCTCTGCTCCTCTCTCTTTCTGCCTTTTCTCTCTGGTTCCCCTCTCCAGTCTCCCCCACCCCCCACTGAGTTGTCAGTGCTGAGCAGGATAAGGGGGGAATCTCTTTGTGACTGGGACAGCTGAGGTGGAACACAGGAAGGATGACACCGGCTGGATGAATAACAAGATGCTACAGTTAGCGACGCTTCTGCCAGCACACAGTGTATAGGCTAGCTAGCACACCAGGCTAGCTTCTGCTAGCACACTGGATAATAATCATAATACCTCATTTAGCAGATGCTTTAAGTAAAGTTTAAGTACAGGGACATTCTCCCTGAGACAAATAGGGTGAAGTGCCTTGCCTAAGGACACAACAACACATAGACACAGCCAGTGTTCGAACTCACAACCTTCCGATCACAAGGCCAACACCTTAACTCGCTGAGCCATCTGACTCCCGTTGGATGTACAAGCTAGCTAGCACACCAGGCTAGCTTCTGCTAGCACACTGATGTACACACTAGCTAGCACACCAGGTTAGCTTCTGCTAGCTCACTAGGTGTATGAGCTATCTATCATACCAGGCTTGCTTTTGCTAGCTCACTAGCTGAATGAGCTGGCTATCACACCAGGCTAGCTTCTGCTAGCTCACTGTGTGCATGAGCTGGCTAGTACAGGAGAGGTGTACTTTAGGAACTAGAACTGCAGTTTCAGCGTCAGATTCTACACACTAAACTCTAAACACACTGTGCTTCTATCAATAAAGCCCAGCAGTCTTAGGAGACAGTCAGTCTCAGCCAGGTATACTGTAACTGACAGTTCCTGTGTGAACAGCAAGAGATTTCCAATTTCAGCCTGTCTCTGGTACACAAGCCAATTACACAGGCAGGGACTGAGGAGGGAGAGGGAGGGAGGGAGGCAGGGAGGCAGGGAGGGAGGCAGGGAGGCAGGGAGAGAGAGAGAGAGAGAGAGAGAGAAAGAGAAGGAGAGAGAAAGAGAGAGGGGGGGAGGGAGGGAGAGAGAGAGAGGGGGGGAGGGAGGGAGAGAGAGAGAGAGAGAGAGAGAGAGAGAGAGAGAGAGAGAGGGAGAGGGGGAGAGGGAGGGGGGGGGGAGAGAGAGAGACAGAGAGAGAGAGAGAGAGAGAGAGAGAGAGAGAGAGGGAGAGGGGGAGAGACAGATAGTAGAGAGGGAAGGAGAGAGGAGGAGAGAGGCAGAGATTGTCATGTATGAATGGATGCGATGAGAGCTGAGGTGTGTAATGGAATTTGTTTCCACCTGAGTGACCCCAACAGATACAGTCACATGATACACCTGCTGATACTGGAACAGTGTGTGTATGCGTGTGAGTGAGTGAGTGAGGGTGTGTGTGTGTGTAAAGCAGGGTCAAGTTGAGACAGAGGGAAAGCTCTTGATCCTGTAGCTATAATATAGTATATATAATTTATAATATTGTGTGTATATGTATATCATAGTGTATATATGTAATAGTATATATACTGTTGTTAAACCCATTTACACTTACATTTATTCATTTAGCAGACACTTTTATCCAAAGCAACTTACTAGAGAAAGCATTACAAAAGAGCATTGATCACTGAGCATAGCAACGGATAGACCCCAAAACATAGCAGCTTATAGATTATGAAACAGACATAGTGAGAAAACAATAAGTGGGAAGAGCCATAAGAGCATTCAGCGAACGGTTTACAAATAAGTGCTGTGAGTCTGTGTTTCTGATGCAGGTGGGAAGTTGATTCAACAGGGGAAGAGTTTGTGTTGGGCCCTGGCGCTCTTGAGGGGTGGGACCACTAGACGATTGTCAGAGGAGGACCGTAGGTGGCGGGGGGAGGGGTGTAAGGCCGGAGGAGAAAGCAGGCAGTCCCATTCAATGCTCGGAAGGTCAGTACCAGGGTCTTGAATCTGATACAGGCCATGATGGGAAGCCAGTGGAGGGCGATGAGGAGCGGGGTGATATGACAGCGTCTGGCAGATTTAAAACCAGGTGGGCTGTTGCATTTTGGATCGCCTGAAGTGGGCGTACTGCGCTTGCTGAAAGCCCGGCTAGTACTGAATTGCAGTAGTAGAGGACAATACCTTGGACTAGCAGGTGGGTGGAATGTTCAGACGGGTATCTTCTGATTTTTCTGGATGATTTAGAGGGTGAATCTACATGACCTGGAGACTGCGGCAATGTGTCCTTGAGGGCAAACTCGTCATCCAAGGTAACCCCCAGGTTCCTGGCAGAAGATGAGGGGGTCACTGTTGTGGATCCCTGAGTGATAGAGAGATTGGGGGTGATTGATGGTTTGGCCGAAATGCTGGAGCTGGGGTCTGGTCATCCAGGCCGAGATGTCGGTGAGGCAGGCCTCGATTCTAGTTGAGATTCCTGGATCAGTCGGGGGGGGGGGGGACAATAGGTATAGCTTTGTGTCG
This sequence comes from Neosalanx taihuensis, assembly GCA_030340665.1. NCBI lineage: Eukaryota > Metazoa > Chordata > Actinopteri > Osmeriformes > Salangidae > Neosalanx > Neosalanx taihuensis. The sequence goes on along the minus strand of CM059295.1, from coordinate 7,626,736 downwards.
TCAGCGTAGCATTGATAGGAGAAGCCATGCGAGGAGATGATTGGTCTGAGTGAGGTGGTGTACAGAGAGAATAGGAGCGGTCCAAGGACCGAACCCTGTGGACATCATTGGAGAGCTGGCGAGGACCTGATATTTTTCTACGAAACGATAGCTAAAACTGAACAAGATGGCTGCCTGTCTGCCTGCCTGCCTGCCTGCCTGCCTGCCTGCCTTCCTTCCTGTCTGTCTGTCTGTCTGTCTGTCTGTCTGTCTGCCTGTCTGCCTGTCTGCCTTCCTGCCTGTCTGTCTGTCTGCCTTCCTGTCTGTCTGCCTTCCTGCCTGTCTGTCTGTATGTCTGTCTGTCTGTCTGTCTGTCTGTCTGTCTGTCTGCCTTCCTGTCTGCCTTCCTGTCTGTCTGCCTGTCTGTCTGTCTGCCTGTCTCACAGGACTGGAAACCTGTCTCTCTCACAGGACTGGAAATCTCTGAGGCCAACATCACCACACACACAAACCTTCACACCTAAACACACACACAAACTTTCACACCCAAACACAAACTCACGCTCAAACTTTCACACCCAAACACACACACTGACAAGCTTAGACAAAACCCGCTCAGTCCCACTTATCTCACTGCTCACACACACACGCAACACACACCAGCACGCAACACACACTCTTGTTTCTCTTTGAGCCCTGGGCTGCAGTTTGTCTTTTGCCATACCCTCCATAGGAGACGGGGGACTTTATGTAGATTATAGATGGAAACTAGGTTAAGAGGAACGCTGCTGAGCCTATCCAGCCCTCCTGAGCGGAAGGTTCAAAACCAAACTGTGGAGGGTGTGGGGGAGGAGGAGATGGAGAAGATGAGAGAAGGAGGTGGGGGAGGGTCTGCTGATTAGTCAGTCTAGTGGTACCCCCCCCCAAGAGCGCCCGAGCACAACACAAACTCTTCCACTGCCTGGCTCCCCAATGGTGGAATCAACTCCCCACATCCATCAGAAGCACAGACTGCCTTCTCACCTTCAAAAGAAGGCTTAAAACTCACTCATTTCGAGAATGTAATGGCACTTAGGAATAGTATGGCACTTCACATAATCTAATGTGCTTTAGAACTATTTGTTGGTCCCCCATATGGTGACTTGCCAGTGTTGTTTGTTGTATCTCTTGCTTTATGTTCACAATCGTTGTGTTATGCATTTATAGTTCTTCTCTTGGCACTTATTGGTGCTCATGATGTATGATTCACAATCTAAAAAACCCACTGTGCTATGCTCAGTGACTGATGCTCTTTGTAAAAGCTCTCTCTTGTAAGTTGCTTTGGATACAAGCGTCTGCTAAATGAATAAATGTAAATGTGAATGTACATGATTAAGATATGTAGACTGATGTTCTGGATATTGTAAACATGTGTTGCTGTAAACATGTGTTGTTGTGAACAGATGATGAAAAGATAGACAAAGTGACGAGAGTGGATGAATCACCAGCTCATCTGCAGTGAATCACTCAGCTGAACCACATCTCCAGAATCCCCGTTTCTCCCGTCATGTTTTGACTGTTATGCTCAGCCAATGGGATTGATCCTGACTGTAGTTTAGAGCAGTGGTCCCCAACCCTGGTCCTCAAGGCCCACTCTCCTGCATGTTTTATAGTGCAGGCAGGCAGTGGGCCTTGAGGATCAGGGTTGGGATCACTGGTTTGAGAGATTGTGGGGAGAGGGAAGGAAGTACCCTTCCTCCTTCTCCTCCTCTCCTTCTCATCCCCCTCCTCCTCCTCCTTCTCCTCCTTCTCCTCCCCCTCCTCCTCCTCTTACCATACTATGATGACTTTTGTCATGTCCCACAAACACGTGCGGCAAGCAAGCTGTAAAAATAGATGGCGCAACATTGGGCTGAAATGTCAGATGAACAGTGTTTCTCTGAGAAAAACCTCCCCGACCTTTTTAAGCGATGAAAGGCTTTTAGCACACACACACTTGTATACGCACACACACACACACACACACACACACACACACACAGATCCCTATTCTACTGTTCCCTCAAATACCATTTTATATAAATCACCTCTTCCTCTTTCTCTGTCTCTCTACCTCTCTCTCTTTCTCCATCTCTCTCAATAGCAGCTTTCTAGTGATGAACTGGAAGGCTGTTAGTGTTCAGGTGATGCTGTTATGGTGACAGGGTTAGGGTTTGGGTGACACACACACCAACACACACCACACACACAGACAGTCATACACACAAAGAAGCTCTCAGTTGGATCGTGTGCTTCCCCTCCTCCCAAGCACAGGCAGCGATGATGTCATCCCTTCAGACGAGGCCTCCATTGTCTGCCTACGGGGGGGGGGGGGGGGGGGGGGGGGGGGGGGCAATCAGAGAGCATGGATAGCTTGGCTTCCTCTGATTGGCCCAGCCAAAGACATGCAGGTGTCAAAAATAATGAAAGAAGAGATGTATTTCTCTCATGAGAGAGAAAGAAAAAAAGAGAAAGAGAGAGATGAAAGAAGAGATGGATGTAAAAGAGAGATGCCTGAGATGGAGAGAGAAGGAGAGGGCTGTGTTTGAATGTCCAAATCATAGTTGACTATATTTGGCTGTCACCCATCTCCTCTCCTCTAATCATACCTTCTCTCTCTCTCTCCACCCATCTGTTTTTCATGCTTTGTTCTATTATCTATTCATAATCAAATTTTATTATCAGTTATTATCACCCCCCCCATCATCATGTTCTGGTAATCAGATTTTTTATAATTTAACAAAGGTGCAGTCTTTCCACTCTCTTCTCTCTCTCTTTCCCTCCTCTCCCCTCCTCCTCCTCCGCTCTCCTCAATCCTCTCTCTCTTCCACTCGTCCTCGTCCTCCTCCCCTCCCCTCTCCCCTTCCTCCTGTCCTCTTCTCCTTTCCTCCCCTCTCCTCCTCCTCCCCTTCTCTCCTCTCCCCTTCTTCCTCTCCTTCTCTCCTCCTCCTCTTTCTCCTCTCCTCTGTTATATGAACTCATTCTATCAGTCTGGGAAAAGCAAACTCTCAGTTTTTAGGAACACTTCTGCTCAGTACAGCTCCACAACTTTCACACACACACACACCCACACACACACACACACACACTCACACACACACAAATGCACATGCATACGCACACTCACACACGCATGCTCACACACACAATGTGCAAAGCTATCTGTAGTTGGTAGCTAAATTAAGCTGATGTGTTGTAATACTGAAGATTTCCTCTCTCTCTCTCTCTCTCTCTCTCCATATCTCTTTCTCTCTCCATCTCTCTTTATCTCCCTCCCATCAGAATTATCTAGAATGTAACTGGCAGTACTTATTTGTCTTCTCATTCTCTCCATCCCTCCATCCATTCCTCCCTCGCTTGCTCTCTGAGTGTTGAACCAGCAGGATACTCATTGATCAGACATCCTCCTAGATGAGCACATTCATCTTCCCTCCCTCTTTTCTTTTCTTCCTCTCTCACTTTTCCGAATTCTTTCTTTCTCGTTCTGTCTCTCTGACTTGTACTGCCTCATATCTCGCTCTTTCTTCCTCCTCTCTCCCTCTGCTCTTCTCCCACTCTCTCTCCCTCCTCTCCCCCTCTCTCTCCCTCCTCTCCCTCCCCCTCCTCCTCTCCTCCCCCCTCCACAGGGTGATTATATCACTTCACTCTCGTTGCAGGTCTAGTTTCTGTTGCTCCTCTCAGCTTCCGTTGTCAAGGGACACTCCCCCTGGTTACGTAAGCGGGGCGGTTGTGCAGGTATCTCTTGGCGACGGTAGCAGGAACTCCTGAATGTTCTTCACATCAGCTCTTCAGCCCACAAGGAAGCATGTCAGTGACAGTGTTGCCGTGGTGATAGTGTTGTCATGGGGACAGTGTTGGTGACAGTATTGTCATGGTGACTGTAGTTGGTGTTGTAAGTCTGAGACGGAGAGGGAGAGAGGATAGAGAGACAGAGACAGAGGGACAGAGAGAGAGAGAGAGAGACAGAGACAGAGAGACAGAGACAGAGAGACAGAGACAGAGAGACAGAGACAGAGACAGAGACAGAGACAGAGAGACTAAGAATAGCTCAGTCTATCTCAGTCTGAGTGTGTAGGAATCACTTCTTGCCCCAGGCAAGGTACAGCTGTGCGTGTGCATGTGTGTATTTTATTTCTCTATGCCTGATCTATTTTCAGAAGGAAGGTAAACCCTCATATGACATGAAGACTCACACACCCTCTCCCCCCTCCAGCCTGAGAGTATGTGAGGGAGGGAGGGAGCTGTGTGTAGGATGTGTGTGTGCGTGTATTTGTTCGTATCTGTACGGTGTGAGTGTTAATTGCAGAGGTGTGCTGAGATAGACCCAAGCTCTCATTAACAGCACTGTCTGACAGGTGAGTCAAGTTCTGCTCAATGACAATTCATTTACATAGGAAGTGTGGAATGATCTGTTTTATGCAACAAGAAGTATGTGTGTGTGTATTGGGTGAGGATGGATGAAGATATAGTGTCTATATCTGTATCTATTGTTCTGAGGAAGAGGCACACAGTGACCCAACATGAAGGTTATATTACCGTGTAACGACACGGCAACAACTTGTATGAGGTTATATTAACTACCTCTGTCTGTCTGTCTCTCTCCCTGTCTCACTCTCTCTCTCCCTGTCTGTCTGTCTCTGTCTCTCTCTCTCTTTGTCTCTCCCTGTTGATGCAGTGATGACATGTGTAGTAATGATTGTATAGTTGAGTGACACGTCAGTATCAAGGCTAATGGAAACACCCACAGCGTCCCTGTTCCTGTGTCTCGCCTTATAAACGACACAGAACATTCAGAACAGAATGAAAGTTAGCAGGGAAGATGAACACAGGGGATTTCTGTGGTATGTGTGTGTGCTTGTGTTTGTGTGGGTGTGGGTGTGTGTGGGTGTGGGTGTGTGTGTGTGTGGGTGTGTGTGTGTGGGTGTGTGTGTGTGTGTGTGCGTGTGCGTGTGCGTGTGTGCGTGCATGTGAGTGGTTGGTCTTTGCCTCACCATCAAGCCTTGGGCGAGCTGTTGGTAGTTAATTAGGAATGTGTGTGTGTGTGTGTGTGTGCGTGCGTGTCTGTGTGTGTGTCTTCCTGACTAATTCATGTATACATTAGTGAGCAGATGAAAGCGAGAGCCGACTGTCTGCTGGTGATAATGAACAGAGGTGCCTGCAGCCAGCACATTAGGCTACGCTAGGCTAGGCTATGCTAGGCTTGGCTATGCTAGGCCACACTAGGTTCTGCTCTGGCTTTGCCCAGGCTATGCTGGGCTACTCAAGGCTATGCTAGGTAGGTTCTGTTTAGGCTGGATTAGACTATGATAAAATAGACTATCTAGGATAAATGAGGCTAAAATAACAGAGACAACATTGTCCTAATCTAGCCTAATTCAACCTAGCATCGTCCAGGCTAGCCTAGTGCAGCTCAGTCCCTGAGCAGAGCAAACTTTGACCTCTCATCAACATGAAGCCTGGAGGACTGGCACTTCTCTCCACAGCCACAGTGCTTTGTTTTTGTCTAATGGTGTCCTCATCACTCTCACTCTTCCTCATCACTCTCACTCTTCCTCATTCCTCTCCATCCTCTCTTTTTCATCTCTTATCCTTTCATCATGTTGCTCAGAATAGGAGTTGTCTCTCTCTCCTCCCCTTCTCCTCCTGTCCCCTCTCCCTCTCTCTCTCTCTCCTCCCCTCTTCTTCCTCCTCTCTCACTCCCTCTCTCTCCTCCCATCTCCCTCCTCTCCTCCTCTCTCTCTCTCTCTCTCCTCCCCTCCTCCTCTCTCTCTCCTCCCCTCCTCCTCTATCTCTCCCTCTCTCTCCTCCCCTCTCTGTCCTCCTCCTCTCTCCCTAGCTCTGTCCTCTTTCTCCTCCTCCTCCCTTCTCTCTCTCTCTCCTCCCCTCTTCCTCCTCCTCCTCTCTCTCCTCTCTGGTGGGTTAATTAGAGGTCTGTACTGCACAGCCTCCCTGGCGGCTGGCTCTGATATGAAACCACAGTCATTAATACGAAGATGTGGAGGTTTGCAGTCTCTCTACATTGTGACCCAGCCCACCCTCCTCTGTAGACTGTGTGTTTAAAGCTGCTCAACACGACTGACTGGAATCCTGTTTAATGGGGAGAACCTGTGTGTGTGTGTGTGTGTGTGTGTGTGTTTACACGGCAGTTTGCAGGTTTGAAGAAGCTCTTGACACTCATCTCTTCTTGATAGTTTGCTTGCCTCTCTCCCCCTCTCTCACTCATCCTCATCCCCCCATCTCCCCCTCTCTCTTCCTCCCTATCCCCCTCTCTTCCCCCCTCTCTATTCCCTCTCTCCCCCCCTCTTTCTCTCCCCCCCCCCTCTCTGGAGACTTGACCTGTTTTCTTGGCCTTGCTTGTCTTCTTTCACTCCCCCCTTCCTCGTTCTCCTGCAGAGAGAGAGAGACAGAGAGAATGTGAGGGAGGGAGGGAGACGGGGATGAAAAGGGATGTTTAATGACCTCTCTAATGAATGATGATGTCTCCTGATTGGCTGGTCTGGGAAGTGTGGGTGGGACAGGACAGCATGTGACTCTGCCCCAAATAATACCATGAGATGGGGGGGGGGGGTGTCAACCTTGACACACATTACCTGCACACACACACATCCTTACACACACACACGCACACGTACACACACATCCTTACATGCAAACACATGTACACACACGTACACACATCCTTACACACGCACACACATGTACACACACATCCTTACACACACGTACACAAATCCATACACACACGGGAGAGTAGTACTGGTGGATATGGATCTGATTTTTAATCTGTGTATGAAATCAATGTGTGGGTTCATCTGACTGTGATCAGGCTGGTTATCCTAGAGGAGGCTGGAGACAGAGGGAAGAGTTCCCCAGTGAGGAGGTGTGTCTGTGCGGGTGTGTGTGTCTCTGTGGGTGTGTGTGTCTCTGTGGGTGTGTGTGTCTTTGTGGGTTTGTGTGTGTGTGTGTGTGATTGTGTGCGTGCTTGTGTGTGTGAGAGAGCCAGCAGATAATCAATAGCAGTCCTCCCAGACACCCTTGGGGCCACTTGATTGGACGCAGCGATGGGAGATGTCATCACATGGTGACAGGGAAGACATCATACACTTAGTTAGTGTGTGTGTGTGTCACAGTGATGTACACCTGGTTAGTGTGTATGTGTGTGTTTGTTACATGCAGATCAGTTTTAATGAGCAGGAAACATGAATATGGATCAGCTGTAGGGATGGGAGAGGGATGCACGTAGGTGTGTAGTGTGTGTGTGTGTGTGTGTGTGTGTGTGTATATATACTGTGCGTGTGTTTGCGTATACAGTGAGTGTGTGTTCCAGATGTTCCATGTCTCTAGAGACCCTCAGCAGGACAGTATTTGGCTCTGTATGGCTACTACACCTGTGTGCGAGGTGTCTGTGTGAGTGTGTGTGAGTGTGGTGTTGTATGTGTGTTACGGGAATGTTTGAATCCAGAGGCTGATACATTCACTCAGTCTTTCCCTCTCCCCCCCCCCCCTCATTTATTTACCCCTCCTCCTCCTCTCCCCACACAAAATAAAATGTAATCTATATCAAATATCCATTACCTGATGCAGTGCAGGGCCTGGGTGTGTGTGTGTGTGTTCCTCTGACAGTAAGATCAATGTCATGTGCGGAACACTTACACTCCTGTAATGACACACATACAGGAACCCCTCTTCTTCCTAATCTTCAGGCTTTCTTCTCCTCCCTTCTCCTCCTCTTCCTCCCTTCATCTCTCCTCCTTGCCCTCTTCCATCTCTGTCCCCTCCTCCTCTTCCTCCTCTGGGGAAATCACTTCCTCAGACTCTGATCTTTCTCATCCTCAGATTATGTGTGTGTCCTGGGACAGGGTGGTAATGAAGACGTGAATATGCGCAGTGGCATTTCCACCAGAACTGGACCTTCTGAACAAAGTGAAAAGCTCTCCCGTTGCCTCACCCTGTCCCCTTCCCTCTCCCCTCTCCTTGCCTCCCTTCCCCCTCCCCCCTCGCCGTCGCGGGTGGAGATGGAGGCTGGTGATACACAGCCAGGATGAAATAAAACTGATTGTATCTTTCATGTTTTGCATTTATGTACATGTTGACATTTACCCATGCTGTGGGAGGGAGGGAGGGGGGGGGTGGGTGGGGGAGAGGTGAGGGGGTGAGATCACAGGAGGATGGTTCAGAGTTGTTCTCTATAGAATCTTCTGGAGCTCGTCTGATGTTCTTTGTCAGGCTGAGCTTCCCAGTGAGGCTTTACTGTACTGTTGACGCTCAGCGATTTCTGATTGGCTGGACATGTTTCCTCCTTGTTCCTGCCGCCTTTCTGATTGGTTGATGTGTTTACAGGTCTTGTGAAGCTGGGGGTTCACTGTGTAACGTGTCAGAAGGTCGCTGTCAAGATCGTCAACAGAGAGAAACTCAGTGAGTCGGTCCTGATGAAGGTAAGATGCTGTTACCACGGTGACACTGGCCCAGCCTATGGGCTTCACAGGCGTTTCGCTTGTCAGGGTGTGTGTGTGTTTGTGTGTGTTAGTGTGTGTGTGTGAGAGAGAGAGACAGCATATGAGGACTCTCTCCTAACATCGTGTTCTCTGGGTTCTGTGCCATCAGAACACACACACACACACGGCAGTGTAGTCATGACGACAGAGAATAATGTTGTATCTCTGGGCTCCCCTCATCCGGGGAGGAAGTGAAACGACGCTCTGATGGAACATAATTACCTTCACATATTCCCTCTATAAGGAAACCACACACACAAGCACACACACACCAAGACACACACACACCACTCAGACAAACACACACTCCCTCAACACACACACATACACTCAGACACACACACACATGCCTCATTATGCATATTCCCTATTCTAGGAAATAGACATTTGGATTTGATTGGTCTGTTGATGGAATTCTTAAGATTGTAGAATGTGTGTCTTGATGCTGTGTGTATGTGTGTGTGTGTGTGTGTGTGTGTGTGTGTGTGTGTGCACTGTATGCATGCACACACACTTCCTGCATCTCCCTCTCTCCTTCCCTCTCTCTGTCTCTCTCTATCTCTCTCACTTTCTCTTTCCCTCTCACTCTGACTAGCATGCTTGTGTGTTGTCAGGTGATTGGGTAGCTGCTCCCTGGTTACTGTTCAGTTCTGCTGAAACCTCCTCTTTCCTTAATGAGAGCGATGTGGGCATTACTCGCCCATCAGGGCTGAGGCTGGATCGCTCTCCTCTCTGTCTTTTCATCATTTGACATTTAAGAAAATGTCCCATGCTCATTGTTAGTTTACTGCCCTGTGTCCAAAGGCTGGGAGTGGGTGTGTGTGTATGTGAGAGGCAGCGTGTGTGTGTGTGTGTGTGTGTGTGTGTGTGCGTGTGTGTGTGTGTGTGTGGGTGTAGCAGGCCCTCCCAGCCTCCAGTCAGAACTGTTCTCCTGGGGTGTAACATGTCCATGTGAGTGTGAGTTCCTCAGCCTGACAGGAGGAGGTTTTGCTTCATAGGAGACACATGCAGACAGCACCTCTATCTCCTCCATCTCTTTACTCATCTCTCCTCCTCTCCCTCCACTTCTCGCTCTCTCTCACTTAGAAACCCTTTTTTTTTTTTTTTTTTTTTTACTTCGGGGGAATTTTCTACTGGTGATCTGATTGGCTGCTTTGTAGCATTGATGTCTGTATTCCTCAATGTCCGTGTGTGATGATGAGGTGTTGAAAGTGTGAGAGTGAACTGGTTGAAATGCATGAGACTTGAGAGCCCTAACAACTAGCTCCTTTACCAGTTCTACCAGCAGCTAGCTACTGGTTAGGTTCTGGCACTAATCCAAGGCGCTCCTGTACTGGACGTTAGCAGTCTCATGCTTGACTTGCCTGATCTCCTCTTTAACAGCTGACTGCCTGAGTTAATGGTGTCGATATATGGTTAATAGTGTTAATTCTGCTGAGCGCTTCTCATTTCGTCTGTGCGTACGTGGAAGTGTCTGTGTGTATGTGTGTGTTACATGTGTTTGGACTGTTTAGTATGTTTGTGTGTGTTGGTGTTTGTGGGATCTGCTCATTCTGACAAGACCAGGACAGAGTCTTCCTGTCTCCTACCTTAGAGAGAGAGTGTGTATGTGTGTGTGTGTGTGTGTGTGTGTGTGTGTTTGCATGTGTGGGAACATTCATGCATGTTTTTTGGTATGTGTGTGCTGTGTAATCTCAAACTCAACCCTGGTGTAATTATCCAGTCATGGATGTGAAGTGAGTGAGGTGTTGAATTGGGTAATGCTGTCATCTGATTGGTCAGTTGTGTGTGAGAGAATGGGGAGAGAGGGAGGGGGAGATGGGAACTGGTGGGAACAGAACTCAATACTGGAGAGATTTTCTGCTATCGATCTGTCCTCCTCCCCACCCTAGAACAAATGGACCAAAGAGACAGGAGAGGAGGGAGGGAGGGAGGGAGGGAGGGAGGGAGGGAGGGAGGGAGGGAGGGAGGGAGGGAGGGAGGGAGGGAGGGAGGGAGGGAGGGAGGGAGGGAGGGAGGGAGGGAGGGAGGGAGGGAGGGAGGGAGGGAGGGAGAAGCTTTACAAATCAATGAACACATGTGAGACTGATTAACTCCAACACAGCTCAGACTGTTAAGCATGTTAGTTTGTTTATTTGTGTGTGTGTTTCTGCCCCTGTGTGTGTAATGCCTGGCTCGACCTGGGCAAGGACACAGGTGAAGATTGATTTAATGGACTGCAGCAGAGTTTGGATGTCTGTGGGTGGAACTGACGTCTTCATATAAAGAGGATCTCCTGCATAATCAATGCTTCTTTAAGTTTGACTGAATACTTGGCAGAGATCCAGGAAACTCTCTCAACCTTTTATGCATTTTTTTTCCTCCTGGAACTTTCTGTGGCAGCGACACAGAACCTGAAGAATTCTGAAACTAAAGTCTTGTCCCTCTTTTCTCCTCTCCTCATCCCCCTCTCCTCTCCTCACCCCTCTCCTCTTATCTCATCCATCTCCTCTCCTTACCAGCCAAGTAGATAGAACTGACATGGGTTCAGATAGATGATAGTTCCATCCCATGATGACCTCATCACCTCTGTGACTCTGTGACATAAAACAACGATTACCGGAATAGTTTCCGGGCGTTATTATCCAAACCGTCCCGGGCTAACAGCGTGTCTGTAGAGGTTGTTAGTGCGCGTTGGCTGCACGTTGTCATCCTTAATGTTCTCCCCCGAGTTACTGTTCTCCGGTAAAAACGGGATTCAGCGAATCAGCTATCTCTGGGTCCGGCGGTCTTTACCAGGCTAGCAAACACACCGGAACCTGCACTGCTGTTTACAGCTCATAAAGGATTTATGAACCATCACCGCGTTCTGACAGTCACAGACTCTCTCCATAGCAGAAATCAATAAACAAGCATTTGTTTTTAAGTCCTGTCAGCATGTATTGTAATACGCTGTCTGTAACGATTAGACACACAGTACATACTTTGACATAGGATACTATCTAATTTGTACTATACGGTGTGTTGTGTCTGTGTGTGGTGTGTTGATGGGACTGTCTTGGGTATATTTACTCTTATTTATTCAAGACACTTTTTTATTTAATGAATAAATAAATGTGTATTATGATGATTATATAATTAATATAATGAATGATGTACTGACCGGAAGCACTTTGCCGTAACTGTTACAATAACAATAAAGATCTATTCTATTCAGTTCTATTTTTCCAACCCTCAAACCCCCCCCCCCCCCCCCCCCATTCGCCGTGGACGTTAGAGACACGCGCTGTGGTTTTGACATGTGGAACTTTTATCGAGTCAGACTGATGACATGCAGACCTGCTGCGGAGCCTCAGGAGGTGACGGCTAGCAGGCCAGACGGCGGCGGCCTGGTGACAGACACACGGCAGCGCTCTGTGCTCGTCTCTCCCAGGACCCTGTTGTCTTTTTAAGTACATCATAACGTATTCATTGAGCTTGAATCGAAAGTGTGTGCGTGTGTGTGGGAGGGAGGGAGGGAGGGAGGGGGGGGAGGGGGGAAAGGGGGGTTTTGAACTTGTGACCTCCGGAGTTGTAATTCAATTTGAGTGGTCTGTATTGATTATGTCATGAACTATATCTGTGGTCGTTGTTGTGTGAGAGTGTGATGTTGCAGGCTAGCTTGTCTGACAGATCGTGGCTTTGATGCCCCCATATTCCTGCTCAGGCCACCTAAATGGGGGGACAGGGTGTAAATGGTGACCAAAAATACTTATCTCTCCCCCTCTCTCTCTGTGTCTATCTGTCTGTCTCTCTCTCCCTCTCTCTTTCTCTGTGTGTGTCTCTCTTTGTGTGTCTCTCTGTCCCTCTCTTTCTCTGTCTCTCTCTCTCCCTCTGCCCCTCTCTCTTTGCCTCTCTCTCCCCCTCTCTCTATCTCTCTCTGTCTACAGGTGGAGCGCGAGATAGCCATCCTGAAGTTAATAGAACACCCGCACGTTTTAAAATTACACGACGTCTACGAAAATAAGAAATATCTGTGAGTACAATTTCTTTCTAAATGGTTTTGCTGTTGCCGGGGGGCGTTGAGCGGGTGGCGGTAATGAGAACAGCCAGATGTTTACACACCCGCCTTCATAAAGCATTCCAAGCTGCACTCCAGGCTGGTTTAGACATGCATTCTGATGACTGTGCTGATAACCCCGGGATAGCTGATGTACAACAGCAACATTGGATTCCGCACACTGCGCACAGCATTCCGTGCACAGGCGTCGTGTTAGTGAGATTGATCAATTTAAACCAACTGGAGCAGCTTTTTAAATAAATCACCGGTTTATGTTCAGTTCCATAACTCCTCGTTCCCCGCTGTTGTACAAATATGATGCACAAGTTTCAAATCACATTCAGAAACTCCCGGATCCCTGTGGCAATTTCCTCCGCGGTAGTTTATTTTATTCTACACGTAGCCGCATTTTTCAGCGGGCTCTGTCGGAAACTTATGTCTGCATGTTTAATGTATGGAGCCATACTTTATATTCTATCGTATAAATTAATCTGACCGCCGTCGCCTGCTCTGCTAGTTTGACTCAACTCACTGTTTAATAATTGATCAAGTCGCCTCCGCTGAGTGGAACGGGAATTGGTTTTCCTAAAACCTGCGATGACACAGATGGATGGCGGACACGGGAGTCAGAGTGTCTGCTTCCGGAAGGTCTGCACACACAAATCACGGTGGAATGTGTCGCTAATTTAAACGGTGTTAGCAGGTGAACGCTCCAGCAAACCTCTTAATCTGCTAATAAATCAAGGTGGGAAAGATGGCGAGGGGGGAGAGGGTGGGGGGTTGGAGGGAGAGGGCGGTGGAGGGAGAGAGAGAGAGAGAGGGTGAGGGGGAGAGAGGGGGGAGATGATGGAAGGAGAGAGGAGGGAAAGGGGAGATGATGGAAGGAGAGAGGGTGGAGGGGAGATGATGGAGGGAGAGAGGGTGGAGGGAGAGAGGGTGGAGGGAGAGAGGGTGGAGGGAGAGGGGAGATGATGGAGGGTGGAGGAGTGGAGGGGACTTGATGGCCCAGGCTGCCAGCCCCTGATCCTGGTGGTCCTGCAGGTACCTGGTGCTGGAGCACGTCTCAGGGGGAGAGCTATTTGATTACCTGGTGAAGAAAGGACGGCTCACACCAAAGGAGGCCCGGAAGTTCTTCAGACAGATCATCTCTGCTCTGGACTTCTGCCACAGTCACTCCATATGGTAAGGCTCTGGTCTGAGAGACGCCTCTGTCTCCCCCTGTGTCTCCCCCTGTGTCTCCCCCACCCCTCTCACACTCTCCTCCCTCCCTGCCTGCAGCCACAGAGACCTGAAGCCAGAGAACCTTCTGCTGGATGAGAAGAGCAACATTAGGATTGCAGACTTCGGTATGGCCTCCCTGCAAGTGGGAGACAGTCTGTTGGAGACCAGCTGTGGGTGAGTCTTTCTCTATGTCTTTCTCTCACACAAATGCACCATACACACAATACACACCATACACACACACACCATACACACACATACACACCTTACACACACATAAAGTGTCATGTGCGGACTGAGCATATTGTGAAGCACCTAACACCGCACAGCAGAGTAAGAAGTAAGCCAACACAACACAGCAGAGCAGAGCAGGAAGTTAGCCAACACAACACAGCAGAGCAGAGCAGGAAGTTAGCCAACACAACACAGCAGAGCAGAACAGGAAGTTAGCCATGTAAGCTAGCAGGCTAACCGAGGCAAGCTCTGCTCTGCCTTGACAGCATGTCCTCAGTTCAGGCTGAGGGCAGAGTGACTCAACACACATAAACAACAACAATACAGCTGCCTCTCCTGAGCTGTCAGTCGGCATGGACGAGGCGGCTGTCCTCCCTCTGCTCAGCCATTGTCATGGTGATTCAGATGGAGGCCAGGGTGTCCACATGGGGCGTAGGGTATTAGGAAGTGCGGCTGTTTGCTCTCATGAGGTTAAAGGTCATTGGGGGAAACGAATGCGTGCGAGTGAGTGAAACACTCTGGTTAGGTAACAACATGCGATCACATCAGTGCTTTACTGTTCAACATCCTCCAGCACAGGCTGTATGTGTGTCTGGACTGTAAGTGTGTGTAGCAGTGTCCGTACAGTGTAAGTGTGTATTATAAGTGTGTGTTTTTTCTCTCCTCAGATCTCCACACTACGCCTGCCCAGAGGTCATCAGGGTAAGTGTTTCCTCTCTCTCTCTCTCTCTCTCTCTCTCTCTCCCTCTCTCTCTCTCTTGCTCTCCCTCCCTCCCTCCCTGTCTCTCTAATGGCACCTCTAACCATCTCTCCAGAGTGCTAGTGCTGTTCTGTACAGAGATTCTGCTTCCATGTCCCTCAGGCCAGGGTTCCCAGACACGTGCTCTGGCTGTGTGTTTGCGCCAGCGGTTCAGCAGTAGGTGATGTGGTCAGGTGCCGTCACCTTGACCATGTGTCATTAACCCCTGTGTCGTCTCCCCCCCCACCCCCCCCCCACCCCCACCCCCTTCAGGGAGAGAAGTATGATGGGAGGAAAGCGGATGCCTGGAGCTGTGGGGTCATCCTGTTTGCACTTCTGGTGGTGAGTGACAGCTGACCCACCCCCTGGTAACAACCCCAAAGACCTGGTCTGTTTGAGCCTGGTCTGGTCTAGCCTAGCCTAGCCTAGCCGGATCTAGCTTGGCCTGGTCTGGTCTGGTCTATTCTGTAAAGTACTCCAGTGTTCTCCTTGCTGATGTTCTGTAACGGTTCCCCCTCTCCAGGGCGCTTTGCCATTTGATGATGACAACCTGCGGAACCTTCTGGAGAAAGTGAAGCTTGGAGTGTTCCACATGCCTCACTTCATTCCCCCAGACTGCCAGAACCTTCTGAGGGGAATGATCCAGGTGGACGCTACCAAGAGGTTCACTGTAGGTACCGCTCAAACATACAATACTCAATACTAATCGGCTTTCTTGATGCATCCAAAGCATTTGACAGAGTGAACCATTTTAAGCTTTTTGAGAAGTTGAGTCATAGAGGTGCCCCGGGAACTATTGTAAGACTTCTGGTATATTGGTACTCCAATCAAAGGATGCAGGTGCAGTGGGGAAATGCAACCTCAGCCTCTTTTGGAGTGAGTAATGGAGTGCGACAGGGTGGGCTTTTGTCACCTGCTCTGTTTAATCTCTATATGGATGAGTTGTCTGTTCAACTGAACATGAGGAAAACTGGGTGTGTTGTTGGCAATATGCTGATTAATCATTTTATGCCAGCGTCGCATGCTCTATGCCCAAGCAAATACCCTGGCTAGAAAATTTCATATGTGCTCTGATGTTGTTAAAATCAAACTGTTTAAAACCTATTGTACTCCCTTGTATACCGCTGCATTGTGGTGTAAGTACAAGAGAGCAAGTTTACAGAAACTTCGAGTGGCCTATAATGATGCCATAAGGATCCTGTTGAAAAAGCCCAGATATACTAGTGCCAGTCAATTGTTCTGCAGTATCAATGTTTACACCTTTGAAGCTCTCTTGAGACACATAATGTACAGATTTAGTCTCCGCCTAAATGATTGCAAGAACAGGCTTGTGCAGATGCTGGTGAATCCCGCATGTAGTTGTGTGCGATACCAGTCTTCCTTATGGAAGTTCTGGTACAAATCTTTAATGTGATGTACCCTTTTTTTATTTTTTTGTATATTCTTGTGTGTATGTATATATTCATTGTGTGTGTTGTATATGGACCATGAGTCTGCTAATAAAGATGATACACACACACACATACACGCCACACACACACACACTCACACCACACATACACGCCACACACACACACACCACACACACACACGGACACACACACACGCGCCACACACATATACACACACAGTCACACACACAAACACACACAGACGTACATGTTAGTGTCAGTGAGATTCTCTCTGGAAAGAAGCAGTGTGTTATGACGGGTTTAGCAGTCTAGACTCTTCCATCCTGGGTGATAATCCCCCACATAATCTCTGTCCCTCTCTCCTGCCCCTCCTCTCTCTACTTCTCCCACCTCTCTCTTCTGCTCCTCCCCTTCTCTCCCCTTCTCTCTCTTTCTCTCCCTCTCTCTCGCCCTCTCTCCCTCTCTCTCTCCCTCTCTCTCCCCCTCTCTCCCCCTCTTTCTCTCGCACTTTCTCCCTCTGTCTCTCTCCCTCCACCTTTCCAGTGTCATGGCGATCTTCAGTGGTTTAAGAGAGATTACTCTCATCTCCAGTCTCCCTGCTCCTTAGACATCCTCCTATTAATCCTCAGTTTAATTACCTCCCATCCTCTCTCATTCCCTCCCCAGCCATCAGTTAAGATAAGACCACTGTGTTTAGGATGAAACCCTCTCCGGTCTAGCTTATGTCTGCTTTACACTGATTTAACCTGCAAGACAACACACAAGTAATCTCTCTCTCTCTCTCTCTCTCTCCCTCTGTCTCTCTTTCCTCTCCCTCCCCCTCTGTCTCTCCAGCTGGACCAGATACAGAAACACAGTTGGTATATGTGAGTAACCTCTTCTTCTAAACAGCTGGATGATAAAAAAAGGTTTTGTCTGATGAACACTTCTGAAGGTCTTACCTTAAGCATACCACAATACTCTCACTAAACCCCTGTGTGTGTGATGTGTGTGTGTGTGTGTGTGTGTGGTGTGTGGTGTGTACTGTGTGTGTGGTGTGTGATGTGTGCTGTGTGTGTGTGTGTGTGTGTGTGTGTATGTATGATGTGTGTGTGTGGTGTGTGTGTATGATGTGTGTGTGTGTGGTGTGTATGTGTGTGTGGTGTGATGTGTGTGTCTCAGGGCTGGTAAGAACGAGCCGGAGCCGGAGCAGCCGACCCCCAGGAAGGTGTCGATCCGGACGCTTCCGTCAGCAGAGGACATCGACCCTGATGTCTTGGAGAGCATGCACTCTTTGGGCTGCTTCAGGGATCGCAGCAAGCTGTCCACTGACCTGCTGTCTGAGGAGTGAGAAAGGGAGGGGGGAAAGAAGGAGGGAGGGAGGGAGGAGGAGGGGGGGAGGAGGAGGGAGGGGGAGGGGGGAGGGAGGGAGGGAGGGAGAGGGGATAGAATTGGAGGAAGGGGGAGGTAGGGTGAGAGGAGGAAGGGGGAAGGGAGGGAGGGAGAGGGGGATGGATGGAAGTTGGAGGTAAAAGAGAGAGTAGGCCAGAGAAGGAATATTAACCGATAGAACTGAGCGATGAGAACTGAGAATGTTTTGATGTTTATATTTATAATGTTTCTCCATGAGAGTGATGAAAGGACAGCAAGTGAGAGTGGAATTTGTCTGTCAGAAATTAATAATGATGTTTGCTTTTGATGACAAATCATCTCATCGTTGGATGTAGGTGTGTGATGATGTTAGATGCTGCAGTTCTGTCTAACTCATGTGTCTGTTGGTCTCCAGTGACAACCAGGAGAAGATGATTTACTTCCTGCTGCTGGACCGCAAGGAGAGATACCCCAGCCACGAGGACCAGAACCTACCCCCCCACACACAGACAGGTGGAATAGTGCACCCCCCACCCCACATATACACACACACACAGACAGACAGGTGGGCTAGTCCACACCCCCCACACTCACAGACAGGTGGGATAGTTCACATACTCACACCTCCACACACACAGACAGGTGGGCTAGTCCACACACACCCCCACACACAGAGACAAGTGGGCTCACCCACACACACTCACTCAGACAGATTTTGAACTGACTAGTTTTCTTTCTCCCCCCTCCCTTCCCCCCTCAGCGGACCCCCCCAGGAAGCGTGTAGACTCCCCTCTGCTGGCGCGTCACAGTAAGCGTCGCCCAGAGAGGAAGTCCCTGGAGGCCATTGGTGCCATGGAGACAGGATCCCCGGGGCCCGTACGCCGGGCTGTTGACATGACAACGCACGGGCAGAGGTACGGCAAACTGTCCATCTCTCCCCCTCCCCCTATCCCCCCTATCCCCCCCCCCTCTGCCCTCCAGCATGTTGTGGTCATGGTGTTCATGTGGTCATGGTGTGTTCATGTGATCATGGTGTGATCATGGTGTGATCATGTTGTGTTCATGGTGTGATCGTGGTGTGATCATGTTGTGTTCATGGTGTGATCGTGGTGTGATCGTGGTGTGATCGTGGTGTGATCGTGGTGTGATCATGGTGTGATCGTGGTGTGATCATGTTGTGTTCATGGTGTGATCGTGGTGTGATCGTGGTGTGATCGTGGTGTGATCGTGGTGTGATCGTGGTGTGATCGTGGTGTGATCGTGGTGTGATCGTGGTGTGATCGTGGTGTGATCGTGGTGTGATCGTGGTGTGATCGTGGTGTGATCGTGGTGTGATCGTGGTGTGATCATGGTGTGATCATGTCCAATCCAATCCAACTTTATTTCTATTGCACTTTAAAACAACACGGTCGACCAAAGTGCAGTACATAGCAATATTAAAAACGCAATTAATAGACACACACTATACACAGTAAAAACAACACAACAATAGGTAAAAAAAACAAATAGAGACACACTGTACACGGTAAAAGTCAACACATCACTGAAAAGCTAAGGTAAAAAGATAGGTCTTAAGAGCCGACTTAAAGACGGATAAGGACTCTGCCTGTCTAAGATGCAAGGGCAGCGTGTTCCATAGTTTGGGACCCACGACAGAGAAGGAGCGATCCCCTCTAAGTTTCCTCCTTGATTTTGGGACCACTAATAAGGAGTGATCTGCTGACCTCAGTGAGCGCACAGGGGCGTAGGGCTGAATCAGGTCTGACAGATACTGAGGAGCAAGTCCATGAAAACATTTAAAAACAAATAAAAGGATTTTAAAATCAATGCAATAAAAGACAGGGAGCCAGTGCAAGGATTTTAAAACAGGCGTGATATGATTTCGCTTTTTGGTTCCGGGCAAGAGGCGAGCGGCCGACATAAAGACCAACATAAAGACCAACATAAAGTGCATGTGTTCATGGTGTGTTCATGTGATCATGTTCATGTTCAGATGATTTGTCATGTTCATGTGATCATGTTCATGGTGTGTTCATGTGTTCATGTGATCATGGTGTGTTCATGTGATCATGGTGTGTTCATGTGTTCATGGTGTGTTCATGTGATCATGGTGTGTTCATGTGATCATGGTGTGATCATGGTGTGTTCATGTGTTCATGGTGTGTTCATGTGATCAGGGTGTGATCAGGGTGTGTTCATGTGATCATGGTGTGATCATGGTGTGTTCATGTGTTCATGGTGTGTTCATGTGATCAGGGTGTGATCAGGGTGTGATCATGGTGTGATCATGGTGTGTTCATGTGTTCATGGTGTGTTCATGTGATCAGGGTGTGATCATGGTGTTCATGTGATCATGGTGTGATCATGGTGTTCATGTGATCAGGGTGTGATCATGGTGTTCATGTGATCATGGTGTGATCATGGTGTTCATGTGATCAGGGTGTGATCATGGTGTTCATGTGATCAGGGTGTGATCATGGTGTTCATGTGATCATGGTGTGATCATGGTGTTCATGTGATCAGGGTGTGATCATGGTGTTCATGTGATCATGGTGTGATCATGGTGTTCATGTGATCAGGGTGTGATCATGGTGTTCATGTGATCATGGTGTGATCATGGTGTTCATGTGATCAGGGTGTGATCATGGTGTTGACCTGTGCGTCATCTCTTCTGCACCAGTTCCTTCATATTGTTCTTCCTTGAGCTCAGCTCTTCACTAGTAAACTCTTTTTGGCTGACCCTCACAGTGCATGGAGATGACTTCTGAACTCTCTCTTCTTTCCTCTCTCTCTACCTACCTCTCTTTTCCCCTCTTTCTCTGCAGTAAATCTGTTTTCAGTAAAAGCTTGGACATCACAAACGCTAACTGCAGCAAGGAGGAAAGGTACTGGTCTGCCTGCCTGTCAGCCTATCTTTCTGTCTGTCTATCTGCCTGCCTGCCTGCCTGCCTGCCTGCCTGCCTGTCTGTCTGTCTGTCTGTCTGTCTGTCTGTGCCTGCCTGTCTGCCTGCCTGTCTGTCTGTCTGTCTGTGTCTGCCTGCCTATCTGCCTGCCTGCCTGCCCTCCTGCCTGTCTGTCTGTCTGTCTGTCTGTCTGTCTGTCTGCCTATCTGCCTGCCTGCCTGCCTGCCTGCCTGTCTGTCTGTCTGTCTGTCTGCCTATCTGCCTGCCTGCCTGCTTGCCTATGTGCCTGCCTATCTGTCTGTCTGCCTATGTGCCTGCTTGTCTATCTGTCTGGTGTCGTCTCACATTATACTTGTCCATTTACTACTGCATTTTTATTAAATTCGAGTATTTTGATTACTGTCCTGTACGTTTAGTTTCCGTATTTTGTTCACTATTTAAGCATAATATATATATATATTTAATGAATTCAACAAACTATCCTCCGTCAAACAACACCACCAACTTCTGGCAATGCATGATGGGTTATCTTGCTTCATGTAGTGACCATCTACTACTTTTCGCGGTGAATTGTGGGCTACATTCAGGGCACTATATAGTGATCACCTGGTGATCCCTAACATTTCGGACACCACTACAAAATGGCGTGATCCCTATATTAGATTAGATTAGATTAGATTCAACTTTATTGTCATTACACAGGTACAAGTCCAGGGCAACGAAATACAGTTAGCATCCAACCAGAAGTGCAAAACAGTTATTAACAACAGAATATAATAATATGGATATACTCAGAATATACATATTATGAACAGCATAGACAGAATATACAGGGTATGTACAGATTCAAGATATAGTGCCCTATATAGGGGTTAGGGAGTGGTTTCGGACACAGCCTAAGATTCACATATTTAAAATGTATTAACAACAAAGTCCAATTGTCTACGGGCAATTAAACCCCTGAAACCAGTTAGATGTTGGGGGGGGGGGGGGGGGGGGGGGGGGAGGGGGGATGAAAAGTTAATGAATTGAAAATGAAAAATGGAAAGTCTCGGAACAATGTTGACATTTTGCTGATGAATTCTGCAGCATCCAAATTTGGACGTGTGTGTGTAGACATATGTGTCTGTGCATGGGCGTCGTTAGCCCTGTTTTAGGGGGGCTGAAGCCCCCCCTAAATGTTCTTCAGCCCCCCTAAATAATTATCGGGATTATTATCGGGCCGCCGAAGAAACACGATAATTAATAACAATATTTTATTTCGAAAAATTACCGGATGCTCTCGGTTAAATGTCGGTCACTTGAGCGTCAAAAATGTAACCCACAAGTTCGAAAAACGAGTGAAAAACGGATGTCTTTGGGAATCGCTGGCTGGCTCGCATCGGACTGCGGTGCGACTACCCCCCCCCCCCCCCCCGTCGAAAAATGCCAGAAAATGCCAGGGGCTAAGCCCCCCCTTTCTTTCAATACTAGAAACGTCCCTGTGTCTGTGTAGACTTGTGTGCATCTCCATACCCTTCTAGAGCCCCTATTGTAACACATGTCTGTGTGTGTCTGTGTGTGTGTGTGTGTGTGTGTGTGTGTGTGTGTGTGTGTGTGTGTGCAGGTCCAGGTCCATCAGTGGAGCATCATCTGGTCTTTCCACCAGTCCTCTCAGCAGTCCGCGGGTAAGAATCCTGACTCCTCCCACACACAAGCCCTGACTCCTCCCACACACCAGTCTGACTCCTCCCACACACCAGTCTGACTCCTCCCTCACACCGGCCCTGACTCCTCCCACACACTGGCCCTGACTCCTCCCACACACAGGCTCTGACTCCTCCCACACACCGGCCCTGACTCCTCCCACACACCGGCCCTGACTCCTCCCACACACTGACTATGACCCCTCCCACAGAGAGGCTTTGACTCCTCCCACACACCAGCCTGACTCCTCCCACACACCGACCCTGACTCCTCCCACACACCAGTCTGACTCCTCCCACACACAGGCCCTGGTTCACACACTTAAAACTGATTTTTACACACCATTTGCACCCCCAACTAAACACCAGGAGTGGTGTGTTTAGTGACTTGTTCATGCAGTATAAGAATGACCCAGTCAGGTATCTCATGTTGATAAAGGAACATGTCCGCTAACACGTCTGCTAACGCCCTCCATGCTAGCTATCCTCACTGCTGTGGCTGGTTACAAACTGTCATGACCTGTCATAACAGTTACTATGTCATTCATACGTCAGCATTGTGCATGCATAACCAGGATCTCTCTGAAAGTTGGGAGCCCAGGTCACTGGAAGCGGTTCACTTCCTGGTTCGGTTATGTCACTTCCTGGTTCGGTTATGTCACTTCCTGGTTCTGCTTCATGAATGCTTGAGTAAAGCTTAGTTCATGCTCCCGCGACGCGTCGCCTGCATCGCTCCGCAGACAACGCAGACCCTCCCGCATTGCCCCTCCGCGCACCTCCAAAAAATCCTAAATACGCGTTGCATTGTCTGCGTCGCAAGCGCTGTGATTGGTCCGCTCAGAACGTGACGTAGTTTTGTAAATAGTTGAGATCAATTTATCAATCAATCAATGTATTATTTAAAGTGCAAAATCACCATGGTACATGGTCTCAATCGCTTCACAATAAAATCAGGTACAAAAAAAATATGTAAAATAACATACAGTAAAAGCAGTATTAAAACTCCACAGTAAAAATGATAAAACAGTTAAGAATTAAGTTAAACCAAAATGTTGACTAAAAAGGTAAGTTTTAAGACAGGACTTATTCTTAACTTAATGTGTATGTGTATATATGTTTGAATAAGTTTGTTTTCAAACAGTTGTTTTGATATTTATTTTCAGCACACACAGCACAACACAGTTTACACACCATGCATACACAGCACAACACAGTTTACACACCATGCATAGTTTATTATCACTCTTGAGTGTGCCTCGGGACACCATCGTGAAGTTTGAATCATCGGCCACTACTTTTCTCCACTCGCCAGGCTGTATACAGCGAAGAAGCTCGTCAAATCGGCCCGCTGACATTCGAAAGTATCGAAAGTGCAGTTTGACGTGGGAGCATAAACTAGGCTTAACACTTCTCTCCCATGGTGCTGCTGTGATCTGATTGGCTGGGTGTGCTAATGGCATGTTCTTCTTTCTTTCTGCACTATCACCACCTGCCTGCCCTCCACCCCTCCACCCCTCATCCCTTTGCTGGTTTGGTTTTTCCGGCGCGGTTTTATGGCTAATAAAACGCTTGGCTGCGTCACCGGCTCTTTCATTGCCTGTTCACGCTGTCATGGCAACGACGCACGGCCAATTACAGCCCGTCCGTCGCTTCTTTGTCCCGCCCCAGTCCCCTGATCTCTGCCAGTCCCCCAACTGTAGCCCCGCCCATTCCCCGGAGTCCCGCCTTAATGGGGTGGGGCCACGCCCCCCCAACTCCTACCAGCCAATCACAGGCTCTCCTCTCATGCACCCCCGCACCCAGACCCTCCCAGCCAAACCCAGAGTTTCCCCCAAACCCCTTCAGACCACCCGGTCTAACCCACTCCCCAGCTCGCTGGACACCCCCTCCACCCCCCGATCAGAGCCCTCCACCCCCAGCCAGCCCCCGCCCTCCTGCTTCACAGCCAGCCCCAGGGTGAGGCGGCACCCCCCTCTCACGGTCCCCCCCAAGCTGTCCATCCCTCTCTCCCCCGCACCCCCCATGACCCCCCTCCGACGGCCCCTCCTTCACCCTGACCACAACGGCAAATGTGTCCCCATCACACAGGTGACTCCCCACCCCTCCCCCCGGGGCAGTCCCCTGCCCACCCCCAGGGGCACCCCGGGGCACACCCCCCGGGAGAGCCCTGCTGGCACTCCCAGCCCCACACCGCCCCCCAGCCCCTCCATCGGGGGCCTTCCCTGGAGGACCAGACTCAGCTCCATCAAGAACAGCTTCCTGGGGTCACCACGCTTTCACCGCAGGAAAATGCAAGGTACCCTGGGGAGGGAGGGAGGGATAGACTCCCCACACAGATTGTAAAAGTGAAGATAACAGCATGGTCATGGAAGCTAGCGATCCCTCCTGACCAATTGGGAGTCATGCGATGTAGAGTCTAATTATCTTATTAGCGGTGATTTCTTCAGATTCTACTGAAGCGTAGTTAATATGTTTTGATACAAGATTACTGATAAGAAAGCCACACAGCCCGAGGCTTTGTTTTAAACCCTATACACTGAAAAGTAGCCTGTCTTACCTAACCTGTCTGTCTGTCTCCCTGTCTTTCTCTGCCTGACTGTCTCTGTCTCCCTGTCTGTCCATCTGTCTGTCTGCCTGTCTCCACAGTTCCCACGCAGGAAGACATGTCCAGCCTCACACCAGATTCCTCTCCAGAGTAAGTACCCACAGTAACCACCATGTAAAAAACAGCATGTAGCATTGGCCAATCAACAAGCACAACACTGGATGCTGCTGGCTGGGGGCCCTGAGAGTGGGGGTCTGTTCGGGGCCAGGGGGGCAGGAACAGCCCCCTGTCAGCCATTCAGACGTGCCCCTGACCCCGCCCCCCCCCCACCCCCCCCCCCCCCCCCCCCCCCACCCACAACGCTCATGCCATTGATGATGACAGAGATATTTTTAGCAATCAGCCCCCATGAATATTTCAGAGCTTTACTTCCAGCATGCTTCACAGTCACACTGTAGTGGAGATGAAGATGAAGGGAGGGGAAGGTGGGAGGAGAGGAGAAGGGGGAGGTGGGAGGAGAGGAGAGGAGAGGAAGGAGGTGGGGATGATTTTGTCCCCGTGTGGATGATCAGAGGCTGGGGGTGGATGTATACTAGGAAGAGGATCAGAGATGATCCATTTCAAATGTAGTCCATTAAAGTAGCTTATAGTCCGCCTGGTAGCTTTGCCTGTTTGCATTTATGTGTTTTAACCTTCAAATGGTGAATTGTAAAATGGGTAAAATATGCAAATGCCTTCATTAGTTGGAAGAGCTTTCTCTGGCTGATGAAACTTTTCTCATGTACTAAAATCAAACACACTTTCCATGAGGGGGAGGAGAGAGGGAGGATGAGGAGGGAGAGGGAGGAGGGGAAGGGAGGGAGCATAGCAGTGTTCTAGTCCAAAAGACCCTGTCCCTCGACATGAGATATATGAAGCGTTTGTGGTTCCTCCAGGCTGGCTAAGAAGTCGTGGTTCGGGAACTTCATCAACCTGGAGAAGGAGGAGCAGATCTTCATCGTGATCAGAGACAAACCTCTGAGCTCTATCAAGGCTGACATTGTCCACGCCTTCCTGTCTGTAAGAACAGCAACACCTCCCCCTTCATCTCTCCCGTTCTTCTACTTTATCCTCCTGGGTAAATGTCTGACGATCACATCGTTCTCCTCTCTCTCTTCCCTCCCTCCCCTCTCTCTCTCATTCTCTCTCTCCTCTCTCCCTCCTTCCTCTCTCCTCTCTTTCCTCCCTCCCTCTCTCTCTCTCTCTCTGTCTGTCTCTCTCTCTCTCTCCTGTCTCTCTGTAGATCCCCAGCCTCAGCCACAGTGTGATCTCCCAGACCAGTTTCCGGGCAGAGTACAAGTCCTCAGCAGGTCCCACAGTGTTCCAGAAGCCAGTCAGGTTCCAAGTGGACATCACCTACACAGAGAACACTGCAGCCACCAGGGACAACGGCATCTACTCTGTCACTTTCACCCTACTGTCAGGTAACACACAGGGAGAGAGGGAGGGACAGAGAGAGAAAGGGAGAGACAGGGAGGGAGGGACAGAGAGAGAGAAAGGGAGAGACAGGGAGAGACAGGGAGGGAGGGTTGAGTCAGTGTATTTGACCTGCTGTGGCCCTCCCTCCCTCCCCCTCTCTCTCCCTCCCTCCTGCAGGTCCCAGCAGGCGTTTCAGGCGTGTGGTTGAGACCATCCAGGCTCAGCTCCTCAGCTCTCATGATCTACCTGGGATCCAGACCCAGATCTCTGGTGAGTACAAGACACCTGTGACCCCTGACCTTCTCACCACTCACCCTCCTGACCTCCTCACCCCCCTTCTGACCCCTGACCGCCTCACCTTGACCCTTCTGACCCCTGACTTCCTCCCCCCGACCCTTGACCCCAGCCTCTCTCAGCATCCCAGCACTTGTCACTGCTCAGCACATGGCTTCAGGCACCTGGCATGCATGACCTGTCCTGGCAACACGCCTGACACACAGCTGCCATGGCAACACACCTCATACATGGCTACTGTGGCAATATGCCTCACGTGGCTACCATGGCAACCAGTCTGGCAGTCCTAGCCAGGCAGGTAGAGGTTCACAGCTAAAGCAGTCATCTACATACCTCAGGGCTCTGCCTGGACGCCCACACACACACACATATGCAGTATTTAAGGTTTATAAACTATTAACTAAGAAAATCCTTTATTTTGTATGTACATATGTATGTGTGTACATATGTATGTAAGTGTGTGTTGTGTTGGGAAAGGAAGTGTGATGAGAGCAGAGGACAATTACAATTCACTTAGATGGTAGCTGGCCCCGCCCCCCAGACTCACTCGTACATTTCATTGGCTGTTTGGGCTGCCTAGTAGAGAGTAGGACCAATAGAAAGGGAAGGAGAGAGAGCTCCCTTCTGTGTTCCTCGTGTGGTTGGTTCATCAGTGTTGTGGTTGGAACTGTTGTGACTGGCTTGGTAAGAGCTCCATCTGCCAGTGGAACAGAGTACTGCTGGAGACACAGGGTACTGCTGGAGACACAGGGTACTGCTGGAGACACAGGGTACTGCTGGAGACACAGGGTACTGTTGGTGACACAGGGTACTGCTGGAGACACAGGGTACTGCTGGAGACACAGGGTACTGCTGGAGACACAGGGTACTGCTGGAGACACAGGGTACTGTTGGTGACACAGGGTACTGCTGGAGACACAGGGTACTGCTGGAGACACAGGGTACTGCTGGAGACACAGGGTACTGTTGGTGACACAGGGTACTGTTGGTGACACAGGGTACTGTTGGTGACACAGGGTACTGCTGGAGACACAAGGTACTGCTGGAGACACAGGGTACTGCTGGAGACACAGGGTACTGCTGGAGACACAGGGTACTGTTGGTGACACAGGGTACTGTTGGTGACACAGGGTACTGCTGGAGACACAGGGTACTGCTGGCTCCGGTTCAGCTTCAGCTTGTCCTCACCAGTAACAGCTGTTAATTTGACACCACTTAGCTGCTTGTCCAGTTAGCACACCTTAGCACATTTAATATCAGCTAGCACACCTACTAATGTTAGCACACAGAGCCTATTTAATAGCTAGAACACATACTGTTAACACACTGAGCCTATTTAGTATCTAGAACACATATTGTTAGTACCCCTTCAGAATCTGAATTAATTTTATTCACTATGCAAGATATTCAAATACAGAATTTACTATGGAAGGAAAGAGCAAACATAGAACATATATGGGACATAATAAGGGTAGATAAAAATAGAATAACACATTTAATATAAAATACAATTGCCTATTTAGTAGCTAGCACACCAACTACTGTTAACACACCTAGCTCTTTTAGTAGTTGGCACACCTACTAAAGTTAGCACACCTAGCTATTTTAGTAGTTAGCTTACCTAACTAATTTAGCTGTAGTTGGAAACTAGCCTGGCTAGCATTTAACCCAGGTAGCATGCCTAGCGCTGTTAGCATGTTCCTCAGGCCTTGTCACAGATGGGAACTTATCAGGCATCTGAATTATTCACCACCTCACCCACCCTCACCCATCTAGCTGTTTGAACAACCCTGCTGTCCCTTCCTCTCCCTCCTTTCCTGTCTCTCCCTACCTCTTCCTCCCTACCTCTCTCTTCCTTCCTCTCTCTTCCTTCCTTCCTCTCCCTCCCTCCCTACCTCTCCCTCCCTTCCTCTCTTCCTTCCTTTCTTCCTTCCTCTCTCTTTCTTCCTCTCTCTCCCTTCTTCTCTCTCCCATCCTCTCTTCCTTCCTCTCTGTCCCTACCTCTCTCTTCCTCTGTCTTCCTTCCTCTCTTCCGTTCTCTCTCTTCCTTCCTCTCTCTTCCTTCATCTCTCTCCCTAAATATCTTTCTTCCTCTCTTCCTTTCTCTTTCTTCCTCTCTTTCGTCCTCTCTTCCTTCCTCTCTCTTCCTTCCTCTCTATTTCTTCCCCTCTTTCTTCCTTTCTTCCTTTCTCTCCCTTCCTCTATTCCTTCCTCTCCCTTTCTTCCTCTCTTTCTTCCTCTCTTCCTTCCTCTCTTCCTTCCTCTCTCTTCCTTCCTCTCTCTTCCTTCATCTCTCTCCCTAAATATCTCTTTCTTCCTTTCTCTTTCTTCCTCTCTTCCTTCCTCTCTTCCTTCCTCTCTCTTCCTTCCTCTCTATTTCTTCCTCTCTTTCTTCCTTTCTTCCTTTCTCTCCCTTCCTCTATTCCTTCCTCTCCCTTTCTTCATCTCTTCCTTCCTCTCTCTTCCTTCCTCTCTTCCTTCCTCTCTCTTCCTTCCTCTCTTCCTTCCTCTCTCTTCCTTCCTCTCTCTTTCCTCTAAAGTGAGACCAGCTCTGTTTCATCACGGTCTGTCACAGAGATTAAAGTTTCAGGCTGACGTGGAAATATTTACATTCCCAAAGCTGAAACAGAGCAGCCTTTATACTGTCCCTCCTCCCTATTCCTCTCCCTCTCTTTCTCCCCCCCCGCCTCTCTCTCTCCCCCCCTCTCTCTTTTGTCTTCTCCCTCTCCCTCTCTCCCTCCGCCGGTTCATACTATCCTGCATGTTGTCACGTTCATCTCCTCTTGCAGGCTCTCTCAGAGGGGCTGAGGCAGGCATGCAATGTGTGAAGCGCCTCTCCTCCACACACACACACACACACACTCACACGTACACACGCTCTCTCTACTCCGGCACGCCCAGCTAGCGCTAGCTAGCCCTTTCCACTTCGGCATGGCACCAGAGCTAGGCCTGTGTTATAATATGGTCATCTTAACCTGCCGTTCTAAACTGAATGAGAGCAGCTAGTCATCTTGTGGAAGTTGGGTTAGTGCTGGCCTGTGTGTGTCTGCTGTGGGTTACATGTCCTGATGTCACACAGACCAACCCTAACCCCTGTTTATGTCTCTTACATAAGAGTTACTATGTGCAACTGAAATGTGTGGTAGCGAAGATGTGTCGCATGCTTCTGTTGAACTGTGTTTATCTGACAGTATGAAACACACAACCACTACAACAGACTCCCTTTACACCTCTATAGACACAAATACATGAAAACTTTCTGAGAGAAGAGTGAGAGTGTGTGTGTGTGTGTGTGTGTGTGTGTGTGTGTGTGTGTGTGTGTGTGTGTGTGTAAGAGAGGGAAATAGGGAGTTTTAACACCTTAGTTTCCCAAAGTGTGGCAGAGAAAAACGTCACCTCACACCTGACTACAGAGCTACAGCAGACACACTCAGACACACCTAGCTGTATAGCCAGGACCCTAACTTGCTGCTGTGAAGTCACTCTGACCTCTGACCTGTGACCTCTGTTCATAGATGTGTCTCAGCAGTCAAAAAGTAAACCTTCCAAGCGTGGTAAGATCAGCTAGCTACCCTCCCTCCCTGCCCCCCCACACCGCCTCACTTCCTCTTCACAGGGCCAGCACCCTGCCCCCCCCCACACCCCTGCACCCCCTCTTCACAGGGCCAGCACCCTGCCCCCCCCACACCCCTGCACCCCCTCTTCACAGGGTCAGCACCCTGCCCCCACACACACACCCCTGCACCCCCTCTTCACAGGGCCAGCCCCCCCACACCCCCTCTTCACAGGGCCAGCACCCTGCCCCCCCACACCGCCTCACCCCCTCTTCACGGGAGTCAGCACCCTTTTACACCCCCACCAGTCTCCTGTCATGCCCCCCCCTTCACACACACACACACACACACACTAAGGGTACCGCTCACCTGAATGTTGCACGAGTGTGTGTGTGTGTGTGTGTGTGTGTGTGTGAGAGAGAAACACTACTCACCTTATGACAGTTTTTGCGCACAGTGTTAGAGTGTTGTTAAATCTTCTCTATGTCCACGATCCTTCTACTCTCTGTGTAAACACTAAGACAGGTTTGGCCTAGCCTCATGGTAAGTACAAACAAGACAGAAATCTCCAGATCCCAGAATAAAAACATGGACTGACAGTAGCTCATAGGAGACTGTTTAAGGGGTGTTGTGTGAACCGTAATGTCAGACAAGGTTTGCTGTGTAGTGGTTGTATTGTCATGTCTGCAGTATTGTTTCTGTGTGAGTATTGACCTGTTCAGACCCCTGCTGTGTTCTGAACAGAGCTCTGGGAGCAGCAGGGAGGAGGTGTCTAGGATACTCATCTTCTTCTCGTCTCCTTTCCTCTTCACGGTCACAGACCGTGAAGAGTAACCAAGGTCTGGACCTGATCAGTAACCAGGTCTGGCCCTGATCGGTAACCGGGTCTGGACCTGATCGGTAACCGGGTCTGGCCCTGATCGGTAACCAGGTCTGGACCTGATCGGTAACCAGGGCTGGACCTGATCGGTAACCAGGGCTGGACCTGATCGGTAACCAGGGCTGAACCTGATCAGTAACCAGGGCTGAACCTGATCAGTAACCAGGGCTGAACCTGATCAGTAACCAGGTCTGGACCTGATCAGTAACCAGGGCTGAACCTGATCAGTAACCAGGGCTGAACCTGATCAGTAACCAGGGCTGAACCTGATCAGTAACCAGGTCTGGACCTGATCGGTAACGAGGGCTGAACCTGATCAGTAACCAGGTCTGGACCTGATCAGTAACCAGGTCTGGACCTGATCAGTAACCAGGTCTGGACCGGATCAGAGGAGGAGGACCTGAGATCATCTCTCAAAGGTGGCTTCTTACGTTCTCCTCCTTCACTCTCTAAGAAGGGTGTTTAGACAGGAAGGAGACGGTTTAGACAGGAAAGAGAGGGTTTGGACAGGAAGTCCAGACACTTCGCCTCAGGTCTCCCAGAGCTCCTCTCAGCCGCTCCCCCCCCTCCAAGCCCCTCCTTCTCCCCCCCCCCCCTCCCTCTCCCCCTCCTCCTTCCGTCAGTGCCTCTCCTGGCGTTAACCCATCACTCATTGGTTGTTTGTTTTCTGTCTTCTCTTCTTCTCTCCATCTGTGTTCCTATAGGCAGCCCGTTGAGTAACTTCTTTGACGTAATTAAACAGCTTTTTTCAGACGAAAGGAGCAGCCAAGCACCCTGCCCCCCTGGCCCCCCCACCACGCCCAGCCCCCCCACCAAGCATGCTCCCTGCTCCAGGTGTAATGAGCCCCCGCCCACTGACTCTAAATGCCCCCCGGGCAAAGACAAAACCAATATGGCCGCCTGCGCCAGGACACAGGAACAACCCTGATAAGGAGCTGTAACACTGCATGGCTAGATGAGGAGATGATGATGAGATATCACGTCATTAAAACAAGTTAGGACACATGTCCCTCTGAAAGAAACGACTTTAAAAACCCGACTTTTTGACTATTGCCTAAAGAATTTTGTACTGTGTGATGGAATGCCTGTTTGAATGGATCAGTATTTAACAGCCAGTAGCACATGCAGCTGTATCTTGTGTGGGTGTGTGTGTCCTCGCATGTGTGTCCTCGTGCGTGTGTGTGATGGCTTGACTTCTCTACCACCAGGGATCGTCCAAAAAATCTATTAAAGACCTGCTTCCTGCAAGATGATTGGCTGAGCCTAACACATCTCCCTCCAGGAGACAGAGACAGAGAGAGACTTCACTCTCCACAAGCCACTCCCACTCACCTCTCACCTCCACACCTTGCCGACCACACACACACACCCCAGACGTCGCTGAAGACACAGAGATGAGCCTTAAGACAATGACGTTTGTCGTCAAACCTGCACACACACATGGTCTTTGGCTTGTTCTCTTTCTCTAACAAACACACACACACACACTCTCTTGTTCTCTGTCTCCTTCACACACACACACACACACCAGCTGAGGGATGTCTGGTTCCTGTGGAGGCAGCTGGGAAGCGTGGCAGTGCAGGTGGCAGCACAGGTGGACGCTGGATTGTAATTCTTAATGTTGTCTCTGTAACCGTCTGGGTGGTAACACTGGACTGTGGCGTTGCAATACGAGTCGGTGTCAGGATCCTCCGATGATGGAATACTTTGGGTGGGGGAGGGAGGGGTACACAAATGAATGATCTATTCTGTTGTACAGATTTAATACGTTGCATATGTACAAATGTGTAGTTGTGACATTATGTTTAGCAGAGTTGTGTTGCCACATCTTTTTCTAATTCAGGTCACGTTCAACCCTGATATCTATATATATTTTCATCTCCTGTCTCCTGATCGAAGAATCGTTCGGTTTGACTTTCTGTGGTTTTCTTTGAGGTATCTGCGGGATTCAGACAACTGTAAACATATGGTGTATATTTTTGTACCTTATTGTATTTTGTCATTTGTTTTTTATTTATTTATGCTGGGTTATACTATTTATATAAATGATGTAGAAAATGTCTTACATCTCATATTTTTTTTCTTCTCATGTTTAAGTTATTGGTCATTCAGGATTAATGCAATGTTTGTTAACAACTATTATTTTCCCAGCTTAGATGAAAAAGCTTGTAATATACGTTTGGAAAAAGGATTTACCGTAATTTAAGAATGTAGACTAGCCTCTTTGTGAGAGAAGAGACATTTCCTGTGTGCGACTCACCAAACACTCCTGTAAATACGCCAGTTTGCTGATGAACTTATTTAAAATCAAGAAGGTTCCTACTCTTAGCTTTTACCTTGGATTGTTGTTTGCATGTCAAACATTTGTCTTTTCTTTGCATGTTGTTGATGTTGTGTATTTGTTCTCTTCATGTCTTTATCCTTCTGTTTCTTCTTACTGTTTCTCTTCCTTCACTTCTGTTTTTATTTCAAACTTTTCTTCTGTTTTTCAGTTATTTTTCTTCACGTCCTACATCTTCTGTTACTACGGTTACTCTTTCACTCACTCACTCACACACACACACACACACACACACACACACACACACACACACACACAAACACAAACACACACACACTCTCTCGCATACTCTCTCACATACACACACTGTCCTCTTGGAGGGACATGGCATTCTGGTGATCCAGAGAATACTAAGCAATACCCATCGCCGTTCTCCGTCCTGGTGCATTCTGGGAACACGGAGCACAGTTAGACAGCAGTGATGTTAGCTGGAACTAAACGAACTCTGACCTGTGTGTCCATTGTAACATAACTGTGAACAACTGCTGTTCGAAAATGAAATAAATATGTTGACTTTGAAGGTCGCGTCTGACCTCTTTCTGAAATGACGATGCCACAAAAAGTGGATCAGTAATACAAATGTAAAAAATCAAGATCTACCTCGTATAAATTTAAATGGATCTGTTCAAGATTTTAAATAAACTGGATACCTTGGAACATACCTCATAATATTTATCAGCTCCTGGGTATGGAGCAACACAGACCATTAGTTGGTCCTCCATCTTGAAACTGGAAGCCAATATTGACCTAATATTTATATAAAGTTTAGTTTTGGTTCTGTTTAAATTTGCCTCTCAGCTAACTGGTTCTGTTGATATCAGCCTCTTAGCTAACTGGTTCTGTTTGACCTCGTAGCAAAACTGAAACTGGGTAGGTGAGTTGTCCATAACTGTCCATAACTTTGTTGCTTAAAACGTAACTTTTTCAATTAGGTTTAAAAACCTTACTTAGTTTGTGATATGCTTTTATTGAATATTAGGTTGTAAAGTTACAACATTGAAAATACGTGTTATCATTATTAAATGTATTATGAGACCATCCCTGGTAACCCATCTGACATCTAAAGGTCACAGGTTCAAATCCCCCCCTCTGCATGGCTTTGGATACACATTGAAATAATACAAATTAAGAATATGTACATGAATAAAAGCTATTACATTCTAACAATAATATAATGAGGAATCACAGTTGTTTAAGGACTGATAATGGAGGCATCTTAAGCTGGATGTAATGAGCCTCTTAAGCTAGATGTGATGTTCTACACATGATGTTCTACACAGGTGACATCACTCCTCAGTGTGATGTCACTTCCTGCAGGTGGGATAGAGGGAGCACATCCTCTCCACCAGGGTCTCCTCCAGGCCTGCCAGCAGGGGAAGGGAGTCCTGGCAGCTGCCTATTCCCTGCTGGTGCCCTCTCTCTGGGCTGTGGGCATCCAGCAGCCTGTTGAAGTCTTCTCTCTCCAGGAGTTCCTCCATGTTCTGCAGGAAGAACCCTTCGCAGAACCTCCTGAGTTCTGTCCCACCACAGTCCTGCACACACACACACACACACACACACACACACAAACACACATATATTTTGATGACTTGAGGATCTTTAAACTACAGTCCTGGTAACAGACGAGCCAGCAGCTGGTATGGAACAGTGGTGGTGTGTAAAAAGTTCCTGTCTGTGGTAAATTATGATTTCATGTCTGTGGTGACTGATGACTTCCTGTCTGTGGTGAGGTATGACTTCTTGTCTGTGGTGAATTATGAGTTATGACTTCCTGTCTGTATTCCTCTACCTCAGCAGCCTCATACAGCCCAACACAGCTGTCCAGGGTCACACTCTGGGAGAGCAGAGCCTCACAGCGCCTCAACAGCACCCCCAGCTGGAAGACACAAGCCACTGGCAGTAGCTGGGGAGGGGAGGGGGAAAGAAGAGGAGAGAGTAGGGGAGGAGGAGAGGAGGGGAGAGGAGAAGAGGAGGAGGTATCATTAATACCAGCTTAAACATAGACACTCTCACTACCAAAAGTACTGTACTTTGCAATGTATGTGAGTGTGTTCCAACCTCCACAGCATCATCCTGTGTCAGGGTCAGTCCTTCTGTCCCTCCACAGTATAGAGACGACATCATTTTCTAGAACAAATCATTTACAACATTCAACAACGAGTCAAAAAGATTTTCTCCCTCCCCCCTGCCCTCTGCTGACATCACCACATGGAGCCTACCTCGAACGTTTTATATGTGATGTCACTGACATGGATTATCCTGTTGTCAGGGCAACCACCAGACCCACTTGGACCCAACAGAGATCTGAACCTGACCAGAAACACACAGAGATGATACACACCTACAGACCCCCACACACACACCTACAGACCCACACACACATACAGACCCCCACACATACATACAGACCCACACACAAACAAACCTACAGACCCACACACCTATAGACCCCCCCCCCCCCCCCCACACACACACACACACACACACACACACACACACACACAGACCCATACACACACAGAGGTGGGCTCACCTGCTGGAAGCTGACAGCAGCAGGACCCTATGTCCATGGAAAGGTCGTCCTTCTACCTGGAACGTCACGTCAGACATGTTCTCGCTGTTCAGAAACACAGCATCTGTTCAGAAACACAGCATCTGTTCAGAAACACAGTATCTGTTCAGTAACACAGCATCTGTTCAGAAACACAGCATCTGTTCAGAAACACAGTATCTGTTCAGAAACACAGCATCTGTTCAGAAACACAGTATCTGTTCAGTAACACAGCATGTGTTCAGAAACACAGCATCTGTTCAGAAACACCGCGTCTGTTCACAAACGAGGCGTAGGTACCTAGCTGTATAGCGGTACCTAGCTGTGTGCAGAGAGAGCTGTCCATTGGGGGAACAGCAGGAACGGGAGCAGCACTGTAGCAGTGGGAGAAGATGGAGGCCAGCCTCTTGATCACCTCTGAGTCCTGGAGAAACAACCACTACCTGAATCACAAGCAGCCCAGTGTGTTTGGCCTGGTGTACAGGAGCACAGAGGTGGATATACAAAATACATAGTGACTGCGTGATGAACAAGATGAATGAAGATCAGATCGAAATATGTTTTAGTGGAGGTCCAATAGGGGGCGCGT
This sequence comes from Neosalanx taihuensis, assembly GCA_030340665.1. Lineage (NCBI taxonomy): Eukaryota > Metazoa > Chordata > Actinopteri > Osmeriformes > Salangidae > Neosalanx > Neosalanx taihuensis. The sequence goes on along the minus strand of CM059295.1, from coordinate 7,590,470 downwards.
GATGGAGTAGACGTGCACACCACGAGGTCCCGAACATTTTGTTAAAATACTTAACATAATAATTTACACAACTAGTTGATTGTAGAACACCATTTGTCTTTGGGAGAAGAATCTCATCGTTTGTGACGGTCTGTCATATTTTTTTAAATGCCACTAAAATCTGGTAGAGCACAAACTAGCATCCCGGGACCAAGCAAAACCGCGACGCAAACTACCGTTTCAGTTCCAGAGGCTACTAGCAAGGTTGTTATTCACATGGGCACTCTTGAAACATTCCGTGACATTGTTAAGGAAGTGATAAAAGAGGAAAATTATGGTCTGCGTGAAGAGATTAAACGAGCTATTGCGCCCATTAATGTGGTGCTGGATTAGTGTAATGAAAAGCTACCCAGAACAGCCTGACAGAGCTAGACATCCGCATGGTAACCATGGAGGCCAGCTACAAGGAATTGAGCAACAGGTATGGAAACTTACAGCGTAAAACTAACGACACTGGAGAACAGCGCAAGAACATGTAACCTCCGTATTTTGGGCGTACCTGAGGGACTGGAGCAGGGAAACCCGACTAGGTTCGTCGCTGGTTTATTGCATTAAGTGCTCGGTGGTCCTAATGGTCTGGAGCAGTGGTCTTCAACCCTGGTCCTCAGGACCCACTGTCCTGCATGTTTTGGATGTTTCCCCCTTCCCACACACCTGATTCTAATGCATGATCGTTTACCAGGATTCTTCAGAGCTAGATAACGACCCATGCATTAGAATCAGGTGTGTTGGAGCAGGGAAACATCTAAAACATGCAGGACAGTGGGTCCTGAGGACCAGGGTTGAAGACCACTGGTCTGGAGGAACCCCCGATCCAGGATAGGGCTCACCGGACGCTCGCTTCTCCGCCACCAGAGGGAGGGAGACCGCGACCATTCATCGTTTGTGTTCATTACTATCAGGAGAAGGAGCGGATTCAGCGCCTCGCCAGACAGAAGGGTCGGCTGAAGTTTCGCGGAAATTCCGCTACGCTCTTCTCTACCCGGCTAGGCTTCGTGTCTCCTTTGATGGAGAAACCAGGGTATTTGACGCTCCCAACAATGTGAAAGACTTCATAACCTCCAAGTTTGGTAAGGGTGAGTGATTACAGCACTTGAAACGGGAGGTACATAGATTTTTCTGAGCTCGCACTAATGTTCTGGTATGTTGTGGTTTGATAACGTTACTTATTTGAATGTTCTGTTTAAAAAGTGGTTAAGCGAGACAAACAGGCTATATGAGCTGGCAGGCCCACTTGTAGCTGTATTTGACCGAACACTGTGCCTCCTTTTTGCCAGGGGTCGAGGTAATTGTTAATTATGAGAGTTTTCTTTTACTTGTTTGTAAATTGTATACCTTACTAGTTTACATACTTCATTCTTGGTATGACTGCAAGTAGGTGTGGACATATTTGTATATATTTATATTTTAAAAAAATCGCTAGTTGTGCGGATTACTTATTATCTTCCTTAATATGGTACTGTGGTTATGACAAGGTTGGTCAGGATCTCAGCGGAAGTTACGAAGCATCGGGTATGTTGCTTTTGTCGATTGGGGACAGCGCAAAGGAAGATGTGTTGGGGGGTGGGAGTATATGTGTCTACTTGTCTTTTTGTTGTTTTTTATTGTTTAATTTTACAGTCTGCAGACAACTTTTTGCTTGTACCTTGTGTGACAGGACAGTTGACTCCCGTTTGGAACATGTATAACCTTCAATGCTGTGAGTATGACATCTTCTACTGACACATCTCCCCTTGTGAGTAATGTTGGCTGCCATGTTAATTTTATAAGTTGGAATGTGAAAGGACTGAACCATCCGATCAAATGCAATAAGGTACTTTCTCACCTTCTTCACCTCAAAGCCAATATAGTATTCTTGCAAGAAACACACCTCAAGAATGTATATCATCCTAGATTAAGAAGGAATTGGGTAGGGCAAGTTTTCCATTCAACATTTAATGCTAAAGCCAGAGGCACAGCTATTCTTATTAATAAGAACACGCCTTTTATAGTTACTGATACAATAGCTGACTCCAACGGCCGTTATGTAATTGTGATCGGTTCATTGTTTAACATCCCTCTTATTCTGGCAAACGTATATGCTCCTAACTGGGATGATCATAAATTCTTTGACAATTTTCTTCACACTTTACCTCAGGTTGACACTCACCATGTATTACTTGGTGGTGACATGAACACAGTAATGGACCCAATGATGGACCGCTCTTCGACCAAAAAATGCTCAATCTCTAAATCTACCCAAACGCTGCAATCATATTTGCATACGTGTGGAGTGGTGGATGTTTGGCGATTTTTTTAACCCGTCTGTCAAACATTACTCATTTTTCTCACCGGTGCATCAAACATACTCGCGTATAGATTACTTTTTGATGGATAGAAAAATTATCTCCTATGTTAATTCTTGTAAATATGAAAGCATTGTCATATCTGATCATAGTCCATTGATTTTAGAACTAAATTTTCCAAACGAGCCTTTTACTTATTCGTGGAGACTTAACCCTTTACTATTGTCAGATAAGTCATTTGTGCGGCAGACAAAAACAGAGTTGCAGAGATGGAATAATTTGCCGCTGTCATTACTTGGTCGTGTTAATTCTGTAAAAATGAATATATTGCCGAAGTACCTTTACCTTTTTCAGTGCATCCCCCTCTATCTTCCCAATAAGTTTTTTTGTGGCTCTTGACAAAAACTTATTTCAGCATTTATTTGGAATGGTAAATCCCCACGGATCCGAAAGGAATTTATGCAGAGACTAAAGCCGTCAGGTGGTCTTGCACTACCAAACTTTCAATTTTATTACTGGGCAGCAAATTTACGCAGCATTCTTTATTGGGCCGGTGATTCAATTCCAATCAATCCTTTGTGGGTCCATATTGAGTCTTCCAATTGTGGGAAGACCTCTTTACCAGCATTGTTAAGTGCAGCACTTCCGTTGGAATTACATCAATATAAAGGTAACCCAGTGCACTTAGGATATGGGTGCAATGTAGGAGGAAATTTGGCTACATACAATGTCATGTAAAGCTCCCCTGTGTTCAAACCACATGTTTCCGCCATCCATAGTCGACGATGCTTTTAAGATATGGTGCGACCGGGGACTACGGAGGTTTAGGGATCTTTTTGTATTCGCGTCATTCTCACAGTTGAATGAACGTCATAATATTCCACGGTCACATTTTTTTCTACAAATTCGTCATTTCATAAAAAGTAAATATCCCTCTTTCCCTAATATGCCAGAGAAAACAACTTTAGATTAAATCTTGGATATAAATATTTATCAAAAAGGGACTATTAGAATGAACTACAGCATTTTATTGAATCTTCAATCCATATCTCTCTCTATTATAAAGTCACATTGGGAAGAAGATCTGGCAATGAACATAACTGACAGTCTTTGGGAAGATATACTCCAAAGGGTGCACTCCTCTTCTATTTGTGTTAGGCATGGAAAAACTAGCAAAGTTCTACCCTGGTACTGACTCGCTCTGTAATCGCTGTAAATCTGATACCGGTTCACTCATACACACATTTTAGTCGTGCCCTAAACTTACCAATTATTGGACTTCAGTACTTCACATTCTCTCCGAGGCATATAAAATCAAACTTGCCCCCAATGCTTTAACAGCACTTTTTGGAGTACTACCCCCTGATACTTCCATTCCAAAATATCACTGTCATGCTGTGGCCTTTGCCTCTCTGTTGGCACGGCGCCTCATTCTTTTGAGATGGAAACAAGAGATCCCCCCACGCATGACCATTGGGTCACAGACCTCATGAAGTTTTTGCATATTGAAAAGATGAGATGTAAACTTGCAGACTCAAATGTGAAATTTGACAGGATATGGCAGCCATTTCTGGGATACATGGAAATATATACATTTTCCAACATATCATGATATAACTATTCACAGGTTAGGTTACCAATTGGAGGAGAATTTAACATTTTTGTCACTCTCAAGCTCTAAGGTACTTTACTGTCTGTCTAAAGCATTGTCTGTTGCAATCACTGTTTTTTATTATTAATTGTATTATTATATATATATATTTAATATATATATATATCTATTTATAGATATAAAAAATTAACCGTTATTTATAATTTCCATATTATTATTACTATTATTTTTATTATCACTGATATTTGCGTATGTCTGTATTGTTGGGGTTGTTGTTTAAAAAAACAAAACAAAAAAAACGTATATATTTGTGTACAATATGTGATTTGCAAATTTGTTAATTAATTAAAAAAAAAAAAAGTACTCCCTCTGTGTCGAGGCTCTTCAGACTGTGAAAAAAAATAAATATATATATATACGTTTTAGTGTAAATGACGTAGTCGCATTTGAATATTTTAATATGGAGCAGTTTTAACGGTGCGCTTGTTGTGTTACTGATAGCCAAGTGTTGATTTATATTGAAGATGTTTTATTGGATTCACCAGATAACAAGATCTGCATAAATTATTTAATTGCATTGTTAGAACACTTAACAGAAGAAAAGTAACTTTGCTTGAATGATCCTCATATGTTTTATTTTGTTTTGATGTTTGTATTGTTTGTTTTGTGTACTTTTGTCTTTCTCCTTCGTAATCTAGATTTAGATTGGAACCTAACAACATTAAAATTGAATCTAATCTAAAATTTAAAAAAAGCACCTTGCTGGATGTAAACATGCTGAACAGCAGGGGTAGGCCGGATGAGACCAGGGCCTCGCAGTAGTCATCTGGCCTGAGGGAGGTGAAGTCTGAAAGTAGGGAGAGAACCGTGTCATCCCTGGAGACCTGGCAGGCGTTCTGTAGAGACAGCAGCCAGGCGTGGAACTGCCATGGAATACCTGAGAGGTCAGAGGACAGACAGAGTTTTATGTTGCTAATAGGCCGTACACTGTGGATGTCACTGTCCAACTGACACTGTGTCTGGTAGCTGAGATGTTACTTGACACTGTGTCTGGTAGCTGAGATGTTATTTGACACTGTGTCTGGGAGCTGAGATGTTTCTTTACACTGTGTCTGGTAGCTGAGATGTTACTTTACACCGTGTCTGGTAGCTGAGATGTTACTTTACACTGTGTCTGGTAGCTGAGATGTTACTTTACACTGTGTCTGGTAGCTGAGATGTTACTTTACACTGTGTCTGGTAGCTGAGATGTTACTTTACACTGTGTCTGGTAGCTGATGTTACTTTACACTGTGTCTGGTAGCTGAGATGTTACTTTACACTGTGTCTGGTAGCTGAGATGTTACTTTACACCGTGTCTGGTAGCTGAGATGTTACTTTACACTGTGTCTGGTAGCTGAGATGTTACTTTACACCGTGTCTGGTAGCTGAGATGTTACTTTACACCGTGTCTGGTAGCTGAGATGTTACTTTACACCGTGTCTGGTAGCTGAGATGTTACTTTACACTGTGTCTGGTAGCTGAGATGTTACTTTACACCGTGTCTGGTAGCTGAGATGTTACTTTACACCGTGTCTGGTAGCTGAGATCTTACTTTACACTGTGTCTGGTAGCTGAGATGTTACTTTACACCGTGTCTGGTAGCTGAGATGTTACTTTGCTTTTGATCAAAAGCTCAAATAACTAAACCATAATATAATGTAACAATGGGTATGTAAAGAAGCCTTAGGAGCAGATGCCTGATCAGGTGAGAAGATGAACAGGATCTGAATCAGACCTAAGGCCCTCAGTTCCATGGTGATGTCCAGGTAGCCGTGCTCCGCGCTGCAGTAAGCTGCCTGCTGAAGAGCCCTCATCCTGGGCTTAGACAGGTGGGGAAGGGGGCTGAGGGGGCTGGGGGTGGAGGATCTGGGGCTGGAGCAGAGAGGGCTGAGGCCAGAGGCTGAGTCTCCTGGGGGGAGGGCCCCCTCATCCACCCCCTCAGCCAGGATCTCCTCCAGGGACAAGATATCTGAGTCAGGCCCTGGCTGTCTCTGCTGGCCCAGAAGCCTGACCAGCACGTCTCTAGGGGAGCACACACATACACACACATGCGCATACACACACATACACACACACATACACACAAACACACACATGAATACACACACACCACGCATACACACACACATACACACACATACGCATACACACACACACTTGAATACATACACACACACGAATACATACACACACGCATACACACACATACTCATACACACACACACTTACACACATACACACACACACCTGTGTCCATGAGCAGTGGCATAGCTGAAACAGTTGAGGTCCTCGTACAGTGATGACCCTGCGACCCCGGCCTCCTGCTCCCTCACCAGGGGGTCGGCCCCAAACACCAGGAGCAAGCTCACCATCTCATAGTCACCTGCACACACACACAGGGTGGTTGTGGCTGTGTGTGGTGTTAGAGTGTGTGTGTGTTGTTAGAGTGTGTGTGTGCGCTGTGGGTGTGTGTATTTGAGCTGTTAGAGTGTGTGTGTGTTGTCACCTGCAGCAGAGGCCAGCTGTAGTGGTGTCTCTGCTTCACTGTGCTGCCCGTCTGACATGGCGGCTCCCTCCACATCTGCTCCAGCCTCCAGCAGCAGCTACACCAAGATCACATGACCACAGTCACATGACCACACAGGATTTTTTTTGTATATGTATAATCTTATTTATTTTAGTACATTTTAATGTCTCAGGTATAGTTATTCTAGTTATTTTAACACTTATGAGTTATTTTAGAACTAGGTTTTTACTTTATGTTGCACTGACTAGAAGCACTTTCAATCTTGTTGTACCTGTGACAATGACAATAAAGATCTAATCTATTCTATTAATCACATGACGACATGCCCACACAGAATCACATGACCACACAGAATCACATGACCACACAGAATCATGTCTAACCTGACAGGATGCTAACAAGAAGTGAGATGTGACCTGACAGGATGCTAACAGGAAGTGAGATGTGATCTGACAGAATGCTAACAGGAAGTGAGATGTGACCTGACAGGATGCTAACAGGAAGTGAGATGTGATCTGACAGAATGTTAACAGGAAGTGCAGCCTGACCTGAGCCACAGAGAGGTGACCATGCAGCACGGTGAAGCTGAGGGCAGTCAAGCCCCGGGTGTCTGGGTGGACAGAGGCGTGTCTGGAGGAACATCCTGGGACCTGACCACACACACCATGGATTAAACCAGCAACATGTCAGAGGGAAAGTAGCTGTCCAGGTGTGTGTGTGTGGTGTTACCTGCAGGTCCAGGTGTGTGTGTGTTTGTGTGGTGTTACCTGCAGGTCCAGGTGTGTGTGGTCTCATCTGCAGGTCCAGGTGTGTATGTGCAGGTGTGTGTGTGCAGGTGTGTATGTGCAGGTGTGTGTACAGATGTGCAGGCTCACCTGCAGGTCCAGCTGGGCTCCAGCCTCTATCAGGATCTGTACCAGAGCCTCATCTCCAGACACACAGGCAAACATCAGAGGACTCAGACCCTGAACAGCAGGACACAGCTGGGGTTGATGGCTGGTTAGACCATGAAGCCATCCTGCCCCCTTCTCACCTCCCCCTCTCTCACTCACTCCCTCCCTCCCCCCTTGTCCTCTCCCCTGCCATCTCCTTCTACCTGCCGGTCCAGGGTGCTGACCCTCCTCACCTCACCTCTCTAACTCCCTCCATCCCCTCCTCACCTCCTCCTCCCTCCTCATCCTCCCATCCCTCCTCTTACCTGTCGGTCCAGTGTGTTGACCCCCTCCTCCCCCAGCAGCATCGAGGCCAGGGTCACCAGGTCAGCTCTCCCGCTAGCCAGCATTCTGAAGCCCTGCTCCTGCTGCAGGCCAGCCCAGAGGATCTCTGCAGGCACCGCCCTGGAGCCAGGGAGACATTCTGGGCTGGGGGGAGGGAGGGAGAGGGGAGGGAGGAGGAGGAAGAGGGATGGGAGGGGAGGGAGGTGGGGGGGATATAGGTTATTTCTCCTTTTCCTGTAAACTTAACATTTTGTAAACTGGACACGTAACCTTGCCTGTCTCACCGTAGCTGTCGGGGCTTACAGTCCATCCCTGGGAGAAGCTGGCGAGCCGTCTGTGTGACATCATCACTGTCCACCAATAGGCTTCTTCGGTGCTCAGCATGCGCCACGGCAATCCTGATCCACTCCACGAGAGGGGGGCGGAACAGGAAGTGCCTGGAGAGAGAGGAGGACAGGTAAGTGAGGAACAGGAAGTGGATGGTGTGGGACAGGAAGTGTAGGAGCACAAAGCAAAAGGTGTGGAACAGGAAATGGAGGAGCAGGAAGTGGAGGAGAAGAGGAGGCATTGGACCTTAGACAAATAACTGATGCCAGATGAAGTGAAAAGAAGACTGAATAGCACACACACACACACACACCATACACACGCCAATACACAAGCACCACACACACACACACCTCTCTCTGCGCAGGGTCATGGAGGGATTCTCAAGGGACTCTTCCTGGGATGACAGAGAGTAAAAGAGAGTGTGCAGGGCGTCTGAGGCCCAGGATACTGGCTGCTGATTGGTTGGTCGGGCAGGGCTGAGGGCGGGGCCAACTGTTCGGAAGCGATGCATGTGGTGCATGGTCCGAGACACCAGGTCACCTGACAGGAAGCAAGAAGTAGTCATATTATATTTAATACAACACAGCATATTTATACATACAGCAAACCAAAGCTGTGTGTGAATCTTTCCTTCTTGTTCACCATAAACAAAATTGTGTCTGAGAAACACAGACAGAAACACAAACCAGGTTAGAATGTTCTGGACTGAAGTGTTTAAATTGAATCAACAGATGAGGGGACATACAATGAAGACTCTCATAAAAAAGTGTCTTGTGTGAGTGTGTGTGTGTGTGTGTGTAAGAGAGGGGGTTTGACCCATTGAGGTGAATGTGAGGCCTTGTTTTCTTGGAACAACCAAGAGACTGTTAACTAGTGTCATGTATACACACACACGGACACCCTCCACCCCTCCTCACACATGCACAGACCTCCCCCCAGACCCCCACACCTCCTAAACACACAGACCCTCCCCACCCCCCCACACCTCCCAAACACACAGACCCTCCCCACCTCCCCCACACACAGACCCCTCCACCCCCTCTCCCCCAAACTCACTGAGCTCTGAGATGGTTCCTACCCAGGTGGAGAGCAGGAAGTGTTCCAGGCTGCTGAGCTCCATGTGCAGGTACACCTCCTCCCTGCTCCCCCCTGGAGCCTGCTCCCCCTGCAGGCACCAGCTCAACTGGCCAGGGACCGGCAGCTCACCTGGAGAGGATGGGGGGGTGGAGGTGGAAGGAGGGCATCAGAACGGTTCTTTAGACTGTAAGTCTTCTGAACAATAGAAACAGCATTCTCTCCTCTATACTTAGGTAGGAGTGAGGGGGAGGGAGGGGGGAGAGAAGAGAGCGGTGGGTGAGAGAGGGGGAGAGGGTTGACTGTGATTCCAAATTCAATAGGTTGTTCAACTACTAAAGTTGTAATAACGAAGTGTGCACAGTGGACTGCTTTGTGTGTGTGAGTGTGTATGAGTGAGTGAGTGAGTGAGTGAGTGAGTGAGTGTGTGTGTGTGTGTGTGTGTGTGTGTGTGTGTGTGTGAGTGAGTGAAAGGGAGTGTGAGTGAGTGTATATATGTTTGAGTGTGTGTGAGTGTGTGTGTGTATGAGTGAGTGTGTGTGAGTATGTGTGAGATTGTGAGTGAGTGTGTGTGAGTGAGTGTGTGTGTATGAGTTAGTGAGTGAATGAGTGAGTGAGTGAGTGAGTGAGTGTGTGTGTGAGTATGTGTGAGATTGTGAGTGTGTGTGTGTGTGTGTTTGTGGGTGTGTGTGAGTGTGTGCATGTTTCTGGAGGTGGTTGAGGTCATACTCCATCACGCTGGTGTTGCCTGGTGTTGACGCCAACACAGAACCAACCTCCTCCCCTCCCCCCTCGCCCAGCTGCTTCACAGTCAGTTCAGATTGTTATCCACAGACCTGTTCACTCAGCTACTGAACAGACCTGTGTGTGTGTGTGTATGTCTACAGAACAGGCCTGTGTGTGTGTGTGTGTGTGTGTGTGGGTGTGTATACCTACTGAACAGGCCTGTGTGTGTGTGTGTGTGTGTGTGTGTATATACCTACTGAACAGGCCTGTGTGTGTGTGTGTGTGTGTGTGTGTGTGTGTGTGTGTGTGTGTGTGTGTGTGTGTGTGTGTGTATACCTACTGAACAGGCCTGTGTGTGTGTGTGTATACCTACTGAACAGGCCTGTGTTCATACAGACCATTCACAACACAAGGCCAGTGTTCTATGTGAACAAAGCACAACATGATGTTTCTGCTCCCTACCTGAGAAGCGTGTGTGTTTCTCCTACTGAGCTCCACATCCAGGCTCCCAGAATCCTCTGGGATTAACTCATTTCCCTTCACTCTGCACTCCAACACCCCCCCACCACCACCACCACCACCCCCACCCCGACTGACATCAGCAGAATCACTGCCCTTCCGCCCAAACAAACTTTTAACAGCCAGCTCAACATCCAGCTCAGTATCAAACTAACACATTGTTACATATAAACTATAAGGCTATGTAGGCTGGACACACACCTGCCCCATAACAGGTTTCTTGGACGTTTTCCTTGTTTTCCTTGAAGGTTTAGGTTGGTTGAGGGGCAGTTCTATAGACATATGTTAAGCCCTCTGTGACATTGCTTATTAAAAGGGCTATACAAATACATTTGTACATACCTTTGATTTGTTTTATTTTGATTAAGATACATTCAAACTCACCGCTGGCGTTTCTGCCGCACACGAGATGTTGGCATCTCTGCAGGACCCCCCACAGCTCCACGTCACTGCTCACGAGTCCCTCCAGGACCTCGGCCGTCACCGTGACCTCACCGCTGCTCCTCTCGTGCTCTATCACCATCCGTGCCCGCGCGCCCACCTCCTCTGCCAGGCTCTCTATGCACGCGGTCATGCATATCGCTGCGTACTCGTGGATACGAACGCACACGCGCGTGTCTACCATCCACCGGAAGAATCGTCCTACGGAGAGAGTCAGCCCGCAGCGTTCGGATTTGCCCCGTTTACGACGCGTGTCACCGGATCTCATGCAGTGCAGTGAGATAGCCCTCACCGTCCCCGCCACGCACCTCTCTGCGAGCCCCCAGCTCAACACCAGCCTCGTGGCACTCTGGACCTCAAAGCGCGTGCATCTCCGATGCAGCTCACTGAGTCTCTGTGTCTCATGTGCGATCCGAACCAGAGCTCTCTGTAAAAGCACCGACAGACTGTGGACAGCGTCTGCGGAGAACGCAGCGTCTCCCGTGCCGGTTTTACGCATGACGTCAGTCACCTCCTGTTCGGTCCAGGGGTATTCTTCCAGCTCCTGTAACCGGGGGCACTTAGAGAGGATGTCCTCCGCGTCCTCCGGTCCACCGCTCTCCGTGTCCCAACTCCCGGCCCTGCTGGTCAGAGAGCCAGCGTGGTGCCACCAAGTCCCCGGTTGCGGGGAGCTCCCGTGCGCCTGGGAGTGTCTAGATCGGAGAGAGGAGATGCTTGGAGACTTACCGGAGACCGAGGCTCCGTACCCCGAGTCCACACTCACGTCCTCCATCAGCTTCATCTTAAGACAACTCGTGTTCGGTACGTGTTCGGAGTTTGACTGCCGGATATCAATATGGTTTTTTGAACACCGTGACCAACTTTAAAAAGGGGATGGCAGATCTTCCAGTGGGCCAATCATCTGTCGATGCTCAGTAACCAATCAAACACCGCGAAGTACGCGTGCGCACACAACAAACTGAAAACATGAAGTTCAGAAACATCAGTATATATTAAAAAAAACAGTCGCTAACAAGCATTTGTCCAAACAGTTGTCACATTTTCGAAACTCTAAACACAATTAGCACAGCATCAGTCTTTTTTGGCCATACAGAACAAACTGATGGATGGACCAGGGGTTCTTAACCTTTTTGACCCTGAGGCCCAATTTTCTCAGTGCAGAGTGGCCCGGGCATAGACATTATGTTAAATGTCTATGCCTGTAGAGACAGATTGGTAAAAGAAAGTGAAATGCCATTGACTGACGAGGACAGGTTCTTTAATACTCCCAAAACAAAGCGCAAGATCTCAACTGCACAACAAACGTGCTGGAGACGGTGTGGAGAGCAGAATGCAGGTCACGCCCATGTAATGCAAACTAAATTTGACAAGAAATGCGAAAAATGGACAGACCATAAATCGCAGAACAGAGACTCCACTGAGAACTTGGACTGATGTCAGAGACATTCAAGGACTATTATTTAAGAACTGTGCCCCACTGATACTGTTATGCTTGTGTTGAAGGATGTAATGCACAAAAAATTAATACAATTTGAGTTAAAAAAAAAAAAAAGTGTGCAATGGCCGAAGGGTAGAAGCTGTTCTTATGGCGAAAGATTTTGGTCCTGATGGACCGCGAAGGGGAGCAGCTGAAGCATAGGGTGTCCTGGGTGGGAGGAGTGTGTTAGTCTGACTGAGACCTCAGCCGGATGTTTCCTAAAAATATAGATAAGCAAAATGGTCAGTTGTAATATATAATATACCTAATGTGGGAGAAATTAGATTTCCTGTGCACTTATATTAATCACTACTAAATACACCTTCTCTGAAGACTGTTCATTACTGCTTGACTGTCACTATCTATGTTTACATTCTTGTGCCATATAAAATAATGCTATCTTGCCTTCGTCCAGGAGAGAGCCATGATTGAGACCTAAGCCTTGTACTGTCTTCATTTTGATGCCAGAGGTCTGGTCATTTCTCTCCCAATCTGAAGGTTGTTAAATAATTTCACTCAGAGAGGCTGGACAAAGAGTCCAACCTGTTCAGAAACAATCATTTCAGGTATACGAATAAACACTTTTAGTACCAGATCTTTCTATGTAAATATCTTATTTCTCAACCTGGATATCGGCGGCTTATAGTCCAGTGCGGCTAGTGACAAAATATATATTCATTTTAAATTTTAGGTGGTGCGGCTTATATTTAGATGCGCTCTATAATTCAGAAAGTACGGTACATGTGGATATACACTTTACAACCCAAAAATTTAGTGTAAAAGGTGTTCTGCAGGTGTTTTGCATGCAAATACCTGAAAAATAAGTCTGTGCAGTTTTTATAATGTCAACAATATCCAGTATTTTTAAAACCTGGTGTACTTTGATTGACTGCATGTACCTTGTCAAGTGAAAACAAGAGTTATTTTTTGATAGAATCATTTAATTTTGAGTCAGATCGCCAGTGTTTTGATGTGTGCAGAGAAACGTGTGTTCTGTCTTGAAATGGAGAGTTACTATTTTTTGAGAAGAAAATTATCCATTTGGCCAATTGTCTTTTGTAGGTGTCAGTCTGTGTTAAGAAAAAGTATCCGAAGTATTGATGAGCGCTTGTTAGCGATTGAAAAAAAACTGTAATTACGAAGTTAATGAGATATATATTTTTAAATTATACACAGGATTTACCCAGAGAAACATTATTTTGTTAAGTTTAAAAGTGACATTGATTAGTTGTAACTTTTGTGACAGTCACCCTGAAACTGGTTCATTTGTTTTGGCACTGCCCATTTGTAAAAACATTTTGGCAGAATATTTGTGATTTTATTTAATTTTTATAATATTGACGACCAATTTCTTTTGATGTGGAAACATTTAGTATTCGGCCTTTTAGAGGACTGTAGAGACAAATGCGATCAGGTTTACTTGATAAATGTTATTATATTAATGGCAAAGTTCTATATTCAAAAATGTAAGTTTTCATGTAAAAAGCCTTGTTTTATTTCGTTTCAGAAAGACATTGAACGTCATTTTGTAGACTGTTACGGTTGGATTAGAATAAATATGTTTATAAAAAAGCCTGATCATGATATAGGCTTCTGTAAAAGACAATAAAGTGCCTTAAACACAGTAGAGAGACAGAGTTTTACGTTGGAAAGCGTTTATTTGACCAAAAAACATGAGTTCAGGTTCAAAGCCTGCTTTGCTGTTCATGACCCCAAAAGAACGAACGATTTATTAGAGAAAATAGCTTATAAGGTTTTAAAAGAGGACATGGATTATTATTGTTGCACAATGTAACCAGCACAATGTTACAGCCTTCATCCCTGCTGCCTTTTTACGCAATAAATTAAGTTTGACCAAGAGAACTCTGAATCTCTTGTATTCCTGAACTCTGCTAGTGTAATATACACACCATACATGTATGTGTGAGTGTGTGTGTGTGTATGTGTGTCCTCACTGTAGTGGACTCTCAGCGGGGTGAGAGCATGTGTGTGTGTGTATGTGTCCTCACTGTAGTGGACTCTCAGCAGGGTGAGAGCATGTGTGTGTGTGTGTGTGTATGTGTCCTCACTTTAGTGGACTCTCAGCAGGGTGAGAGCATGTGTGTGTGTGTGTGTGTGTGTAGTAGAGAAAATAGTTTATAAGGTTTTAAAAGAGGACATGGATTATTTAGAAGGGAAATACAATCTAGCAAACTTGAGACAGTTGCGTCTCTGCCTACCTCGAAGCACCATTTACATGTTCCTTACCCGTCCAATAGATGGCGCACTAACACTCGTCTCTAACTGTATAAGTGATGTTGAGTGTCAACTAACGTGTTTTTTACACTTTAAAAAAACACTTTAACATGTCAACTATTTTTACAATCGTCATTGTTTCACCATCCATGCCCTTTCATTAAGGTCAACACAACACAACATACCTACACCTAGTGAAACACAACAATAATAACAACAATAATATGAATAATAGGCTAGCCTACATGAACAATGTACATCATCCCCTCTCTAAAATGAGTTTTAAAAACCAAACATTCCAGCCAAACGTTAAGCCCAAAGGCTGTGTAACCAGCACAATGTTACAGCCTTCATCCCTGCTGCCTTTGTACTCAATAAATTAAGTTTGACCAAGAGAACTCTGAATCTCCTGTATTCCTGAACTCTGCTAGTGTGAACATGTCACTGTTTACAATCTGATTTCTTAGAGAAGCTCTCTTCACCTGGTTTACCTCTTTCTCCACATTCTCTCTATCTCTCTGCACTTCCTCTCTCCCTCTCTCTCTCCCTCCACTTCCTCCCTCTCTCCCTCTACTTTCTCTCTTCCTCTCTCTCCACCTAACCTTCTCTTTCTCCACTTTCTCTAGAGTCCCTGTTAGATGATTTTAGCCTGCATGTTAATATTACTGTTGAGATAACTGCACTGCGCAGACAAAAAATAAGGCAATAATTCCTATACAAACATCAAAGTAGCAAAAATATGAATACAACTATGCTCTCAAATTGTTACAAAAACTTCCTAAAGACAAGGTGTCTAGCTTAAAATGTTGTTTTATCAGTAAAAACATTACAAGGCTAAAAATGAAGGAGGCTTCTTCAGAGGGGACTGGGTGATCTGGGCTGGGGGGCCTGAGCTAAGGGGACCTGGGCTAGGGGGGGCTGGACTGGGGGGGCAGGGCTGGGGGGGGCAGGGCTGGGGGGCGCCAGCGAGGAGGCTTCCTCCAGGGGTTGAGCCGTTGCTGAGTGACAGGCTTGCAGAGCGGGTCATCCTGGAGGCCAAGGGCGAAGCCGGGGCCCACGGTGCGGACTGAGTCCTGGAGATACTGCAGGGTGAGTGGGGAGCGCTGGGGGGAGGAGAGTGCATGGCAAGCTGGGGCATGGAGGGTGTGTGTGTGTGAGGAGGTTGGTGAAGAGGTATGTGTGGAGGTGTGTGAGTGTGAGGAGGTGTGTGTATATACCCCAGCAGCTCTCTTTCTAAAACGCTGCTCCCTGGTGGCTGGTATGGGGGGGGCCCTGCCTGCAGTGGCTCGTCTGGGCTGAGGGGGTCCTGGCAGTGGATGAGAACGGGGTCTGGGGAGGGTGGGGGGTCGTTCTCCAGCAAAGCCTCCTTCCTGTCCTCCTCTTGAGGACTGTGGTGGGGGGAGATGTGGTCTGGAAGGTAGCTGGAGATGTGGAGCCTCAGGCCGGCTTCAGGCCGCTCTGGCCCTGGGGAGGGGGCTCCTGTGGGGGTCCAGGATGGGCCGGGCCCTGGGACCTCCACACCCAGGGGCCTCTGAGGGAACTCCTCTGGTTTGGCTGTGGATAGAACAAATAGCAGGGGTCAAGGTGTACTGGGGGTCAGTGTGTACTGGGGGTCATGGTATACTGGGGGTACCTGGGGGTCATGGGTCAGCGTACCTGGGGGTGGGTCTAGCTTCCTCCTGCCTAGCTCTGTCATGGAGGCCTGCAGCTGCTGGATGATGATGTCATCACTGTGGAGGAGAGACCGACCAATGGTCTCCTGCAGGAACTCTCTCAGGTCCTCCAGACACATGGTCAGTAGACGCTCTGCACACACACCATACATTTACATTTATTCATTTAGCAGACGCTTTTATCCAAAGCGACTTACAAGAGAGAGCTTTTACAAAGAGCATCAGTCATTGAGCATAGCAACACACACACCATACATGTGTGTGTGAGTGTGTGTGTATGTGTGTCCTCACTGTAGTGGACTCTCAGCAGGGTGAGCGCGTGCGCTTGTGTGTGTGTCCTCACTGTAGTGGACTCTCAGCAGGGTGAGAGCATGTGTGTGTGTGTGTGTCCTCACTGTAGTGGACTCTCAGCAGGGTGAGTGCATGTGTGTGTGTGTGTCCTCACTTTAGTGGACTCTCAGCAGGGTGAGAGTGTGTGTGTGTGTGTATGTGTCCTCACTGTAGTGGACTCTCAGCAGGGTGAGAGCATGTGTGTGTGTGTGTGTGTGTGTGTATGTGACCTCACTTTAGTGGACTCTCAGCAGGGTGAGAGTGTGTGTGTGTGTGTGTCCTTACTGTAGTGGACTCTCAGCAGGGTGAGAGCATGTGTGTGTGTGTGTGTGTGTGTGTGTGTGTGTCCTCACTGTAGTGGACTCTCAGCAGGGTGAGTGCATGTGTGTGTATGTGTGTGTGTGTGTCCTCACTGTAGTGGACTCTCAGCAGGGTGAGAGCATGTGTGTGTGTGTGTGTGTGTCCTCACTGTAGTGGACTCTCAGCAGGGTGAGAGCATGTGTGTGTGTGTGTCCTCACTGTAGTGGACTCTCAGCAGGGTGAGAGCATGTGTGTGTGTGTGTGTGTGTGTCCTCACTGTGGTGGACTCTCAGCAGGGTGAGAGCATGTGTGTGTGTGTGTCCTCACTGTAGTGGACTCTCAGCAGGGTGAGAGCATGTGTGTATGTGTGTGTCCTCACTGTAGTGGACTCTCAGCAGGGTGAGAGCATGTGTGTGTGTGTGTCCTCACTGTAGTGGACTCTCAGCAGGGTGAGAGCATGTGTGTATGTGTGTGTCCTCACTGTAGTGGACTCTCAGCAGGGTGAGAGCATGTGTGTGTGTGTGTGTCCTCACTGTAGTGGACTCTCAGCAGGGTGAGAGCATGTGTGTGTGTGTGTGTGTCCTCACTGTAGTGGACTCTCAGCAGGGTGAGAGCATGTGTGTGTGTGTGTGTGTGTCCTCACTGTAGTGGACTCTCAGCAGGGTGAGAGCATGTGCGTGTGTGTGTGTGTGTGTCCTCACTGTAGTGGACTCTCAGCAGGGTGAGAGCATGTGTGTGTGTGTGTCCTCACTGTAGTGGACTCTCAGCAGGGTGAGAGCATGTGTGTGTGTGTGTGTCCTCACTGTAATGGACTCTCAGCAGGGTGAGAGCATGTGTGTGTGTGTGTGTGTCCTCACTGTAGTGGACTCTCAGCAGGGTGAGAGCATGTGTGTGTGTGTGTCCTCACTGTAGTGGACTCTCAGCAGGGTGAGAGCATGTGTGTGTGTGTGTGTGTGTGTGTCCTCACTGTAATGGACTCTCAGCAGGGTGAGAGCATGTGTGTGTGTGTGTGTCCTCACTGTAATGGACTCTCAGCAGGGTTAGCGCCATGGCTGTTAGAACACGTTCTCCTTCCAGGATGAACACATCCCACAAACGCAGGGTCAGAGTGAAAGGGGTCTGCTCACACACACACACACACACACACACACACACACACACACACACACACACACACAAAATTATACAGTACTGTCACTTTGTGGTTTTATTTCCTCTCGCTTCTCGCTCTTTCCCTCTCTCTCTCTCTTTCTCCCCCCCCCTCTCCCTCTCGCTCTCTCTCCCTCTCCCCCCTCCCTCCCCCAGGAACATGCTGACACAGCTAGTTCTCCTCCACAGCCTTGGTGCCCACAGGATGTACTGAGGCCTATGGATGCAGACAGGCTGATGATGGCCTGAATGTTTGGTTAAGCCTCTCTGGATCCAGGCTCCATCTTGTTAACATTCAGTGGATGGAAAATGTTCCTCTTAGACTTGATTTCTTCATGGCTGCCAGGAATTCTGACATTTTCTTTTGCCCTAAACTGTTTCTTTCAGTGCGTCTCTATTTGTTGAGTTTTAACAATTGTTGTGTTGTTTTTACTGTGTATAGTGTGTCTATTTATTGCGTTTTTAACATGTACTGCACTTAAAGTTGGATTGGATTTTATTGTTCTTTTTTTAACCTTTCCAAACTTTTTTCAAACATATTTTTCCAACATTTTGAAACTCTTTAACAAAACTGCTTATCGAAAACAGTTTTTGGAGTAAGACTCCTGCTGGTCTCACCCTGTCGATGAAACACTGCAGGAACCACTTAGTGCTGTAGATGCCTGTAGACATCTGCTCTTTATCCTGGAGAGAGGGAGGGAGGGAAGGAGGTAGGAGGAAGGAGGGGGGAGAGGTGTGGGGAGGGGAGCGAGGAGGGGGGATATAGACAGAGAGGAAGGAGGGGGGAGAGGAGTGAGGAGGGGGGAGACAAACAGAGAGACAGAGAGTGATGAGCAGTGTTTGACCTACTGTTTCTCAGAAGGTCTTATCAGAAATCAGATCCACTAGTTCATAACCTACACTCCTTCACCTGCCTGGAAACCCAGGGCAACCTTCCATGACCTCACCAGATGTTTCTTGAGCTTGGGGAGCAGCTTGGATATGATCTGGTCATGATGTGCCTGGAACCGAAGCAGCTTAGGAAAGCCAGGAACAAAAAACCCTGAGAGACACAGTCCTGTCACTAATAACATCACGTTCTCTGTAGCACAGTCCTGTTCTTTAAGAACATTCACTATTAACATCACATTCTCCATGATCACATTTACACTTTTATCACATCACCAAAGAACCAATCAGGTTGTGGGTTGTGATCGGTTGAACCGCAGCGCACCTAACATGCGATTGGTGAAATGTAATCATATCTGCGTGGTGATTAGTCGGCTCACCGTGCATGGCGTGCTTGTGATTGGTCAGCAGCTGTGCCAGGGCCCAGAAAGCATCCTCCTCGTTTAGGAACATGAGCAGCAGCGCGGCCACCTGACTCATGCCCTGACAGTAGCTCACTTCCTGGGGTCACAGGTCAGAGGTGGAGTGGGGGTGAGAGGTCAGGGGTCAGAGGCTCTAAGGCATAAGCTGCACATCACACAGGAAGCAGGGGAGAGGCTTACCGTGTTGTAGACAGAGTACGCAGACAGGACCTGGAACAAGGACTGCTGTCTGGAGGAGAGAGAGAGAGACAGAGGAGACAGATAGAGAGACACAGAGGAGACAGAAGGAGAGAGAGAAAGATAGAGAGAGAAAGAGAGAGAAAGAGAGAGAGAGGAGACAGAGGGAGGGAGAGAGGGGGCAGTGGTGAGCTGAACCACCCAATACCAACACCACCTACAGAACATATACCGCATTTTCTGGACTACAGAGCGCACCTAAATATAAGCCGCACCACCTAAAATTTAAAATAAATATATATTTTGTCACATATAAGCCGCACTGGACTATAAACCGCCGATATCCAGGTTGAGAAATAAGATATTTACATAGAAAGATTTTGTACTAAAAGTGTTTATTCGTATACCTGAAATGATTGTTTCTGAACAGTGCCTTTAACGCGGCAGTATAAGTGCTGATCGAACAAAACAAAAGTTTTTCGATGGTTTTATTCATCTTCTTCCTGTGCACTAAAGCCAAGTTGCTTTATTTTCCTTCCTTCTGCGTACTGAAACCACTGAACACAAAACCACTGTCACTTTTTCTTTCTCTTGTTGGTTTCTCACGATGTATGTTTCATAATCAGTAAACCCACTATGCTTGTGGACTGTAACCCTGCTATGATCAGTGACCGATGCGCTTTTGTAATGCTCTCTCTTGTAAGGCGCTTTGGATACAAGCGTCTGCTAAATGAATAAATGTAAATGCAATGCGCAACTGCGCAACTGCGCAACTGTTAAAGTCGGTTCATTCTCCCTTGCGCTGAAGCCACAAGTCACTTATTCATCTTCCTGAGGACTGAAGAAAAATTAATAGAAAAGCCGCATCTCTGTATTAGCCGCATGGTTCAAAACGTGGGGAAAAAGTAGCGGCTTATAGTCCGGAAAGTACGGTAACCAATCGATCCATACATAAGGCGCTCCGTATTATAAGGTGCACTGTCGTTTTTTGAGAAAATTAAAGGCTTTTAAGTGTGCCTTATAGTGCGGAAAATACGGTATATGGTACTGCTCTCACACAAACACACACACAGTTGGTAACTCACTTGACTCCAAATCGATCCATAAACATGATATGGTTCCTGAAGGTTCTGTTGATGTCCAGATCGATCTGTTTGATTTCTGAAGAGTATATTCTAGCCTGCTCTTTCATTTTCTGGAACAAAAACAAACAAACAATAAAACAATGTCTCCACTAAATCCTACTTCTGAAACAGCACTAATATTCTGTTATGTTGTTGTTGCGTAAACAGGACGGGGGGAACCATGTGACCCCTGGTATTTGTGATTCTCCATCTGCTGGTTTAACTGATCTAATCCTCTGGGGCTGAGTGGGGGAGCATGTGCTGTGAGTGAGAGTGTGTGAGTGTTTGTGTGTGTGCTTGTGTGAGTGTGTGTGTGTGCGTGTGAAAGAACTGTGAGTGTGTGTGTACATCCAGTGAGTGTGTGCGTGTGTCGTACCTGATACTTTCCCTGGTGTTCAGCCTTTATCTTGTCCAGGTCCAGGAGTAGAGCCCACACCTGCCCTCTCACCTGCAGGGGCACACCTTTATACACTCTCCTCACCATCTGGGGGGGCAGGAGGCAGGGAGAGGGCAGGGAGAGGGCAGGGAGGGGGCAGGGAGGGCATGCAAACAGAATGTAAACATATTATGGGGGGGGGGGGGGGTTGCCGGGGGGTACAGTAAGAGGCTTTCCACCCTAAGTGTGACTTGGATAAATGTGTGTGTGGATGTGTAAAAGTGTGTGTATATGTGTGTGTGTGTATATGTGTGTATTTATGTATGTGTGTGTCTTACTCTGTCACTGTGTCTGTATTTATCCCATCTCTTCATCATCTTCAGCCACTTGTCCACCCGGTCCACTTCCTGCTGCTTTCTCTGTCGAAGACAATGCTGTCACACAACGGCCCCCCTACACTGTCACACAGTGGCCCCCCTACACTGTCACACAGCGGCCCCCCTACACTGTCACACAATGGCACCCCTACACCGTCCCCCCTACACTGTCACACAATGGCACCCCTACACCGTCCCCCCTACGCTGTCACACAGCGGCCCCCCTACACTGTCACACAATGGCACCCCTACACCGTCCCCCCTACACTGTCACACAATGGCACCCCTACACCGTCCCCCCTACGCTGTCACACAGCAGCCCCCCTACACTGTCACACAATGGCACCCCTACACCGTCCCCCCTACACTGTCACACAATGGCACCCCTACACCGTCCCCCCTACGCTGTCACACAGCGGCCCCCCTACACTGTCACACAATGGCACCCCTACACCGTCCCCCCTACACTGTAACACAATGGCACCCCTACACCAGCCCCCCTACGCTGTCACACAATGGCACCCCTACACCAGCCCCCCTACGCTGTCACACAACGGCATACCTACACCGGCCCCCCTACACTGTCACAGAGCGGCACCCTTCCAGCAGCCCCCTTCCAACAGCCCCCTTCCAGAAGCCCCCCTACCTTCTCCTCAAGGGCAGTAGTGTTCTGCAGCTCCTCTTCACTGAGGGACAGAAGAAGAGATGGTGAGATCAGGAACACTGGGGGCCACCAGGGGCCACCACCACTGATACAG
This sequence comes from Neosalanx taihuensis, assembly GCA_030340665.1. Classification (NCBI taxonomy): domain Eukaryota; kingdom Metazoa; phylum Chordata; class Actinopteri; order Osmeriformes; family Salangidae; genus Neosalanx; species Neosalanx taihuensis. The sequence continues at coordinate 7,568,372 of CM059295.1, read as the reverse complement.
ACGTGTTTGTGTGTGTCACAGATCGTGGGTGTGTGTGTGTGTGTGTGCGTGCACTGACTTACTGCAGGAAGCCAAAGCGGTCTGTGACTCTGTACAGGCTGAAGTCTGCATCCTCCCACTGATCTCTCTCTCCTCCCTCCTGCCTGCCCTGTACACACAAAGACACACATGAATACACTCACACACACAGACGAACACATACACACATGCACACACACAAACGCACACACAGACACAGGTGCTCAGGAGCTTCAGAGAGCTAGAAAACCATGATGCTTTTCAGTGATGAGGATCTTGATCCTACCTTGTCATACTTCAAGATGATGTCTGCTCGTTCCTCCGCTATCAGCACTGCCAGATCTTTCTTCATGTCAACAACTGAGAGCACGACAATACAAACAGAACATAAATGTATCCTGATCAATATCAGCCAACACAGAAACACTGAAGGCAGCAGATGGCTGTGGGCGAAGCTAGTGGATTTAAAACACAACCATGCCAGCAGCTTGTAAACCCACTCAGAGCTTCATATAATAGATAAGAAAGTCAGGTGGACATTTCTACAGAGCAAACTTTAACCTTTGACCTTTGTTAGAAGAAAAAACACAAAGCATGCTGGGAGCGGAAGGCCTTGACCAATGTCGGAGTTATGGATAGGTTAGTTACGGTCAAGATTTGAATAGTTACATTAACCGTAGCCCCAACCCTAGCCCCTACCTTGCCCTAACCCTAGCCCCTACCCAGCCCAAAACCTAGCCCCTACCTAGCCCCAACCCTAGCCCCTTCCCCACTAACCAGAAGAGAGACCAATCACCCAACCAGATTGCTGCTATATATCCCACTCAAACAAAACATGGAGAAGTGTAATCCCAGTTAATACACATTCTCCAACGCAAGATTCCAGGCTCATAATCTGAATTCATGTTAACTCTCTGGATTAGGAATATCTGCACCAGCAGGATTATCCAATAAAGGTATGTGATTCATGATGTCAGAACAAAGGGAGTTTCATCAAATAATTCATGTGTGGTTTAGGCCCAAACCCAACCCTCCTTTAACCTCTCTACAACGTGTCTCTACACACCTGTGTGTGGTCAGAGTGCTGTGTACCTCTCTCTCTCCTTTTCCCTCCCTCCCTCCCTCCCTCCCTCTCTCTCTCCTTTTCCCTCCCTCCCTCCCTCTCTTTGCTCCCTCCCTCCCTCCCTCCTTCTCTCCCCCTCTCTCTCTCACTTCCACCCCCTGCTGTGAGGTAAATAAATGCTTGTGGTAAAGACAGATTGTTCCTGAACACACTGAGAAGACCTCTGCTCTTCAAATCAAATCCACATTTATTTGTATATCCACATTAGAACTGCCCCTCACAATGTCACCGAGGGCTTCACATTAGAACTGCCCCTCACAATGTCACCGAGGGCCTCACATTAGAACTGCCCCTCACAATGTCACCGAGGGCTTCACATTAGAACTGCCCCTCACAATGTCACAGAGGGCTTCACATTAGAACTGCCCCTCACAATGTCACAGAGGGCATCACATTAGAACTGCCCCGCACAATGTCACAGAGGGCTTCACATTAGAACTGCCCCTCACAATGTCACCGAGGGCTTCACATTAGAACTGCCCCTCACAATGTCACCGAGGGCTTCACATTAGAACTGCCCCTCACAATGTTACAGGGGGCATCACATTAGCACTGCCCCTCAACCAACCTGAATGTTGATCTGATCCACTCTTCTGATCCCTGATCTTCTGCTGTGTGTCTAGTAGCATGTCAGTTTGGACAATGGGGCTGAATGACTGTGGAATAAATCACAGTCAAACTGGATTGTTGGATTACCGTTTCCCTGTCTGATGTCACACATCTGGACTAGAAAGATATTTTCTATTTTCTTTCCCTTTCTCCCGTCTCTCTTTTTCTATCTCTCTCTCTTTTTCACACAGTTAAGATTTGCAGACGAACAAAAGCCAAACTTACGAAATCCCTCGTGCATCTGCATGTTAATTTTTATTTGATAACAGTAACACTATGCAAGCTCGATCTCGGCGATGTTGAGCGATGTGCTATTCAATACATCAGCGGCCCGGTTTCACCGCAAATTAAACACAATGTCAATGCCAATGCTCACGTTTGCCAAACATTGACCACCAACCAGGGAGCCCGAGCTCGCCAGGCAAATAGAGAAATATGCTCGGTGGTATTTATCACAAATAAATATGTACGATGGTATTTATCACAAATAAATATTGCCAAAATAGCAATGTATTTACCTATTCTTCTGGATGTCTCTCTGCGTTATCCGTGCAGTTGAAAAACAAACACTTCCTTTAGGCATTATTTTGTCGCTCGTGATATGTCCACATTCAGCGGAGCTGTCACCGATAAAGCAGGGATGACAACAATAGCCTGATCCCGGTCCGCTGGAACGCAAGCAGCCAGCGGTGTCGCGAGCCTGTGATACTTTAGTGCACGCGCGGTCCACTGAGCACGCGCGGCAGCGTGGCACATAGTGACAGAAACACTTAAAGGTACAGGCGTGCTGCACGCTGCAGGCATGCACACGGTTTGGTATTTTTCTCTCTCTAGTCACATCCTCGGATGTGGTACCCGGGTTGATGGGGCGCTGTGGCGCCCCCTGGTGGCCGTACATATAACGTCTTTACTGGGCCTGAGAAAGATGGGGAAAAGCAGCCGTTGACCCTTTAGTCCATTGGTGTCCAATCCTGGTCCCCGAGGGCCACTGCCCTGAAGGTTTTAGATGTTTCCCTGCTCCAGCACACCTGATTATAATGAATGGGTCATTATCAAGCTCTGTGGAAGCCTCCTAAGGACCATTTATTAGAATCAGGTGTGCTGGAGCATGGAAATATGTAAAACCTTCAGGACAGTGGCCCTCGGGGACCAGGGTTGGACACCCATGCTTTAGTCCATTGAAACCATACCGGCTCTACACAGAGTACAGTCAGACATGTTCATTATTCTGCTGGCTTCACATAATTTAACCTGGAACGGTGTTCAAGTACTGACAATCCCAAAACAACAACCACCTTGTACTGTTGTTGCTATATTCATATTTATGTATTTTATGTAGGTTATAACTCTGCTGGGGCCTATAAGTCTTGATGCAGATGGCTTTCTTGGCCCTAACCTGCAAGTTTCTACTGCATATCTGCTGCTAGTGTGTTAAATGGCGCATCATGACAGTAAATCTCAGTCTGGTGCCAGTTTCCTTTATTAAGTTTGCTGAAGTCATATCTTCATGATCTCCAGACATGATGCTTAACAGGTGAAGAAAAGGACAGTATAAGGTGTGCTGTAGTATAAAACTGAGTGGTTCTGATAAAACTACGACATTAGTGAATAACTGTGCAACTGTGCTGGTGTGGAACAGGCAGGCAGACAGGCAGGCAGACAGGCAGTAAGGCAGATAGACCTCTTTCTGTTAACCTCTTTCTCTTAACCTCTTTCTGTTAGCCTCTTTCTGTTAACCTCTTTCTGTTAGCCTCTTTCTGTTAGCTTATGTTTGGCTTTTAGGCCTGAGTGCAAAGATACATAGAAATCAAGGTCTGTGTTTCTCTCAAAGTAAAACAGGCTGTTAACAGTCAGAACATCAGCTTCTATAAAGCATCGCCACGGCGACAAGCTCCTCAGTTTTGATCTGGTGAGCTCAGCAGAGAAGCTGCTGTTGACACTTTACACAACATGCTTGGGTTTGGATCATTAACAGGTTTAAAGAAAAATAATGAGTATAATAACATTTCATTCATGTTTGTGACCTCATTAGGAAATCCTGAATGTAAATATATACAAAATAAACCAGATTTTTCTCAGAGTATATTATTATAGTCCTGTTACATTCTAGTGGCTTTATCTCAGGGAGCTATGCTAAACATACAGGAAGGGACATCATTGTACACAGTAGTGCTGTGGATTTGACATGTCATCATTCACAATTACAATAATAAGCCAGTAAGATGTATCTCTTGTTTATACTTTCTTCCAGCATCACATCAGTCCAGCAGAACACTAGAAGATCTTGGATCCGGCGGAGGAACATGAACTGCCCATCATGCAGATGTTTATACAGTCTTCTCTGGTGTTCCTCGGTGGGTGTAGGTCAGGGGTGAAGGGGTCAGGGGTCAGGGGGTCAGGAGTTAAGGGGGTCAGGAGGTCAGGGTGAGGGGGTCAGGGGTCAGTTGACCCAGGCATAGCTATAGAAGTCGTTCTCCTCCCACAGTTTGCAGCGGTCAGCTGAGTAGGAGCTCACCACCTTTAGACTGTCCGACAGCAACGCAGTGCCTTCTGGGTACTCTGGCCAACCTTCAGGCATCTTCCCTGCAGGCGAGGAAGAGGAGGATGAAGAGAAGAGGACGAGAGGAGGAGGAAGAGAGGAGAAAGAAGAGAGGAGGAGTATGTGAGGAGGTTGAGAGGAGAAGGAAGAGGAGGAAATTGAGAGGAGAAGGAAGAGAGGAGGAGGAAGAAAGGAGGAGGTGAGGAAGAAGAGAGGAGGAAGAAAGGAGGAGGAGAGGAGGAAGAGAGGAGAAGGAAGAGAGGAGGAGGAAGAGGGGGAGGAAGTGAGGAGGTTGAGAGGAGGAGGTTGAGAGGAGAAGGAAGAGAGGAGGAGGAAGTTGAGAGGAGAAGGAAGAGAAGAGGAGGATGTGAGGAGGTTGAGAGGAGAAGGAAGAGAAGAGGAGGAAGAAAGGAGGAGGTGAGGAAAAAGAGAGGAGGAAGAAAGGAGGAGGAGAGGAGGAAGAGAAGGAAGAGAGGAGGAGGCAGGTTAGGGGGTACAGGAGGAGGATGAAGAGGTTCGTCTCACCTTCTCTGGCGAGGTGGACAAGGCTGTGGATGATGAGGTCCTGGAATGCAGCGTCCTGAGATGACAGCCCCCCGATCAGTTCCTCCAGCCCCAGGAAGAAGGCGATGGTGTCCAGGCCGTGGATGGAGAACCGGCCAGGGAAGGACCACAGCCCTCCCGGCCCCCCCTGGCCCCCCACCGACCGGGATGGGGTGTGTGTAACCAGGTAGCGGAACACAGGACTGCTCAGGGCCGCTGTTTGGGATTAACATCCAACACACAAATTTGAGAAGAGGTCCTTAGCGCAAACCTTTTTCATCTAATCTTTTGGAAGTCGCTTTGGATAAAAGTGTCTGCTAAATGAATTTAATGTCATGTAAATGTCCCCAGACATGGATTAAGCATCGTTCTAGGAATCTGTATTGAATAGCTGTATACGTTTAGGAGCTCCCACCTGCTGCCCTCCTGGCCAGCTGGTTGTTGGGGCATGTGACCCTCAGGTCAGACACCATGGTGGTGAAGGCCCTCTCGGGGCAGCGGATAGGGGTGGGGCAGGGCGCAGAGCTGGGGTATAATGCAAGGGCCTCCTCAGAAACATTCCCTCCAAATGAGTCTAGTTTCTCTGAATAGACGCACACACAAGAAAATGTTGTTATTAGATGTTGTATATTATATGTTTACTATATATCCTTCTCACGTATAAGTACATCATATTGTATGTGGGTATTATTAGGATTCCTCCTTCAGGAGGAAACCTATTGTTATTAAGTGATTATATCTGCAGTCATTGGGTTACACTGCCCCCTGCTGGCTGGATAGACAGAAGGTAAGAGTTGGTTCTCACCCCTCACAAACCAATCATAGTCTCCCCAGGTCCACATAGAGATGTTCTCATAGGGCGGTCTAAGACAGGCGAACACACGCACACGCAGGCACACACACACACACACACACACACACACACACACACACACACAGTTATTGTTAATGAGTGAAGTGAACCTCCAGTCTATAATCAGACCAGATGATTGCAGAATAGTGACTCACAGGAAGTCTGTCTCTTGCTCTGTGGTTCCTAACAGGAAGGGAACGTCACTGAAGAGCCCCCCCTCCTCCCAGATCTGCAGGGGGGGTGCCGGGAGGAGGTGCCCATCCACCACTGCCACTGCCCCCAGCATCTGCCCCCGGCTGGGCAGGTCCAGTAGGGCATCTGCCCCCCACGATGGGTACTGTCTCCAGGGGATGGCCTAGGGAGGAGGGGGGTGGGGGGGGAGGTCATGAGGTTGTGAGTGAGATTTGGCTTTGTGTGTGTTTGTATGAGGGCTGTGTGTGTGTGTGTGGTGTGTGTGAGTACCTCCAGTATCTGTGTGGTGGTCAGCTGCCTGAGACATGCCAGGTCAGAGCAGCCTGTGTGGTTCAAGAACACCAGGTTATCTCTCTCTGCCGTCTGCAGCGAAGTGTTTAGCAGAGGCGAGCCGCTCTGATCCACCGCCGCCCGGAATAGCCCCGTCGCCAGGGGAGACATCATCAACACCCACACAGAGGTCCCCCCTGGAGACAATAACCAGGGGTGGGTACCAGCATGTACCCCTAAGATACACCCCTCTCCATGGCCCGGGGTACTCAGTGTACTGAGAGAGAGAGAGAGAGAGACAGAGAGAGAGAGAGAGACAGAGAGAGAGAGAGAGAGAGAGAGAGAGAGAGAGAGAGGGGGGGGGGTGCACTCAGTGTGCTGAGGGAGGGGGGGTGGGGGTACCTGAGCTTTGACCCAGGATGGTGACCTTGTGAGGGTCTCCTCCAAAAGCATGGATGTTCCTCTGAACCCACTGCAGGGCTGCTATCTGGTCCATAAAGCCATAGTTTCCTGAGAGAAACAGGGGAGTTACAGTAAGGGCAGTTCCAGTATCGATTTAGAACACAGCCTAAATCCCTGTTTGATTTGTCCTGGTTTCCTAACTGAGATCCCACCTGAGGGAGAGACAGGTTTAGCTCCCCAGCCCTACAGATACTGCCCTCCCTACCAGGAGTATGGAAGGGTTAGGTTGTGGAACCATTTTAAAGAACTAAACTGTAATATGCCTGTAGTAAAGACTTTGTGTATGTTATGTGTGTAAGTGTTTGAATTTCTGTCTTTGTGTAAACTCTGTGTGAGCGTGTGTGTCCATGCGTGTGTAGGTGTGTGTGTCTGTCCGTGTGTGTAGGCGTGTGTGTCTGTCCATGTGTGTGTAGATGTGTGTATGTCCATGTTTGTAAGATGAAATAAAACATTCTGGCAGCGACTAGAGGAATATATTAACACTAATGCAAAATCTCTTCTAGGCTATTAAATATTCACATCTTAATGGATAGGTGTACACAGCCTTAAACAGCGAACACTACGGGGAACACAGCCTAAATACTGTGAATATTTCAGAGTTGGTAATTTGCTGAGATCTCTCTCCCCTTCCTCTTTACTTCTGCCTTTCTTCCTTCCCCTGTCTCCCTCTGTCTTTCTATCCCTCTCTCACTCTGTGTCTCTCCCTCTCTCCCTCTCCCCCTACCTGAGGTGTTGGTGGGGGACCCCTCTCTCAGCACCTCCAGGGCCAGGAACCCGAGGGCGTTGAGCCGGTAGTTGAAGCTGACGTAAACGATGCCAGTCTGGGCAGCCAGCGCCTCTGAGGGAGAGTAGCCCTCCTCTGCCCCACTGAGCATATGTAGGAATCCCCCGTGCAGCCACACCATGACGGGCAGGGGCGTGGCCGGTGCCACGCTGGGCGTCCACACGTTCAGGAACAGACAGTCCTCGTTTCCCATGACCGTCCCAGCAGAGGACAGCGGGCGCACCTGAGGGCACATGCTGCCCACGCGAGTGGCATCACGCACCCCCTCCCCACACACCGGGGGCTCGGGGGGTGCCCAGCGACGCTGGCCTGTAGGGGGGGCTGCATACGGGATGCCTTTGAAGGACAAGGCTCCGTCTTTCTGAGGAGGACACAAGGTGGGGGCAGCTCAGTGGGGGGGACAGGGTGGGGGGAGGGGGTGGCTCAGTGGGGGACAGGGTGGGGGGATGGAGTGGCTCAGTGGGGGGGACAGGGTGGGGGAGGGGGTGGCTCAGTGGGGGGGGGCAGGGTAGGGGGAGGGGTGGCTCAGTGGGGGACAGGGTGGGGGGATGGAGTGGCTCAGTGGGGGGGACAGGGTGGGGGAGGGGGTGGCTCAGTGGGGTGGGGCAGGGTGGGGGGAGTGGTGGCTCAGTGGGGGGGACAGGGTGGGGGGATGGAGTGGCTCAGTGGGGGGGACAGGGTGGGGGATGGAGTGGCTCAGTGGGGGGGACAGGGTGGGGGATGGAGTGGCTCAGTGGGGGGGACAGGGTGGGGGATGGAGTGGCTCAGTGGGGGGGGGACAGGGTGGGGGGCTGGAGTGGCTCAGTGGGGGGGACAGGGTGGGGGTGGCTCAGTGGGGGGGACAGGGTGGGGGTGGCTCAGTGGGGGGGACAGGGTGGGGAAGGGGGTGGCTCAGTGGGGGGGGGCAGGGTGGGGGGAGGGAGTGGCTCTGTGGGGGGGACAGTGTGGGGGGAGGGGGCGGTTCAGTGGTGTTTGTACCCATCCCCCTGTGCAGCATATACTTTGGTCTGGACCTACCTGTGCTCCTCTGAAGCATCCACAGGCCGTGGCGACCTCCAGGTGTCTGGAGGGCGGAGTCTGGGCCAGGTGCACCAGGTAGCCGGCCAGAGAGAGCAGACAAACCACCCCCAGACACAAGAGCAGAGAGCAGCGTTTGGACAACACCAGGGCGGGGCCAACGTAGCGTCTGTGACGGACATACTGCACCTCCTCCTCCTCTTCTTGCACGAGGTAGCGGTACTCCATCCTCTCACAGCCCTCCAGCACCTCCTCAATCACCTCCTCATTCACCTCAAACTCCTCCTCACTCATCCCAGATCAGAGGTCACACCTGCAGAGGTAATGGAGGTCAAAGGTTAGTCTTCAGGTTGAACTTGGGTTGTCTTCATGTTACTGCTGGACTAAGACCTTAGATTAATTGAGGTGTTGTATTAATAGCAAGTATTAATAGTAGGCAACCAAGAACAACTTATTCGTCAGAATTTCTAAAAAAATCAACTTTAATCTGTGAATTATGTTATTAATAATATATAACATAATATATGTTATATAATTATGATGTGACAAAAAGGCTCTGTCAATGAATTGTGTGCTAACTTTGCTCTGTTTTGACTAAACACACACTGTTCCTTAACTCTGACCACTGAAAAAAGTGTTAAAACAGAACATTTATTTTCTTAATCTCCTTCTGTACTTTCTATAAACATTATTTAAAAATCTTTTGGATAAAATAAAGGAAAGGATTGAAACGAAACAAGATACTTACGAATATTTTTCACTGACTATGAACAGTCGAATTCCTTACATGGAAAAATATCACATCTTCAAGAACTTTGCATAAACTACTGCACAGACGGTGTGTAAACTGAACAGGAGAACTCTTTCGGGCTCCGTTAAGGCTGCCCCAGTGGATCAGCCTGCTCCGGTAAGTCTGCTCCTCTGGTTCAGCTTGCTCCGGTAGTTAAGCCTGTCCTGAAGCGGGTTAACCATAGGGGTTAACGGCAGCTGCTCAGGTTTAGGTTCATAATCAGCGGAAATGCACGTTTCCCTTCTTCCCAGAAACAATGTAACTTCAACGACAGCCTTGAATTCGTAAACAGTTTTCTTGGAATGATCTTTTATTGTTAATAAAGGAGTGTCTGTCTTTAAAAGCTACTGCGTGCAAACCTAACAATATCACAAATAGTGTGGACGCCCAATATCACTAATATTGATATTGTTAATACTAGAATAGTTTTACTTACGTTGTTAGTTTCCAAAGTCTGCCTCGCTGACACAACTCTACACTAAATCATATGCATATTTAATTAACGTGTTACATATTTCATACACACACTAAACGGAAGTTTTCATCGTAGAACTAACGTGAAATTGTCAGCTGTTCCACTGAGGCAAGCCCTTGTCTAAACCGTCCTAAAAAGGAATCCTGTTCCTAAACAAGATCTCTTTCTCATTTAAAGGGCCAGCTCGTTGTCCAGTAGCACTGAAATTGTCTTAACAGTGGAAAACTTATTTTAAGAGTTCAAAATTATACTTTCGAGTCTTACTCAATTATATATAAAAATATGCTTTTTTACAACAGATTTTTTCAACCTGTCTAAACTATATAAAAAAACAGTTTTTTCAAATCTGCAATTCAGCGTGATTAATATGCAGTTATCAATGAATTCATATTTTTTTATTTATTCTTTAATGATTTGATTAATACTTTTCAGATTAACTTTGTAAGAACAGTTTTACTCTGCACACAGAGTATCTCCAAATCTGCTCAGCTCTTCTGGATCCTGGAACACATCTCCTCTCCGGATCCGCTCAGCTCTTCTGGATCCTGGAACACATCTCCTCTCCTGATCCGCTCAGCTCTTCTGGATCCTGGAACACATCTCCTCTCCTGATCCGCTCAGCTCTTCTGAATCCTGGAACACATCTCCTCTCCTGATCCGCTCAGCTCTTCTGAATCCTGGAACACATCTCCTCTCCTGATCCGCTCAGCTCTTCTGGATCCTGGAACACATCTCCTCTCCTGATCCGCTCAGCTCTTCTGGATCCTGGAACACATCTCCTCTCCTGATCCGCTCAGCTCTTCTGGATCCTGGAACACATCTCCTCTCCTGATCCGCTCAGCTCTTCTGGATCCTGGAACACATCTCCTCTCCTGATCCGCTCAACTCTTCTGGATCCTGGAACACATCTCCTCTCCTGATCCGCTCAGCTCTTCTGGATCCTGGAACACATCTCCTCTCCTGATCCGCTCAGCTCTTCTGGATCCTGGAACACATCTCCTCTCCTGATCCGCTCAGCTCTTCTGGATCCTGGAACACATCTCCTCTCCTGATCCGCTCAGCTCTTCTGGATCCTGGAACACATCTCCTCTCCTGCACACAGAGTATCTCCCTATCTGGAGAAGATGCATCTGACTTCTGTGTGTGTGTCTGTGTGTGTCTCTCTGTGTGGCTGTGTCCTGTGTGTGTGTCTGTGTGTCTGTTTGTGTGTGTGTCTCTGCGTGTGTGTCTCTGTGTGTCTCTCTGTATGTCTGTATATGTGTGTGTCTCTGTGTGTGTGTGTGTGTGTGTGGTAGCAGTGTGGCAGCAGCCAGGAGAGATGAGGCTCAGGAGGAACCTGGAGGGGACAAACTAAACAAAACCCCATAAAAGGTTATCAAATGAGAGGGTCTGTCCCTAGGGTCAGATCTGTCCCTACCAGAGGAGAGGGTCTGTCACCACCAAAGGAGAGGGTCTGTCCCCAGGGTCTGTCTCCACTAGAGGAGAAGATCTGTCCCTACCAGAGGAGAGGGTCTGTCCCCAGGGTCTGTCACCACCAGAAGAGAGGGTCTGTCACCACCAAAAGAGAGGGTCTGTCACCACCAGAGGAGAGGGTCTGTCCCCAGGGTCTGTCCCCACCAGAGGAGAGGGTCTGTCCCCAGGGTCTGTCCCCACCAGAGGAGAGGGTCTGTCCCCAAGGTCTGTCCCCACCAGAGGAGAGGGTCTGTCACCACCAAAGGAGAGGGTCTGTCCCCAGGGTCTGTCCCCACCAGAGGAGAGGGTCTCTCACCACCAAAGGAGAGGGTCTGTCCCCAGGGTCTGTCCCCACTAGAGGAGAGGGTCTGTCCCCAGGGTCTGTCCCCACCAGAGGAGAGGGTCTGTCACCACCAAAGGAGAGGGTCTGTCCCCAGGGTCTGTCCCCACTAGAGGAGAGGGTCTGTCCCCAGGGTCTGTCCCCACCAGAGGAGAGGGTCTCTCACCACCAAAGGAGAGGGTCTGTCCCCAGGGTCTGTCCCCACTAGAGGAGAGGGTCTGTCCCCAGGGTCTGTCCCCACTAGAGGAGAGGGTCTGTCCCCAGGGTCTGTCCCCACCAGAGGAGAGGGTCTCTCACCACCAAAGGAGAGGGTCTGTCCCCAGGGTCTGTCCCCACTAGAGGAGAGGGTTTGTCCCCAGGGTCTGTCCCCACTAGAGGAGAGGGTCTGTCCCCAGGGTCTGTCCCCACCAGAGGAGAGGGTCTGTCACCACCAAAGGAGAGGGTCTGTCCCCACCAGAGGAGAGGGTCTGTCACCACCAAAGGAGAGGGTCTGTCCCCAGGGTCTGTCTCCACTAGAGGAGAAGATCTGTCCCTACCAGAGGAGAGGGTCTGTCACCACCAAAGGAGAGGGTCTGTCCCCAGGGTCTGTCTCCACTAGAGGAGAAGATCTGTCCCTACCAGAGGAGAGGGTCTGTCCCCAGGGTCTGTCACCACCAGAAGAGAGGGTCTGTCACCACCAAAAGAGAGGGTCTGTCACCACCAGAGGAGAGGGTCTGTCCTTGGGTTTGTCCCCACCAGTGAGGGTCTGTCCCCACCAGAGGAGAGGGTCTGGTGAACACACACACACACACACAGATATCTTTAGGTGATGTTGGTTCGAAAACTAAGATAAGAGAGACGTATTAGAAATCATCCATTTCACTGGCCGTGTGTGCTTCATACACACATCTCGTCATTTGGCCTGTGTGTCCGATCCTGTTGCTCGGTGTTGATCACCGTAACCTTCAGCACAAGACTAGAGAGGTGTTTGGTTCAGCACCTGTCCTGCTGAGCTTCAAACCTGCTGTACCTGCCTGCTCAAGTGTGACAGCCCTACTCTGTTACCATGTCAACAGCGGCCCTGGACCCTGCTCTGTTACCATGTCAACAGCCGCCCTGGACCCTGTTCTGTTACCATGTCAACAGTGTCTCGGACAGAGCTGAGCAGTTTAGGCAGTATGCATGGACTCAGTAGATGTGGGTTCATGTTCACGTGTTCATTTCCTCTCATCTGTGGAGGTTCCTGTGTTTGCCAGGGCGGTACATGCGCGCTGCCTGTTCTGGTCCTCTCTGTAACGGGAGCTTTTCAGATGGTCTCTGCCGATCTGGGACCCTAAGAGGATTTAACATGAAGACACAGCGCTCATAATCCCAAAGTTAACTGTCTTAGAGGAATCATTACAGAAACAATTTTCCCTTAATCTTTTTTTTTCAAATCTACTTTTATTCAAATCAAATTACACACACTGGGATTATGGGCCACAGCCTGACCTGCCTTTAACCTGTCTGACTCAGAGGGCTCAGAACAATAGCCACTGCTACACTGAACCTTTGCTGAGCAGGATCACTGGTACAGCTGAACTGATCCGGAGGAGAGACGGGGAAATAGACGGCTATAGCCTTCTGAATTATGTCAAAGTCAAATACAATAGGTTTTATCTAACCGCCGTCAGACTAAGGATCGTTGCTGCCTTTTGAAATAGCGAACACTAGGGGGGTTAAACTGTAACTCACTGTAGATGTAGTCTAGCCCTCCGCCGTGTCTCCCTCCCTGCCTCTTCAAACACAGCCGAACACCGCTGCACTTACGGGAACCGTGTTTCTCTCTGTTGATCTGTCTGTTTGTCCCGTGGAGGAATCATTGAAGATCCCGTCAACTCCCGGTGCGTCTGACGCGGGATTACCCAGGTAAGAACACCAAACAGACTTCACATCGGAAAGTTAGGTGGCTTAGCGGTTAAGGTGTGCTCGGAAGCCTGTGAGTTCGAGTCCCGACTGTGGCTATGTGATGTTGTGTCCTTGAGAAAATCGATCCGTTGTATTTGCTTCAGGGGAATGTACCTGTACTTGCTGTAAACCGATTTGGATAAAGTGTCTGCTAAATGAATATTGTTTTGTTATTATAAAACAAGCGTGTTTAAAGTGCAGGTGGTTAAAGAAGATGATCCTAACCTTGCGTGTGCCGGGCTGCATAAAGAGATCATTCTGTGCAGAATTAGGAAATAAAATCGATCATGTTTTTTGGACTGACCATGCATTCTTTAAACGCGAAGGATTGAAACAAGAAACATGACGGATAACTGAACAAAGTTCTCAGAACATTGATATTAATAGAAACGTCCTGCCTGAAACACAGCGCCCAGGTATGCTGGCCTGGAGTACATGGAACTTGCTGGAACATGCAACCCTAATGAGAACAACCAGAAAACTGCCTCCAGTTTCTTCTCTAGATCAGTGGTTCTTAACCTTGTTGGAGGTACTGAACCCCACCAGTTTAAAATGCGCGTTCACAGAACCCTTCTTAATGGGTCGTTTAATCACGAATCATGAGTCGGATGTGTGTCTTGACCTCACCGAACCCCTGGTGGTTCGATCGAACCCAGGTTAAGAACCACTGCCCTAGATATTTCCCCGACATTTAACAAAGCGGCACCACGTTAATTACAGCCGATCCGAAGTTATTAATGATACAGTCTAATTAGGCCTCTTAGATTGGAAACCCTACTTTTCAGCTGGAATGATTAATGTAGGGTAATAATGTTGGCTAAATCTGAAATATCACTTGAAAGCATACCACTGATCAACTAGGCTACAGTATTCTAATTCTGGCTCGTTTTGAAGGAGATGTTGAGTTGTGCGCCTGTTTCCCCTAAACAACAGCTATTCAGCAGAAACCTTAAGCACATATTTTGTGACTAAATGAGAGATTGTGTGGAACGACTTTAGCCAGCTATTTCTTCTTCACCTAGACCAACCTGACACCCTCTCCCCTCCCTCCCCTCTTCATTTCTCTCTGTCTTGCTCTTGTCCCAGTGGGCAGATTATCTCTTTCTCCCTCCTTCCTCTCACACACATACACGCACCCAGACACACACACGCCCCCCCCCCACACACACACACACAGATCTCTCTCTCTGTCTCTCTCTCCCTCTCCCTCTGTCACACACACACACACACTCACACACACACACACAAACACACACACACACACACACACACACACACACACACACACACACAATTGGCCACAGTGAAACTAAGCATTTTTCAGCTGACTGGGAACACTCAGCAGAAGCTAGCAGGGGTTCTGACTGAGTGGTTTAGCAACAGCCCGACATCATCACATCGGATCTACAGGGCACACACACACACAAACACACACTCACTCTCAAACACACTCACACTGTCACACACACACTCACTCTCAAACACACACTCACACATGCACACACTCTCACACACCCACTCACTCTCAGACAAACACACTCACACATGCACAGACGAACACCCACCCACAAACAGACACACTCACACTCTTACACAAATACACACACTCTCACACACACTCTAAAACAAAGACCTGTCATAATCATTCACTCCAACACCATGTTCCATCCCAAGTGTATAGAAGTTGCAGCAGGAAAGGTGAATCAGGATTCATCTCTCTCTCTCCACCCCCCCCCCCACCCTCCTCCCTCACTGCACCCGTTTTTTAGAGCAGCTCTGATTGGCAGAGCTCTTAATTGTGAGCTCCCTTTTATGAATGATTGATGCTCGTCTCGCTAAGTGGAAGGATTAAATATTAACAAGGTTTCGTGGAAGTCTGTTAGGCGTTTAGTTAGGTTTCCCATTCTCAGAGTTCACATAGATGCTTTAGGGGTTTAGTTTGACTTTAATTGTTAAGCGTTTTCACTTTCATGTAAGTCTTATTTAAAAAGCTTCCAACTGTGTTCGCGTTCATCTGAAAACATGTTTAGCATGCATGCTTGTCAGCAGACACACACATTTGCTGACTTCACACATTACATTTACTTATTTAGCAGACGCTTTTATCCAAAGCAACTTACAGCAAGTACAGGGACATTCTCCCTGAGGCAAGTAGGGTGAAGTGCCTTGCCCAAGGACACAACGTCATGTAGCCACAGCCGGGAATCAAACTCACAATCTTCTGATCATGAGCCTGGTGTGTTTGAGTTTGTGATTAGACTGGGTTACATTTACATTACTGGGTTAAGATACCTGGTAGGGGTTTTGTGTGAGTGATTAGACTGGGTTAAGATACCTGGTAGGGGTGTGTGTGTGTGTGTGTGATTAGACTGGGTTAAGATACCTGGTAGGGATGTGTGTGTGTGTGATTAGACTGGGTTAAGATACCTGGTAGGGGTGTGTGTGTGATTAGACTGGGTTAAGATACCTGGTAGGAGTGTGTGTGTGTGTGTGATTAGACTGGGTTAAGATACCTGGTAGGGGTGTGTGTGAGTGTGTGATTAGACTGGGTTAAGATACCTGGTAGGGGTGTGTGTGAGTGTGCGATTAGACTGGGTTAAGATACCTGGTAGGGGTGTGTGTGAGTGTGTTAATAATCCCTGATAACAGGTATGAGGGCAGTGGTCTGATTGACCTGGAATAACACCAAAGGAACCTGAGAGGTTAATTATAAATCACAACTGTGAGAGCTCTTCAGCTCACTATCACCGACCCCCCTCCCTCCTCACCCCCCAGACAGCTCTCTATCACCCTCCCCCCTCTCCCTCCTCACCCCCCAGACAGCTCTCTATCACCCTCCCCCACTCTCACTCCCCCATGCTCCCTCGACACCCACAAAACAGCTCTCTGAAATCTGACACTATGGTGACAGGTCTCTCTCTCCCATCTCCCTCTCCCCCCTTTCTTTCGCTCTCTCTTCCTCTCCCCTCTCTCTCTCACTCTCCATCTCTCTCAAATATGCTATAATTATGTTTGACCACATTATTATTATAAGAACTGCCACAGTGATGTGGTCTCATGTGCTGTGCTTACAATATCTCATGTTGTAATGGGGTGACAGATGTGTTTGTGTGTCTTGGCTCTGATTGGTTTAGTCTGCTTGTTTCTCACCCCATCTAGATTCAGATGCTGTCTGTGTGTGAGACAGTGTGTGTGTGTGTGTGTCTGTGTATATCTGTTTGTGTGAGCATATCTGTGTGTGTATCTGTGATGTTGTGTGTGTGTGTATCTGTGATGGTGTGTGTGTGTATCTGTGATGTTGTGTGTGTGTATCTGTGATGGTGTGTGTGTATCTGTGATGTTGTGTGTGTGTATCTGTGATGCCGTGTGTGTGTGTGTAAGTGTATGTGATGGTGTGTGTATGTGTATCTATGATGGTGTGTGTATGTGTGTGTGTGTGTGTGTATCTGTGATGGTATGTGTGATGGTGTGTTTGTGTATCAGCCATTATCTGTACTCTTTCCTCTAAGCTGATAGGTCAGCTGCCCTGACTCAAAACACCCTTTACTTAAATAACCCTCTCAGCTGAGTGTGTGTGAGAGAGAAAGAGTATGTCTGCTAAATGAATATGTATGGTGTGTGGGTGTGTTTTGCAGTTTGGGGTCCTGCACTACACCATACCACCAGCAGGTGTCAGGATCTCCTTCTGAGTTAACACATTTTACATTTAATTTACATTTTCGTTATTTAGCAGACACTCTTATCCAGAGCGACTTACAGCAAGTACAGGGACATTCCCCACTGAGGCAAATAGGGTGAAGTGCCTTGCCCAAGGACACCACATAATTTGACACGGCCCAGATTTGAACCGGGAACCTTCTGATTACAAGCCTGACTCCCTTACCGCTCAAACCCCTGACACCCATCCCCAAACAACTACAGAGTTAATACACACACACTCACACATTAACACATCAACGCACTAACACACACTCACACACTACAGACTTAACACACACACTAGAGAATAGTCCCAAACAGTGTGGACACTTCCTCTCTCACACACAGTGAAATAAACTTACAGTTTATGAACATCTCTCTTCTCCTGGTCATTTCTCCAGCTCTGTAATCTGAAAGTATGTAAAAAAGTTGGAGAGCACACACACACACACACACACACACACACACACACACACACACACACACTCTGTACCACCATAACGTGTTGAACTGGATGATTAAAGGTTAATGTATCGTACAGCAGTAACACTCAGCCATAAACGTGTTCTAATTAGGCCTCATTCATATCTGCTGCCCAGCGCTCGCTGCTGTTCCTTAAGACTCTCCTAACAATTAGCCTCTCTGCTGTCTCTGCTGTCACAAGCTCTATTTCCAGGCTCCTGGAGGAAGGAGGAAGTAGGGCAGAGGAGTCATTCTGTGGGTCCGGCCCTCAGGCACAGATCCGTTCGCACAATCACAACCTTGGAACTGTTGAGTCACTCTACTCTTCTGATTCTGACATGGCTGCTGCTTCTTTCATTCCCATCTCTCCTTTCCTGTCTTACTCTCCTCTCCCCCCTCCTCTCATTCCTGTATCTCTTATCCTGTCTTACTCTCCTCTCTCCTCTTCTTCTCTCCTCCTCTCATTTCGGTCTGTCCTCGACTCTCCTCTCCCCTCTCCTACTCTCCTTCTATCCCCCCCCCTCCCTTCCCCTCTTCTCTCCTCTCCTACTCTCCCCTCTCCTTTCTCCTCTCGCCTCATCCCCTCCCCTCTCCTCATCCCAGTTTCTGGCCTTCATCCATCACTGTGCATATATTATAGCCTGACCAATGACATTTCACTGAGTTAATTCAACATGACACATGATTGGCCAAAACATCATCTTCCCTGAAGGTTGTGCTTCATGGCTACGAGTGGGTACTGGTGACATTATGGAAGTCTGTCTAGAGAAGGCTGTGTGTGTGAGAGAGCTTTTGTGTGTGTTTGTGTGTGTCATGTTATTTTAGCATGTCTTAAGTGAATATGAGTCTTAATGTGGAAGCTGAAGTAGGGGGGAGGGAAAGAGGGAGGGGAGAGAGAAGCAGGGAGTGAGAGAGGGAGGGAGAGAGATAAGGGAGAGGGAGGGAGGGAGGAAGAAAGAGAGCGGAGAGAGGGAGGGAGAGAGAGAGAAAAGGGAGGGAGGGAGGAAGAGAGATAGAGAGAGGGAAGGTGGGAGAGGGAGGGAGCTGACTTCTCAGACGCTGTAAGGAGAGAGAGCTGACTGTTATATAAAACAATGTTCTCCCAGACTCCCTCCTCTTTTCTCTCTGTTATGCTACTGTTAGATATTCCTTCATTGACATGATGAATCACACTGAATTCCCGCATAAAACATGAATAATTAAACTTGGAAGATAAACGTTGTTAGTCCAGCTGTGTCCTCTTGGCCTGAGCTCAGCAGCTGTGCACCTCACTTCCTGTTATACCTCACTAATTCCTGTTATACCACTCTACTTCCTGTTAGACCTCTCTACTTCCTATTAAACCTATCTACTTCCTGTTAGACCTTGGGATACTGTCTCTGCATGTTGCATTAAAGATCCTCCCTCCGCCTGAAGGGAGACACTAATGATATTGTTTGATGCACTCAGGATGTTTATTTTTCCTCACCTCTCCTCCCTCCTCATATTTTCTCCTCTCCTCCTCTCCTTTCCTACACTACTCACCTCTCCACCTCTCCTCCTCTCCTCTCCTCCCTCCTCTCATCATGTTTAAATGACCAGCTCCACTTTAAAAGCTGCTTCACAGAGCTGAGGGTTTTTTGGGAGAGGGAGAAAGTGACAGAGACAGCATTTCTAACACTCTGGATGGAGCTGTGTGTGGGGAGGGTGCGTGTGTGCGGATGGTGTGTGTGTGACGATGGTATGTGCGTGTGAGGATGTGTGTGTGTGTGAGGATGGTGTGTGTGTGTGTGTGTGAGGATGGTGTGTGTCTGTGTGAGGATGTTGTGTGTGTGTGAGGATGGTGTGTGTGTGTGTGTGAGTGTGAGAATGGTGTGTGTCTGTGTGAGGATGTTGTGTGTGTGTGAGGATGGTGTGTGTGTGAGGATGGTGTTTGTGTGTGTGTGTGTGTGTGTGTGTGTGTGAGGATGGTGTGTGTGTGCAAGGATGATGTGTGTATGTCCAGGCAGCTGGAATACGTCAGGGCATGGCTGTCATAATCGTTCGTTCGGCTCGGATCACTTCCTCTGCTTACAGGCCAGCGTGATTCACTGTCACACACACACCATCCTCACACACAACACACACACACACACACACACACACACACACACACTCACATCATCCTCACACAAGCATACACACCATCCTCACACACGCACCCCATCCTCACACACACACAAACACCATCACACACACACACCATCCTCACACACACACACACACCATCCTCACACATACACACCATCTTCACACACACATACACACCATCCACACACACACACACAGCATCCTCACACACACACTCCATCCTCACACTCACACACACACCATCCACACACACACACACACACACACCATCCACACACACCTTCCTAACACATCTCTCTCTGTCTCTCTCTCCTCTCTCTGTCTCTCTCCCCCTCCCCCGCTGTCTCTGTCTCTCTCTCTATCTCTCTTTCTCTCCTTTCTGTCTTGTACTTTCTAACTGTCTCATCAGCAGTGATGGGCGGTAGCAATATTGTTAGAGTACTTTAGATTGTTTTGATATATTATGGTGTGATTCTCTCTCTCCTCTCAAGGTTTCAACAGGTTGAAAAAAGTCTTCAAATTCAAGCGAAAGGTTAGAAAAAGTATTTTGGGTGGAAAAAAAAGTTTGATGTTGTCTTTCAGACTCTGTCTCTCCTGGGAATGAAGGCTTCTAAAATTCAGAACTGAGATATATGAAAGTGAAACATCCAGAAAGAACATTGAACAAGGTGTGACCTGAGGTGTCAGGGTGACCAAGATGACCAGCTAACTAACACATCATTTATCTGCATTTATCTACCTGTCTGTCTCTCTCTAAGTTTGTCCCTCGCTGTCTGTCTCTCTCTCTGTCTCCCTCCTCCCTCCCTCCCCCCTCCCTCCCTCCTCCCTCCCTCCCTCCCTCCCTCCCTCCCTCCCTCCCTCCCTCCCTCCCTCCCTCCCTCCCTCCCTCCCTCCCTCCCTCCCTCCCTCCCCCCTCCCTCCCTCCCTCCCTCCCTCCCTCTCGGTCTCTTACATTCCCCCCTTCCTCTATTTTTCCTTTTCATCGTCCACCTCCCTCCTCCACAGATCATTTCAGCTAGCGCTACATGAGGCCATAATTGGTGCTCTGAAAATGAAATACCCCTCTGCTTTCCCCCTCTCCCTCCTCCTTCTGCCTCCCCCCTTTGCCTCCCCCCCTTGGGCTCCCCCCTCAGGCTCCCCCCTCAGCCTCCCTCATCTGCCTCCCCCCTCTGCAACCCTCTCTGCCTACCCTCTGCTTCCCCCCTGCCTCCCCCTTCAGAACCGCAGCTTTCAACTTGAAACTGTTAGATCAGAGCTGTCTGACACACACTGACACTGGCACAGACACACACTCTCACACACACGCATACACACTCGCTTTCTCTCACATACACGCATACACACACACTCTCACTCACACACACACTCTCTCACACACACACATACATACACCTACAGTCTCCCTCTCTCACCCTCTCCTCCTCCCCTCTCCCCCCCTTTCCTCCTCTCTCTCCTCCCTCCGTCCCCCCCTCTCCCTCCCCCCTCTCTCTCTCTCCCTCTCTCCCCCTCCCCCTGTGGTATTGTATTGGGGCCAGTTTTCCCCTCTGGGAGTTCAGGTCCTGTGGAGAGATGTTCCTAATGTTCCAACTGCTGAACGAACAGGACATGCCATCACACTTGATGAGAGGGTGAGATGATGAGGAGGGAGGGAGAGGAAGAGAGGGAGAGATGATGAGGGAGGGAGACCAAGAGGGAGGGAGGAAGAGAGAGAGAGAGAGAGAGAGAGGGAGGAAGGAAGGAAGGAAGATGTGTATGTGGTCACCTCACATATCGAAGAGTGACATCACACTTCTCCCTACACGTGTGCTGTGAGGAGGGAGAGAGGGTGGGAGGAGGGGGAGACAGAGAAGTGGAAAAAAAGAGGCAGAAAAGAGAGAAAGCAATATGGGATCATCAAAATAAAATGCTGAAGATTAAAAAAAGATTGAAAGACTGAAAAACAGATTGAAAGAAAGTGATTAGAGTGTCCCGATTCAAACAGGAAAACAGAAGTTACCGAACTTTGATTAAAATAACCAGATTTTATCCACTCGCTTTTGAAGACAAAAATTGCAGTATTGTAGGTTAGCAATATAAACAGACAACCTTGCATCAGTACACATCCTAACCTTCACAGAAACACTATCACACACACACACACAAACTCACACACACTCTGCAAACTGTAATGCTCCCTTATTGCATTCTACATTGTATTTGGATGATACTGTATTATAGTTGTGTAATATCTGTTCATTTGCTCAAGTTCAGCTCTTCATCCTTCTTTCGTCTGTGAGCGTTGTTATTATAATCTTGTGAATTCCTTTTCTTCCTATTCTCAGCTTCCTGTTGACTGGGTGGTGTTGCTGATTGCTGTGGCAGCAGTGCTTGTGTGTCCATGCAGAGGAACAGTAATTAAACTGAACTGAGTTGTAGGAAGAGAGAAGAGAGAGCGAGAGAGAGAAAGAGATACAGAAATAGAGAAAGAGAAAGAGAGACAGAAAGAGAAAGAGAGAGAAAGAGAGACAGAAAGAGAAAGAGAGAGAAAGAGAGAGACAGAAAGAGAAAGAGAGAGAAAGAGAGACAGAAAGAGAAAGAGAAAGAGAGAGAGACAGAAAAAGAGGGAGAGAAAAGCAGACAAGACAGAAAGAGAGAGAGAAAGAGAGAGAGAGACAGACAGACATAAAAATAGACCGAGTGTGAGGTAGAGAGATAAAGATAGAGCGGGAGAGAGTTGTTGTGGAGGCTGTTAGAGACAGCGTAGCACTAGTCTGCCCAGCTGAGGGGTTATTAACAGATCAGATCAGGTTCCCTCAAACTCTCTCTTCCAGGTTAGACACACACTAACCTGGAAGTGAGCTGGTCTGGGTCAGACACACACTAACCTGGAAGTGAGCTGGTCTGGGTCAGAGACACACTAACCTGACAGGGAGGGGACCCACATCCCCCCACCCCCCACCCTTGGCTCTAACCAGGCCTCTACAGATAAACCAGGTTTTATTAGAGCTGAACTGAAAGGCCCTGCTGGTGTGTGTGTGTTTGTGTGTGTTGGTGTGTGTGTGTTTGTGAGGGAGCCACACTCTCATTCAGCTTGTTTACAGTTTGAACTGTAGCAGCTCTACAGAGCGTCAAAAGAAAAAAAAAACTGTTGGGCATCATCGATGCGTCTCCGTCTTCAGGCTTTTCAGGAGGCAGACTTCAGTTGTTTTAGCTTCACTCCGCCTCTTTCTCTCCTCCATGACTTAGTGAAGGTCGGCGTTCTGAAAGGGATGTAAATCCTGGAAGAAAACATTGACTAGCAGTCAGCTAGGACCATCAACAATACCTGTAATACTCCCTCTCTCTCTCTCTCTCTCTCTCTCTCTCTCTCTCTCTCTCTCTCTCTCTCTCTCTCTCTCTCTCTCTCTCTTTGTTCTCTCTCTGCTCTATCTCCCTGCTCTCTCTCTGTTCTCTCTCTCGCTCTGTTCTCTCTCTGCTCTCTCTCCATGCTCTCGCTCTGTTCTCTCTCTGCTGTGTCTACAGCCTCTCTCCTCCTCCCCCCTCTCTCCTTCCCTCCCTCCCTCTCCTCCTCCCCTCTCTCCCCTGCTCTCTTTACCATATGACTTAATCTTTCTGAGTTTCTGAAGGTAAAGCAGAACTTTAGACTCACCTCAGGTGACGCGTGAGGAGCTTGTTAAGAGTCAGAAATCTCTCCCTCCACCCCTCTCTCTTTCTCTTTCCTTCTCTCTCTCTCTCTCTCTCTTTCTCGTTCTCTCTGACCGATAATGTCAGGGTAACACCATATATTTTCATGATAAAGACTGTGCTGACAGGCTTAAAGCGACAGCATTGTATTACTGTGCATCTTCACACCGGTGGGTGTTCAAGGTGGGAGTTCAGGGTGGGTGTTCAGGGTGGGTGTTCATGGGTGGGTGTTCATGGGTGGGTGTTCATGGGTGGGTGTTCATGGGTGGGTGTTCAGGGTGTGTGTTCAGGGTGGGTGTTCAGGGTGGGTTTTCAGGGTGGGTGTTCAGGGTGGGTGTTCAGGGTGGGTGTTCAGGGTGGGTGTTCATGGGTGGGTGTTCGGGGTGTGTGTTCAGGGTGGGTGTTCAGGGTGGGTTTTCAGGGTGGGTGTTCAGGGTGGGTGTTCAGGGTGGGTGTTCAGGGTGGGTGTTCATGGGTGGGTGTTCATGGGTGGGTGTTCGGGGTGTGTGTTCAGGGTGGGTGTTCAGGGTGGGTTTTCAGGGTGGGTGTTCATGGGTGGGTGTTCATGGGTGGGTGTTCATGGGTGTGTGTTCAGGGTGGGTGTTCAGGGTGGGTTTTCAGGGTGGGTGTTCAGGGTGGGTGTTCAGGGTGGGTGTTCAGGGTGGGTGTTCATGGGTGGGTGTTCATGGGTGGGTGTTCAGGGTGTGTGTTCAGGGTGGGTTTTCAGGGTGGGTGTTCAGGGTGGGTGTTCAGGGTGGGTGTTCAGGGTGGGTGTTCATGGGTGGGTGTTCATGGGTGTGTGTTCAGGGTGGGTGTTCAGGGTGGGTTTTCAGGGTGGGTGTTCAGGGTGGGTGTTCAGGGTGGGTGTTCAGGGTGGGTGTTCATGGGTGGGTGTTCATGGGTGGGTGTTCAGGGTGGGTGTTCAGGGTGGGTTTCAGGGTGGGTTTCAGGGTGGGTGTTCAGGGTGGGTGTTCAGGGTGGGTGTTCAGGGTGGGTGTTCATGGGTGGGTGTTCAGGGTGGGTGTTCAGGGTGGGTGTTCAGGGTGGGTGTTCAGGGTGGGTGTTCATGGGTGGGTGTTCAGGGTCCAGGTTCTTTGCTTGTTTCAGGAGTCTCCAGATGAAAACAGAAAGATCCAGGGACGTAGAGCAGACAGACTGACCCAGTCACCATCCTTCCATCTCCAAGTTTGGATTTGAATTATTGAAGATTTTCAGCCTTTTAAGTACTAACAGACCCACCTCCTCTCTACTGCTCTCTTCTCTCCTCCTCTCTCCTCTCCTCCTCTCTCTCCTTCTCTCCTCCTCTCCTCCTCTTTTCTGCTCTCTCCACTTCTTCTCTCTCTTCTCCTACTCTCTCCACTTCTCTCTCTTCTCCTCCTCTCTCCTCCTCTCCTTCTCTCTCTTCTCCTCCTCTCTCCTCCTCTCTACTGCTCTCTTTTCTTATCTCCCCTCTCTTCTCAGAATCAGAATCAGAATGGGGTTTATTCGCTATGCAAGATTAACATAGAATTCACTGTGGAAGGGGGTGTGGGGTGTTGGTGGCAATGTCATACTGAGTCTTTGGCCCTGTTGAAGAGGGCAATAGCAGAGGGGTAGAAGCTATTCCTGTGGTGAGAGGTTTTGGTTCTGATGGACCGCATCCTCCTGCCAGATGGGAGCAGCTGAAGCACAGAATGTCCAGGGTGGGAGGAGTCGGCCGCAATCTTCCTCACTCCTTCAGGGACCTTGCAGTGTGCAGGTCCTCAAGGGATGGCAGGTTGCAGCCTATCACCTTCTCAGCGGCACGTATGATACGCTGCAGTCTGCTCTGGTCCTTGGCAGTGGCAGCAGCTTACCAGACGGTGATGGAGGAGGTGAGGATGTACTCGATGATGGTAGTGTAGAATTGCACCATCATTGCCGGTATCCGCGCCTCCTGAGTCGGACTAAAGAGTCGGCTCGTCTCCCCCTCTTCCTTGTGCTAGCCTTGTTAGCATGGTAGCGCTGTTTCAGAGCACAGGCGATACCGAGTGTAGTGTTGATCAGAATATCCACAAGTTCTGACTCCGGGAGCAGAAAAGTGGGGATCAAACTATCAGGGGTTGTTCCTCTGATGTTTAGGAGTTCTTATTTTGAGAAAGAAATCCGCAGATCTTGGCAGAACACACAGTTTATAAACAATACAAGACATACTAGTGTGCTCAGTCCTGTCGAGGTAGCCATGCGCGGCGCCATCTTGGATCAACTCTCTGTCCTCACCTCCTTTCACCTTTCATCCCCCTTCTTTCTCCTCCTCCTCACCCAGCCTCTCTCTTGAAGGGTCGCAAGTTCAACGACCACTGGAGGCTGTCCTGGGTAAACTCACATTAGACTGCAGAGGGAAGAGAGAGAGGAAGGGGAGAGGGAGCGAGCGAGAGAGGGAGGGATGAAAAGAGAGAGGGAGAGGGGAAGAAAAGAGGAAGGGGAGGGGGAGCGAGAGAGGGAGGGATGGAGAGAGAGAGCGAGTGAGAGAGTGGTTGAGGTCACTTGCTTGAGCTGAAACAGAGAAGCTCTTAGTGAAGTCTGAGCCAGGCTCAGTGCGGGAGACCCTTCATGTGGGATCATGGGAGGTTTGCCTGAGGTTAATTGGTCATACTAAAAATAACTATAAATAATAATAGCAGGAGAAGGTAGGAGAGGAGACCTGGTTTTGAATTCTGGCCTCTCCTGAATGAAAGATTCAGTATTTTCCAATCAGAGCAGCAGGCAGGTGAATACAGCTGAATAGATGTTACTTTACACTGTGTCTGGTAGCTGAGATGTTACTTTACACTGTTTCTGGTAGCTGAGATGTTACTTTACACTGTGTCTGGTAGCTGAGATGTTACTTTACACTGTGTCTGGTAGCTGAGATGTTACTTTACACTGTGTCTGCTAGCTGAGATGTTACTTTACACTGTGTCTGCTAGCTGAGATGTTACTTTACACTGTGTCTGGTAACTGAGATGTTACTTTACACTGTGTCTGGTAGCTGATATATCACTTTACACTGTGTCTGGTAGCTGAGGTGTTACTTTACAGTGTCTGGTAACTGAGATGTTACTTTACACTGTGTCTGGTAGCTGAGATGTTACTTTACACTGTGTCTGGTAGCTGAGATGTTACTTTACACTGTGTCTGGTAGCTGAGATGTTACTTTACACTGTGTCTGGTAGCTGAGATGTTACTTTACACTGTGTCTGGTAGCTGAGATGTTACTTTACACTGTGTCTGGTAACTGTGATGTGACTTTACACTGTGTCTGGTAACTGTGATGTGACTTTACACTGTGTCTGGTAGCTGAGATGTTACTTTACACTGTGTCTGGTAACTGTGATGTGACTTTACACTGTGTCTGGTAGCTGATATATCACTTTACTTTGTGTCTGGTAGCGACACACAAGTATTGACTGACTGAACTACAGCTCCTCTCCAATTGGTCTTCCAGTCCACTTTCTGTTTGCCTACTGTAGATGTTACAGATCCCTGTGTGTGTGTGTGTGTGTGTGTGTGTGTGTGTGTGTGTGTGTGTGTGTGAGGGCTGCACGTGTTTGTGTGTGTGTGTGAGGAGAGAGGCAGTGAGGGTGCTGAGTGACCACCTGTTCCTCTGTCTGCCAAATGCTCTGGTTCCTATCTACATTTAGTCACACACACACACTCTCTCAAAGACACGCACACACAGTTCAATCTGAGGACCATTACCCAGTATGCCCCTGAATGTGAGAGGGGGAGGTCTGAACTTAAGAGAATGTTAGCAGTCAGGCACATTAGGGACATGTATTTGTGTGTGTGTGTTTGTTTGTGTGTGTGAGACAGAGAGAGGGGGGGGGGGGGGAAGGAGGGAGAGAGAGAGTGTGAATGTGTGAGACAGTGTGTGTGCATGTGTGTGTGTGAGACTGACAGAGAGAGACAAGCGGAGGTGCCACAGTAAGTGAGATGCAGGCTGTGATAACTCAATTACTTCCTGTCCAGCTTAGCAGCTTCCTGTCCAGGATGTCTGTTGTTGCTTCTGGCTCCACCCAGGCAGGCTGTTGAAGGATGTGTGGGTCAGACACACTGGTCACAGGGATCTTCAGTCCTGCTGGTGAAACATGAGCAGCTTGTTCTCCAGTTCATTTGATCGCTCACTGGTCGTCATGGAGATCTCACATAGATGACGCCTCACGGTTGTCATGGAGACCCCAGCTGTTGGGGAAGTTTGTCTGGAAATCCGGACCTACAAAACCCGCTGGACTCTCCTCCTCCCGTCCTCCTCCTCTCCCCTCCTCCCCTCCTCCTCCCTTCCCCTCCTCCCTTCCTCCTCATCTCTTCTCCTCCTCTCCTTCTGTCCTCCCCTTCTCCTCTCCACCTCTCCCTCCTCCTCCTGTCCTCCTCCTCTCCCCTCCTTCTGTCCTCCCCTCCTCCTCTCCACCTCTCCCCCCTCCCCCTCCCCCTCCCCTCTTCCCCTCCTCCCCTCCTCCTCCTCCTCTCCTCCTCTTCTCATTACCTGTCTCCCCTGTTCAGAACTCAGCATGTAAGAAATCTTCCTGTACTTCATCACTGAGTAAATTGACCAATTAGAAATTACTCAGGCCATAATCACTAAGCGGTTCAGCCAATTACAAATCGTTACTAATTTTCCGCTTCAGTAGGTTGCTGTGGAAACCGATTTTTTAGGATGCATGTCTTTAAATTAGATACTAAAGCAACATATTGACTCTGTCCCTCCCTCTCTCTCTTCGTCTCTGTCTCTCTCTCCATCTCTCTCTCTCTGTGTCTCTCCTACCCACCAACAGAGAGAGAAAGAGAGAGAGAGAGAGAGAGAGAGAGAGAGAGAGAGAGAGAGAGAGAGAGCAGCTGTCTAAATCAGAGAATCTACGAGGCCACCTGGAGATACTAAAGCTTCCTGGTCAGCCACCCTTGCTGTGACCAATAGGAGGGCAGGGTTTGGCTGTGTGGGGAGGGGGGCCGTATCAGGTGCATTATTGATGTGTGTCTGACATATGCTGTGTGTGGCTTTGTGTGTGTGCCTGACGTGCTGTGTGTGTGCCTAAAATGTGCTGTGTGTGTGCTGTGTGTGTGTCTGACAGGTGCTGTGCGTGTGTGTGCTGTGTGTGTCTGACGTGTGCTGTGTGTGTGTCTGGCTTGTGCTGTGTGTGCTTTGTGTGTGTGTGTTGTGTGTGTGCCTGGGGTGTGCTGTGTGTGTGTGTCTGGCATGTGCTGTATGTGTGTGTCTGGCGTGTGCTGTGTGTGTGTCTGGCACGTGCTGTGTGTGTGTACCTAGCATGTGCTTTGTGTTTGTATCTGGCGTGTGCTGTGTGCGCTTGTGCTGTGTGTGTATCTAGCATGTGTTGTGTGTATGTGCTGTGTGACTGTGCTCTGTGTGTGTACCTAGTGTGTGCTGTGTGTTTGTGCTGTGAGTTTGTGTATGGCATGTGCTGTGTGTGTGCTGTTTGTGCCATTTCAGACTGAACTCTTTGATTGCGGTTAGCAGATGTTAAAGAGAGGCAAAGACACACACGCACCGACACACACACTCACACAAACACGCACACACGCACCCGCACACTGACACACATGCACCCACACACTCACACGCACCCACACACTCACACACGCACCCACACACACTCACACACGCACCCACACACACACACACACACCCACACACTCAAACACACACACACACACACACACACACACACACACACACACACACTCTTCAGGAAACAGAATTTGAACAGGAAACTTGAACTCACATTATTTTTGCTTTGTCAAACAAGCTAAAAGTCCTGTCAAGATGTTAGGTGTGTTTATATATCTCTGTGTTGTACTGTTGTCTCTCCAAACTCTTTTTTGTTGAATTCAGATTCCTGTGTTTAGGTGTGTGAAGATTCTGTCAAAGGTCTTTGACACTAGAATGTGTGGTGGAGTGTGTGTGAGTTTGAGAGTGCTTGTTTGAGTTTGTGTGTGAGTGGGACTGTTTGAGTTAGGGAAGGGGTGTGCTTGTGTGTGTGAGGTACAGAGTGGGTCTATTTGAGTTACAAAGATTGTGTATCAGTTTGAGTCAACAGTGTGTGTGTGTTCGAGTTAGAGAGATTGTTTATAGGGTTATAGTGATTATGAATCTATTTGAGTTAAAGTGCATGTGTGTGTGTGTGTGTGTGTGTGTGTGAGTGTGTGTAGTTAGGGTTAGTCGCCACACAGTCTGGTGGAGAGCTAAAGGGGCGGGGGTGTGGCCAGGAGCTGCTCTCTTCTCCTATAGGCTCTGGCCGCTGGGGGCAGGGGAGGGGCGAAGAGCTGCTCTCCTGTCCCATTGGCTGTGGCTGCTGGGAGGTGTGTGTGGGTGGTCTGAGTGTGGGGGAGGGGCTGCAGACAGTCTCTCTCCTGCAGAAGCAGAACGCTCAGCAGAGAGACCTGTCCGTGTGGTCGCTCCTCAGCTTTCAGCACGCGGGTCTCACAGAGAGAGACACACACAGACAGAGAGACACAGAGAGAGAGAGAGAGACACACACACAGAGAGACAGAGAGAGAGACACAGACAGAGAGAAGGAGAGAGAGCAATACAGAGAGAGAGAGAAAGAAAGAGAAAGAGAGAGTTTAAGAGAACAGTAGAAAGAGCGTCAAACTGCCACACAGAGAGTTGTGGTGAAAACACAATCTGTTCTTCTCCGGCAGGCTGCAGGGACTCTTCTGCCTCTCCCTGCCCAGGAACGGTGCCTGATTCTGAGGGAGACAGCACAGACTCAGCCCTTGCTCTCTGGAAGTCTGGATGTACTGCTTCCCCCGGTCTACACTGGCTGGCTGCTCTGTGTGTGGAACAGAGAGTGTGTGTGGAGGGGGTTGACTGTGTGTCTTCTGGTACCAGCTGGTACGGGGCAGGGTGTGTGTGTGTTTGCCCTGGTCAGCTGTACCTAACACACACCTTGGTTGTCGGATGTTGTGACTTCTGAAGCTGGAAAGAGCTCCAAGTCACTCAGTAACAAAGGGAGTTTCACTGGAGGTAAGACACTGTCCTCTGTCCTATGGTCTTTCCTCTGTCCTGTCCTCTGTCCTGTCGCTTTGGATGAAAGGGTCTGCTAAACGAAGAAATGTCCTCTCTCCTCAGTCTTGTTCTGTCCTGTGTCCTGTCCTGTGTCCTGTCCTCTGTCCTGTCCTCTGTCCTGTCCTCTGTCCTATCCTCTGTCCTGTCCTCTGTACTGTCCTGTGTCCTGTCCTGTGTCCTGTCCTCTGTACTGTCCTCTGTCCTGTCCTCTGTACTGTCCTGTGTCCTGTCCTGTGTCCTGTCCTGTGTCCTGTCCTCTGTACTGTCCTGTGTCCTGTCCTCTCTTTTTTGTCCTGTTCTGTGTCCTGTCCTGTGTTCTGTCCTCTCTCTTCTGTCCTGTGTCCTCTGTCCTGTTTTGTGTAGTTGTAAAAGACCCGACCTGGTTTACCTGGGTTATAATTTTGTCACTCAGCTTGAAAAGAAATATGTGTGTTTTGTGTGTAGCTCTGTGTGTGTATGTGTAGATCTGCGTGTAGCTGTTTAGCTCTGCGTGTGTGTGTGTGTATAGCTCTGAGTGTGTGTAGCTCTGTGTGTGTTGCTCTGTGTGTGTGTGTGTGTGTGTGTGTGTGTAGCTCTGTGTGTAGGTGTAGCTCTGTGTGTGTGTGTCTGCGTGCCGATGTAACGGGTCATTGGGACTAGGTTAGACTAGTTCTAATTAAAACAAATTCTTCTCTACTTAGAAGGTCCCTCCACTACTTATCCCCCGACCCCCCAGCCCCCCTCCCCCCCGGCCCCATGTGCACAGCAACACTGACATCCCCACCTTCCCCCAGAACCATATCCCCCAACCCCCCCCCCCCCTCCCCCCCCACACACACACACACACACACGCTTACTAAAACACACACACTTACTCACCTAAACCACAGATTGCTCCTTAAATCCTTCTGCTTTATGAACACACTCATAATGTTGCATGCAGGCTCACACACTTTACACACATTCACACCACCCCGCACGCACACACACCACCCCTCACACACTCCATCCGTCATACACACGTCAACACACACACACACACATGCTCAAGCTGCTGCATCTCACAGTAGCAGCTGTTTGACACACTAGTGCTACTTTCCTCCTCCTCCCCTCTTCCTACCCTCCTCTTCCCTTCCTCCTCCCCTCTTCCTCCCCTCCTCCTCCTCCCCTCTTCCTCCCCTCCTCTTCCCTTCCCTCTCCTCTCTCCTCCCCCCTCCTCTTGTCCTCTTCCTATTCTTCTCCTCCCCTCCTGTCTCCTCCTTGTCCTCCTCTTCCTCTCCTCCTCCTCCCCTCCTCCTCCCCTCCTCCTGTCTCTCTTCTCCTTTCTGGTGACACACACGCACAAATGCACATGCACATAAACACGCCGGTCAGATACAGTCAGAGACACTGTGACCTGTTACCGTGGTGACAGATGGCTGATCTGGTCATTACTTGAAGAAAGGGAGGGAGGGAAGGAGTGAGAGAGAGGGAAGAGAAAGAGGAAGGTATAGAAAGAGAATAAACAGCCCTCATTTTAATGACAACTTAAACTCAATGCCCCAGTCAGTTGTTGCTATGACGAGTGCGGCTGACCCTTCCCTGTTGTCCTGTAGGAGGTCAGAGGTCAAATGACCTGGATATCTTAAACCACCCTGGTCTTCCTCATGACTCAGAGGTTCATCATATCTCCCTCCTCCTCCTCCTCCTCCCCCCCCCCTCTCCTCTGGTCATGTCAAAGTGAATTCCCCCTGATAAAGGCTTCTCCAGTAACCTTGTGTGAAGCAGAGTTATAAGCAGTGTTTATGGCCCGCACATGCACACACACACACACACACACACACACACATTAGCCAGCCCTGCACACACACACACATTAGCCAGCCCTGCACACACAGACACACTAGCCAGCCCTACACACTCACACACACACTGGCCAGCCCTGCACACACACACACACACAATGGCCAGCCCTGCACACACACATTAGCCATTAGCTAGCCCTGCACTTTCTCTTAACTCTTTCGCACGTGCACTCTCACGTACACGGTCAAGTGCACTGCCTTGCCACCCTAATGGAGGCAGTAGTCAGCAGGTTTATGGATACAATACATTTGTTTTTGAGATGGAGATTTAGTCAACATTTGTTCTGCCCCCCATCTCTCTCTCTGTATATCTCTTTCACTCTCCCTCCCTATCTCTCTGTCCCCTCTCTTTCACTCTCCCTCCCTATATCTCTCTTCTCTCTCCCTATCTCTCTACCCCCTCTCCTTTCTCCCTCTCTCCTCTCTCCCTACCTATCTCCCCCTCTCTCCCCTCCTTCCCCCTCTCTTTTTTCTCCCTATCTCTCTCCCCCTCTCTCTGTCTCCTTTCTCCCTCCCTCTCTCCATTCTCCTTATCGCTCTCCCCTCTCTCCTCTCTCACTCTCTTCCCTCTCCCCCTCACTCACTCTCTTCCCTCTCTCCTCTCTCCCCCCTCTCCCATCTCTCCCTCTCCCTCTCTTCCCTCTCTCCCTCCATTCCATCTCTCCTTCTCCTCTCTCTCCCTCTCTTCCTTCTCTCCTTATCTCTCTTCTACCTTGACCCATCCAGCTTCAGAACACAATGACTTCTTTCTTTCAGCTCAGAATGCAGCTCACCTTCTTATCACTCTTTCATCATCTCATAATCTCTCTCTCTCCCCCTCCCTCTCTTTCCTTTCTTTTCTCCCTCCCTCCTTCTCTCTCCATCCCTCTCTCTAAGATGGAGTATGCTTTTGGCCTCCTGTAACTCCTGTGGAGTCCGTCAGTCAGTGTTCAGGCAGCTTGTTGTTGTTGTTGAAAACATATTACAGCTGAATGTTGGCTGTGCTGAGTTGCTGTTAGCTGGGAACAGCACCCAGGACTGTGCTAAGCTGATGTTAGCTGGGAACAGCACCCAGGGCTGTGCTGAGCTGCTGTTAGCTGGGAACAGCACCCAGGGCTGTGCTGAGCTGCTGTTAGCTGGGAACAGCACCCAGGGCTGTGCTGAGCTGCTGTTAGCTGGGAACAGCACCCAGGGCTGTGCTGAGCTGCTGTTAGCTGGGAACAGCACCCAGGGCTGTGCTGAGCTGCTGTTAGCTGGGAACAGCACCCAGGGCTGTGCTGAGCTGCTGTTAGCTGGGAACAGCACCCAGGGCTGTGCTGAGCTGCTGTTAGCTGGGAACAGCACCCAGGGCTGTGCTGAGCTGCTGTTAGCTGGGAACAGCACCCAGGGCTGTGCTGAGCTGCTATTAGCTGGGAACAGCACCCAGGGCTGTGCTGAGCTGCTGTTAGCTGGGAACAGCACCCAGGGCTGTGCTGAGCTGCTGTTAGCTGGGAACAGCACCCAGGGCTGTGCTGAGCTGCTGTTAGCTGGGAACAGCACCCAGGGCTGTGCTGAGCTGCTGTTAGCTGGGAACAGCACCCAGGGCTGTGCTGAGCTGCTATTAGCTGGGAACAGCCCCCTGGTCCGGGGTGTGGGAGGGTCGAGTGGGTGGGTTTAGTTAAATATTTAAGGATGGTCAGAGGCAGCAGTGGTTGTTTGTGTCTCTCTCACCGGAGGCCCCCATATCAGACCCAGGCTAGACCCAGACCCAGGCTAGACCCAGGCTAGACCCAGACCCAGGCTAGACCCAGACCCAGACTAGACCCAGGCTAGACCCAGACCCAGGCTTGACCCAGGCTAGACCCAGACCCAGACTAGACCCAGGCTAGACCCAGACCCAGACTAGACCCAAACCAAGACTAGACCCAGGTTAGACCCAGACCAGACCCAGGCTAGGCCCAGACCCAGGCTAGACCCAGACGAGACCCAGGCTAGGCCCAGACCCAGGCTAGACACAGACCCAGACCTCTCTCAAACACACATACACGCGCGTACACATACACACACATGTACACAAAGACTATTAATCTCAACCATAAGTAATGCAGTCTACATTTTGCAGACTCTCCCAAATTCAGAGCCTGAAGCAGACTGGATGTGTGTGTGTGGTGTGTGTGGAAGCCTGTTTGCATGTGTGTGTGTGTGTCTCAGTATATGTACGCACTGCAGAATAAGCCAGTATAATATATAGCAGTGAAAATCTAATATCAACACTATCACACTGACATTTTCTGAAGAGCCTTAAAAATACAATGTGTCGATTATCAACACAAGTTACACATTTAATACAGAATTAAATATTGAAATGATGTGATACTTTGGGGGAACAAATAGTTTTTTAGTAGAATAATCAGACAGAGCTTTTCACACTGAGAAGAAGGAGAGAGAGGGAGGGAGAGAGAGAGAGAGAGAGAGAGAGGGAGGGAGAGAGAGAGAGAAAGAGAGGGAGGGAGAGAGAGAGAGAGAGAGGGAGGGAGAGAGAGAGAGAGAGAGAGAGAGGGAGGGAGGGAGAGAGAGAGAGAGGAGATGGAGGGAGAGAGACGAGAGAGACTAATCCTTTGGTAAATGTCAAAATTGGGTTCCTTAACTACTTGTAAATATGCGTAACTGTACACGGCAGAAGGAGTGGGTGTGTGGGTGTGTGTGTATGTGTGTGGGTTTAGGCTGTGACAGTGTGTCTGTGCAGTGTAAACTAGCAACTGTGTGTGAGTGTGTGTATTCCCACATGATGCAGGTTTAACCAAAAGAGGTCTGAGACTCACACACACACACACACACACACACACACACACACACACACACACACACACACACACACACAGAGGTGTGATGTTTAAACAGATACATGGCTGCTGCAGCTACAGCCTGGTGTGTCTGTGTGTGTGTGTGCGCACAGTGTTGTTCTGGTGTCCTGATCCCTCTCAGCCAGACAGAACCCTCATTCCCACACCTCCACCCTCTCACTGGTGTGACCTCTGACCTCTCACCCCTGACCTGTGTGTAGGCAGCCTATTATCTGCAGGGCAGCCTGCTGATTGGTAATGATCTGAGGGGTCAGGGGTCGTGTGATGAATGTGCACTTCAGACCTGGAACATAGCTGCTCCAGATTGGCTGTCTTCTCGTCCAATCAGAGATTTCCATGTAGTTCCTGAATCTGGTCAGCGTTTTTCTCTCTCCCTATCTCCCTCTCTCCCTCTCGCTCTCTCTCTCTCTCTCTCTCTTTCTCTTCTATTCCCTTTCTCTCCCTTCTGCTCTCTCTCCTCTCCCCCTCTCTCCTCCTCTTCTCTCTCTCCCCTCGCCTCTCTTTCCCCTCTTCCTCTTTCTACCTCCCCCAGGGTTCCATACAACACTTTCCACTTGTTTATCTTTCAGAATAATAGAGAGAAGACAGGAGGAGCTGAACAGAATCAGCTTGTTCTTCTTCTGTATTTTCCTCTGCTGGTCTTCTAGGGTGGCAGCATTACTCTGACCACTGTCCCTATCATCACTATCAGGATCACTATCCCTGCCACAATCCTGGCCTTGACGACCGTACCCCTTACGGCCATATCCCTGACGACTCTGGCTCTGACAACCATATCCTTGACAACCCCTAGCCCTGACGTCCATATCTTTGACGACCCTAGCCCTGACAACCCTAGCCCTGATTACCGTATCCCTGACGACCCTAGCCCTGATGGCCGTATCCCTGACAACCCTAGCCCTGACGACTCTAGCCCTGATGACCGTATCCCTGACGACCGTATCCCTGACAACCCTAGCCCTGATGACCGTATCCCTGACAACCCTAGCCCTGACGACTCTAGCCCTGATGACCGTATCCCTGATGACCGTATCCCTGACGACCCTAGCCCTGATGACCGTATCCCTGACAACCCTAGCCCTGATGACCGTATCCCTGACAACCCTAGCCCTGATGACCGTATCCCTGACAACCCTAGCCCTGATGACCGTATCCCTGACAACCCTAGCCCTGACGACCCTAGCCCTGATGACCTTATCCCTGGCTGAGTGGTCAGAGGCAGGCAGACTAGAGGCAGGCAGACTTGAGGCAGGCGGACCAGAGGCAAGCAGACTAGAGGCAGGCGGACCAGAGGCAGGCAGACTTGAGGCAGGCAGACTAGAGGCAAGAAGACTGGAGGCAGGCAGACTAGAGGCAGGCAGACTAGAGGCAGGCAGACTTGAGGCAGGCGGACCAGAGGCAAGCAGACTTGAGGCAGGTGGACCAGAGGCAGGCAGACTTGAGGCAGGAAGACTAGAGGCAAGAAGACTGGAGGCAGGCAGACTAGAGGCAGGCAGACTAGAGGCAGGCAGACTAGAGGCAGGAAGACTGGAGGCAGGCAGACTAGAGGCAAGAAGACTGGAGGCAGGCAGACTAGAGGCAAGAAGACTGGAGGCAGGCAGACTAGAGGCAGGCAGACTAGAGGCTGGCAGACTGGAGGAGAGTCCTACCCCCTACCCCCCCCCCCCTCACACACACATCAACACGGTCCATTATGTCCTCTTCACCTTCTCAGACTTGTCATCTTAGATCAGATGAAGCTTCTGGAAGGCTCCAGGTCCCACAGCAGGCAGGACCTGTGTGTGTGTGTGTGTGTAAAATCTGGGTTATTGAG
This sequence comes from Neosalanx taihuensis, assembly GCA_030340665.1. Classification (NCBI taxonomy): domain Eukaryota; kingdom Metazoa; phylum Chordata; class Actinopteri; order Osmeriformes; family Salangidae; genus Neosalanx; species Neosalanx taihuensis. The sequence goes on along the minus strand of CM059295.1, from coordinate 7,531,567 downwards.
TGACTGGGAGGAACAGCAGGTGCATGGAAACCCTAGCTCTCACCCCTCCCCTCCCTCCTACTTTCTCCCCCCTCTCCCCTAGCCCTCACCCCTCTCCTTTCTCCCTCCTCCCTCCCCTCTCTGAATCCTGAGTGCCTGACCTTTGACCTCATAACAAGCAGCGACGTGTCAACATATCATGGATAAAGACAGGCAGCATTTAATCAGACAGCAATATAGAACAGCCAATCAGACAGCAACATTGAACAGCCAATCAGACAGCAACATAGAACAGCCAATCAGACAGCAATATAGAACAGCCAATCAGACAGCAACATAGAAGAGCTAGTCAGATAGTGAAACTAAAACTGACAGACTTGGGATTGTATACTTTGTACTAAAAGACAAGAGAGATTCTTTATTTTCCTCTCTTTCCCTCCCTCCCTCCCTCCCTCCCCCTCTCTCTCTATCTCTCTCTGTGTACTGTCAACATTTAGGAATGTATCACGTGATCTTTCCTTCTATGTCCAAACTCCTCTTCTCCTCTTCCTCCTCTTTCCTTGGTCGGAGCTCAGTCTGAGCTGTAACTGCTACTACATACACACACACACACACACACGCACATACACACGCACACTCACAAGGATCTAGAGAGTGTGTTCACCTGTGCAACTTCCTGGAGTTGATCCACGCAGGTGTCAGGTGTCTGTGTTCTGCAGGACAATACCTGAGTTCATGTTCCAGACTAGAGGGGAGAGAGGGAGAGAAGGGGGGAGACGAGAGGGAGGGAAGGGGGGAGACGAGAGGGAGGGAAGGGGGCGGAGGTGCATTTCTAAGTTGAAAGGCCTTTTGATACATTTTCTAAAATCGTACAAGGTGACACAACCCTTCCCCCCCCTCTCCACCATTCACCCCCTCCACTGCCTTACTTCTCCTCTCTCCACCTCTCCTCACCTCTCCTCCTCTCTCTACCTCTTCTCACCTCTCTTCCTTTCTCTCTACCTCTTACTCACCTCTCCTCCTCTCTCTCTCCTCTCTTCACCTCTCCTCCTCTCTTTCTCCAACTTTCTTCACCTCTCCTCCTCTTTCTCTACCTCTCCTCCTCTCTCTTTCTCCACTTCCCTCACCTCCCCTGTCTCTCAACCTCCCCTCACCCCCTCACCCCCTTCTTGATCAGTCAGTGGTCACAGGGCGGGAGGGGAGAGAGGGAGGGAGGCTGTAATCAGAGCTCTTCTCTGGAAGGTTGTTGGATAAAAAGCGACAGAGGAGGGGGGGGGGTAGGAAAGGTGACAACAGGGAGTTGAAGCAGGAAGAGGAGGAGGGAGGCAGAGGAAGACGACTCCAAAACTAGAATCCACAAGTTGATTCTTAAAACTGCTGAAAGAACAGGATTAGGGACGGGAGAGGAGGGAGAGAGAGAGAAGAGAAGAGCTGTTCCCAGCTTAACCAGGGGCTCTTACACACTGAAGATACTCCCAGCGAACAGAGAAAGCTCAAAGGTTAGAGCTACTGTGTGAGTGTGTGTGTGTGTGCATTTGTGTGTGTGTGTGTGTGTACATTTCCGTGTGTGCGTGCTTTTGTGGGGTTTTGTGCTTTTGAGCATGCATGATTGCTTTGAACATAAGCCTGGTTAATAAGCTCTTTTCAGAACCATAAACAGTTCAAAGACACCGACAACAAAGAGGGGAAGGGAAGGAGAGAGAGGGAGGGAGGTAGGGAGAGAGGAGGAGGAGAGGGAGGGAGGGAGGGGGAAGGAGGGAGAAGGAGAGGAGTGTGAGGTGAGGATGGCCTCTCTCCCCCTCTCTTTCTCTCTCCCTCTCCCCCTCCTTCTCTTTCTCTCCCTTTCTCTCTTTCTCTCCTTCCCTCCCTCTGTTCCCAGAACTACACACTCTTTGTGTTGGTATTGAAGTGTTTCAGTATCAGTGAGTCTGTGTCCTGGACTGATAGTCTCTCTCTGTGTCTTGTGGAAGGCGTGTGTGTATTGTGTGCGTGTTGTGTGTGTAACTCTGTTCAGATCTGTTGTTAAGTCTATCCCATGCCTGATTCCTGGTCCCAGTGACCTTGTGCTAGTGTGTTAATCTACTCTGGATTTATCCTTGGGGCCTGGGGAGGGGGGGGGGGAGTAGCCAGGTGTCTGTGTGTTTCGGTGTGGGTGTCTGTGTGTCTGTGTGGGTGTCTGTGTGTGTTCATGTGTGTGTCTATGTATGTTCATGTGTGTGTCTGTGTGTTCATGTGTCTGTGTGTGTGTGTCTGTTTGTGTCTCAGTTGTCGTGTGTCTGTGTGTGTCTGTGTCTGTAAGTGTCTGTGTGTGTCTGAATGTGTGTGTCTGTGTGTGTGTGTGTGTCAGAATGTGCATGCTAGTGTGAAGGTTAGAAATGGAGTACGTGTTGTGTGTGATTTTATTTGCGTGTGTGTGTGTACAGGTGTTAAGCAGGTCAAAGGTTTTCCCTATTCCCGGTCACTGAAGTTTACAGAGAGAGGGGGGAGGGCGGAGGGGAGGGGAGGAGGATTAAAGTGGAACTGTTAAAGGGGGAGAGAGTGTGTGTGTATGAGGGACTGTGTGTGTATGGATGGTATTTTTGTGCGTTTGTACATGTGCTGTGTGTGTGTTTGTACATGTGCAGTGTGTGTGTTTGTATATGTGCAGTGTGTGTGTGTGTGTGTGTGTGTGTGTGTGTGTGTGTGTGTGTGTGTGTGTGTGTGTGTGTGTGTGTGTGTGTGTGTGTGTGTGTGTGTGTGTCTAAAAGAGTGGAGGATCATGTGCGTGTGGACCTGGAGTTAACAACTTTCCAACACAACTGTCCCACATTGTCTTGAAACACAGGTCACCTGTTTAGATCACCTACTCTTCTCTCCCTCCCTCTCCTGCATTGCTGTCTTCCACTCCTCTCCTGCATTCCTCTCTCCCACTCCTCTCTCTCCCTCCCTCTCTCTGTCTTCCTTCTCCTCTCTCTCTTCCTCCCTCTCCCCTCTCCTGCATTCCTCTCTCCCACTTCTCTCTACATTCTCCCTCCAACCACTGTTCCTGTCTGATACTTTTACTGTACTGCGCACACACACACACACACAAGCACGCACACACACTAGGTGTCAGCTCCTTTCTGCCTAGCAACAGAACAGACAGCTGTGTGATTGGACCAGCAGCACTTTGAGGCTTCAGTAAAACCTCAGTGTCACTCTGAACTGTGTTTGGGAGAGTGTTGGACTGTCAGCGAGTGTGTGAGTGTGTGTGTGTATGCAGGGGCGGACTGGAACAAAAAATCAGCCCTGGCATTTTGGACCAGACCGGCCCACAACATTTGACAACACACCTTTTCAGTCTTTTTTGTGCAAGTCTTTAAAACAACATACCTTGAGCCGTGCAATGACTTAACAGGAATCAGTGAGGGTGGACACATGAAATACTTCCAAACAGTATAAAAATACACTGCACCAATCAATCACAGTAATGAACAAAATTATGTTATTTAAAAAAAGTTGAATTTTCTTTCATTGTAGGCTAATTTAAATTGTCTCTAGCCAAGCTACATGAAACAGCCCATTTTTTCCAGGCCTAAATAGGAGCTTACCCAAGGACTACTAGTTGAACAAAGAAATGAGTGCGCTAACTCTTCACTTTTCACTCAGATTTTTGGTGTGTGTGGCTTTAAATATGCCTAGGTTAGAATTACTGGAATTTACAGATACCTGCTGCATTCACATAACATAGACAAAATGATATAATTTAAAAAGTGAGATTTTCTCAAAAAAGTCAGCGGAAACGCAATAGTGAAATAACATGCCAGTTGTAAATTCGTAACTCCTGTTCCGAAGCACCCACAAACTCGTGTGAGGTCTCTCTGTAAAGGCCTGGACCTTGGGAACAATATCAGACGGACACGGGCCTCCCACCCGCGCGCAACGGGCCACGGCGCAGACTCAACCGGGGGTCGCCCAGAACGAAATACAGAGAGCACGCGGCCAGAAGTGCATGAATTCAATGAAGAAACACTACTATAAGAACAGAAATAAAAGTGCTTCCCCCTTATATATGCTTGTCTACAAGCGCCCATGCTCCTCACTTACAAGAAAAGGGTCAAAACCCACTTATTCCGAGAATTTAATGGCACATAGAAACATTAGAAATAGTATGGCACTCAGAAATATCACTTGTTGTTGCTGTTGTTCAGAAACTCGCTATTGTTGTGTTGTTGTTGCTTTATTACTCGCGCCACATTACTGTCCGGCAGAGGCTCACCTTAAAACTTGTAAAATGTTCAGCTGAATGCTCATTATAGTTCTTCCCTTCCTAAATGTAAACGTAAATGTAGTTCAGTTAACAGTGACAGTGTGTCAAACAACACATGCTATAGTATGACAGCTATCAGCTTTATAAATATAGCAGCTTTATAAATAAATCAGATTTATAAATATCCTTATATCAGCTTTATACATATACCACTATCAGCTTTACAAATATATCAGCTCAATAAATATATTGGCTTTATGAATACAACAGCTTCATAAAAATATCGGCTTTATAAATATATTAGCTTTATAAATATGCGTGTATTTGCTGGTTCGAGTAGCCTGAATGCACTAGTTGTAAGTGGGATGTCTACTGTAGTCCGATGCGAGCTAGCCAGCGATTCCCAAAGACGTCAGTTTATTACTCGTTTTTCGAACTTGTGGGTTAAATTTAACCGAGAGAATCTGGTAATTTTTCGAAATAAAATTGTTATTAATTATCGTATTTCATCGGCCAGTCCACCCCCGTGTGTGTGTGTGTGTGTGTGTGAGTGTGTGTGTGTGTGTGCTTGAGAGTAAGTTCCTTTTAGTGTGTGCATGACAGGTTATTCGTACAGGTGTTAATTGGGTATCTCACCTGGCTCTATATATATATATATAAGTGAATAAGTGAATTCTATGTCTGTTAATCTTGCATAGCGAATAAACCCCCATTCTGATTCTGATACAAAGTCCTAAAGATTGAAGACACACACTCTCTCTCTCTCTCTCCTCTCTCATCTCTCTCCTCCCTCTCGTCGCTCTCCTCTCTATCTTCCCTCTCATCTCCCTCTCTCCCGTCTCTCTCCTCCCTCTCATCTCTCTCCTCCTGCACAGGAAGCAGGCTCTGATTATCTCTAAATCATCCACATCTCTCTTCCTGATTAGCACCATGCTAACAGGCCCTTCACTTCTAACAGGAACGCTAACGCTATCAAGCAGGCGTTGATTTGGCCCGCTAATTGCATTATCATACTTCCTGCAGCAACTCAGCAGCACAGGCAGCATCACTGAAAAGAGGAGAGAGAAAGGGAAGCTGAACTCTGCCTCTACCCTGCTCTGACTCTACCTAGCCTTGCCCTGCCTCTGCCCCAGGCCTTCCTCTACCCCTGCCCTGCATCTACCTAGCCCTGCCCTGCCTCTGCCCCAGCCCTGCCTCTACCTACCCCTGCCCTGCATCTACCTAGCCCTGCCCTGCCTCTGCCCCAGCCCTGCCTCTACCTAGCCTTGCCCTGCCTCTGCCCCAGGCCTTCCTCTACCCCTGCCCTGCATCTACCTAGCCCTGCCCTGCCTCTGCCCCAGCCCTGCCTCTACCTAGCCCTGCCCTGCCTCTGCCCCAGCCCTGTCCCTACCTAGCCCTGCCCTGCCTCTGCCCCAGCCCTGCCTCTACCTAACCCTGCAATGCCTCTACCTAGCCTCTGCCATGCCTTGCCTCTGCCTAGACCTGCCCTGTCTCTGCCCTTCCTTGCCTCCACATCAGCCTTCAAGTGTGGTTCAGGTGTGGTTCAGGTGTGGTTCAGGTGTGGTTCAGGTGTGGTTCAGATATGATTCAGTTCTGGTTCAGGTGTGGTTCAGGTGTGGTTCAGGTGTGGTTCAGATGTGATTCAGTTCTGGTTCAGGTGTGGTTCAGATGTGATTCAGTTCTGGTTCAGGTGTGGTTCAGGTGTGGTTCAGGTGTGGTTCAGGTGTGATTCAGTTCTGGTTCAGGTCTGGTTCAGGTGTGGTTCAGGAGTGGTTCAGGTGTGGTTCAGGCTTGGTTCAGTTGTGGTTTAGGTGTGATTCAGGTGTGGTTCAGGTGTGTTACAGGTGTGGTTTAAGTGTGGGTCAGGTGTGGTTCATAACAGAGGATTCAGCCATTTTTGACTCGATCTTTTCTCCTTCCTCCTCCCTCTCCTCCAGATGGGAGGATGCAGCAGGAATCTTCAGAAGATCTGAGCCCCCCCTGAGCCCCCCTCCACCCTTGACCTCCACCGTTACCCATCATGCACCTGCCATGCCGAGGGCGTCTGAAGCTGCTGCTGGCATCCGTGACGACCGTGTTCCTGCTCACCTGGCTGTACCTGCTGGCTGGGAACCTGGAGAGTGAGTTCACACACACCACATATGCGGTGACTCGCCAGTGTTGTTGCTTTCTTGCTTTGTTGTTCGCAACCCTTATGTGTTGATGCAATTGTTGTGTTATGCCCTTATAGCTCTTCCCTTGGCACTTATTGGTTTCACAATCTAAAAGCCCACTATGTTCGGGGTGTATCACGTTGCTATGCTCAGTGACCGATGATCTTTGTAAAGCTCTCTCTTGTAAGTCGCTTCGGATAAAAGCGTCTGCTAAATGAATAAATGTGTGTAACCACACACACCACACACACACCACACACACACACACACACACACCACACACACACACACACACACACACACACACACACACACACACACACACACACACACACACACACACCACACACACACACACACCACACACACCACACACACACCCCACACACACTACACACACCACACACAACACACACACACACCACACACATTTCACATTTACTTTATTCATTTAGCAGCCGCTCTTATCCAGAGCGACTTACAGGACGTACAGTGACATTCCCCACTGAGGCAAGCAGGGTGAATAGCCTCGCCCAAGGACACAACGTCATGTTGGCCCCTCTCTCCTCCCTCCCCCAGCAGACCGTTCTCTCCTCCTCCCCCCCTGTCTGGGGGAGACGTCAGAGCCAGCTGTCCTGGAGTCTCGCCTTCGCCAGGTAGAGGAAGAGAACCGACGAATACGGCTTCAGCTCGGCCAATCACGCACCGCCGCCCAGCCGCCTCTCCCCGACGGTAACTACGGCAACCAGCAGTGGGGGGCGTCGGCGGATACGGGCCCTGAGGATGTGGAGAGCACAGCGGAGGAGAGAGGCAACCACTCAGACTGTCCTCGCTCGCCCACTGTGGAGAAGTGTGAGGTGGGTTCTGCTCTCTGATTGGTCGCTCTGAAGCGATGCTTCCTGGTCATTGGCCGGGGTCAGGCTAGGGTGTTGAGGAGGACCAGGTCATGGTCGACCAACAGGGCAGCTGGGGTTAACCTGCCAGTACAGATGGACTTGCGTTCTTCATGTGTGTTTTCCATGTCTCCTACAGATGATCCATGTAGCGTGTGTGTGTGCTGGACACAACGCCAGCCGAGATGTGGTCACTCTGGTCAAGTCAATCCTGTTCCACAGGTCAGCTGGCCACACAACACACACATCCCACACACACAACACACACACACAGAGTGCTCAACATGATTCATCAAGTGACTGTATCATTAATGCTAGCCCCTCTCTCTGTTTCTCTCTCCACCCCTCTCTCTCTCTCTCTCTCTCTCTCTCTCTCTCTCTCTATCCATCCCTCTTTCTCTCCATCCCTCTCTCTCTCTCCATCTCTCTCTCTCTCCATGCCTCTCTCTTCATCCTTCTTTCTCTCTCAATCCTCCTCTCTCTCCATCCCTCTTTCTCTCCATCCCTCTCTCTCTCTCTCTCTCTCTCTCTCTCTCTCTCTCTCCATGCCTCTCTCTTCATCCTTCTTTCTCTCTCAATCCTCCTCTCTCTCTCCATCCTTCTTTCTCTCCATCCTGCTCTCTCTCTCACAGGAGGAATCCGTTACATTTCCATTTCATCACAGACAGAGTAGCCAATCAGATCCTGAGTACCTTGTTCCAGTCATGGATGGTTCCATCTGTCCAAGTCAGCTTTTATGACGCAGATGAACTCAAGGTGCATACACACACACACACACACTTGCACATACACACACACACTCGCACATACACACACACATACACTGACACACATGCATACGCACCCACTCACACACAGATATATTCATATATATTCATATATATTCATATATTATCAGATATTATAGCAAACACCTCATAGTTATGTGAGCTGGTTATTATTAATAACCCCCCCCCCCTTCCCCCACTCAGTCGGAGGTTTCCTGGATTCCTAACAAGCATTACTCTGGTATCTACGGTCTGCTGAAGCTGACTCTGACCAGAGCGCTGCCCTCTGACCTCAGCAAGGTCATCGTCCTGGATACGGACATCACGTTTGCCACAGACATCGCAGAACTGTGGGCCATCTTCAGGAAGTTCACCGGTACAACCTCTGATCCCGGGCCACTAGATCTGACCTCTGACCCTGGTCCAGTAGATCTGACCCTGGGTCACTATATCTGACCTCTGACCTCAAGTGGCTAGATCTGACCTCTGACCCCAGGCCACTTGCTCTGACCTCAGGGGGCAAGCTCTGACCTCAGGGGGCAAGCTCTGACCTCTGACCTCAGGGGGCTAGCTCTGACCTCAACCTCAGGTGGCTAGCTCTGACCTCAGGGGGCAAGCTCTGACCTCTGACCTCAAGGGGCTAGCTCTGACATCGACCTCAGGTGGCTAGCTCTGACCTCAGGGGGCAAGCTTTGACCTCTGACCTCAGGTGGCTAGCTCTGACCTCTGACCTCAGGTGGTTAGCTCTGACCTCGACCTCAGGTGGCTTGCTCTGACCTCAGGTGGCTAGCTCTGACCTCTGACCTCAGGTGGCTAGCGCTGACCTCAGGGGGCTAGCTCTGACCTCTGACCTCAGGGGGCAAGCTCTGACCTCTGACCTCAGGGGGCTAGCTCTCACCTTCTCGTATGTGTTTCAGAGAAGCAGGTGATTGGTCTGGTAGAGAACCAGAGCGACTGGTACCTGGGGAACCTGTGGAAGAACCACAAACCCTGGCCAGCCCTGGGGAGGGGTTTCAACACTGGTGGGTGGTGCTGTCTTTGTCTCTGTGTGTGTGTGTGTGTGTGTGTGTGTGTGTATGTCTGTGTGTGTGTTAGAGAGAGGAGGGGAGAGACAGAGGTAAAGAGAGACAGACGGAGAGACTCTGTGTGACCATCTCTGTCTTTCCTCAGGGGTCATTCTGCTGTACCTGGAGCGCTTGCGTCTGATTGGCTGGGAGCAGATGTGGAGGCTGACCGCAGAGAGAGAGTTAATGAGTATGCTCAGCACATCTTTGGCAGACCAGGTCAGTCTCACCTGCACACACACACCCACACATACACACCCACACACACACGGGGGGGTGATGCTTCAGTGATGTGGATATGAACCTTGTGTGCAGGATATCTTTAACGCCTTCATCAAGCAGAACCCTGTCCTGGTTCACCAGCTGCCCTGCTTCTGGAACGTTCAGCTGTCAGATCACACACGCTCAGAGCAGTGTTACACAGAGGTGTCTGATCTGAAGGTACACAGGCATACACACAAACATACACAGACACATACACACACACAGACCACACACACAGACACACACACAAACCACACACACAGATCACAGAAACATACTCACAGACACACACAAACACACACACACACACCACACACTGACAGATCACACACACAAAGACCACACACACAAAGACCACACACACACAGTCACGCATACAGACACACACACACACACACACACACACATATCACACACAGACCACACACACACAGATCATACACACACACACACACACACACAGAAACCTTCACACAGTGTCTCGGTGTACCCATGGTGTTTTCAGGTGATTCACTGGAACTCTCCTAAGAAGCTGCGTGTAAAGAACAAACATGTGGAGTTCTTCAGGAACCTCTACCTCACCTTCCTGGAGTACGACGGGAACCTTCTGAGGAGAGAGCTGTTCGGCTGCCCCAGCCAAGCCCTGCCTGAGAGTGTAGGGGTCAGTACACACTCACACACACACACACACACACACACACACGCACGCACACACACACACACACAGTGGTTAGTGATGTCAGGCCCTGATTGGTCTGTGGTATGTCTGGTCTGTGGTGTGTCTGGTCTGTGATTGGTCTGTGCTGTGCAGCTACAGGAAGCTCTGGAGGAGTTGGACGAGGACGACCAGTGTTATGATTTCCGTCGTGAGCGAATCACAGTCCACCGTGTTCACCTGTACTTCCTGCAGTACGAGGACACGCCCTCTGGAGACGACAACGATGTCACGCTGGTCGCTCAGCTGTCCATGGACAGGTACACACACACACCATGCCACACACACACCATACACCCACACACACTATACACACACCATACACACATGGCGTCACATTGGTAGCTCAGCAGTCTGGTTGTGTGGCTTCTCCAGGCTCCAGATGCTGGAGGCCATCTGTAAACACTGGGAGGGCCCCATCAGCTTGGCCCTCTACCTGTCAGACGCTGAGGCCCAGCAGTTCCTGCGCTACGCCCAGGCCTCCGAGGTCCTCAAGGGCCGCAGGAACGTAGGCTATCACATCGTCTACAAGGAGGGCCAATTCTACCCCGTCAACCTGGTCAGGAATGTGGCCCTCAGGAACGCCAACACGCCCTACGTGTTTCTGGCTGATGTGGACTTCCTGCCCATGTACGGCCTCTACGATTACCTCAGGTGAGTCCAGCCTCTACGATTACCTCATGTGAGTCCAGCCTCTATGATTACCTCAGGTGAATCGAGCCTCTAGGATGTCCTCAGGTGAGTACAGCCTCTAGGATGACCTCAGGTGAGTCCAGCCTCTACGATGACCTCAGGTGAGTCCAGCCTCTACGATGACCTCAGGTGAGTCCAGCCTCTAGGATGACCTCAGGTGAGTCCAGCCTGCATCACTCTGGGGTTTCAGTAGTGTTGACTTGAGTGACTGTTTATCTTGAGCGATGCATTTGAAGATTTTTTTTAAATCTGTCTCCTGAAGCGGTTTGGTGTCATGTTGGATTGAGGGGTAGCCCAGCACAACATTAGCTAGACGCACCAGCCAAACGCTGGTCAAATGTGCAAGAAGCCAGTCAATATTCTGTACTCACAGGTCCCTTCAAACCCCTGCAGGAGGTCAGTGCTGCAGCTGGACATGGCCCACAGTAAGAAGGCTCTGGTGGTTCCTGCTTTCGAGACGCTCAGATACAGACTGTCTTTCCCCAAGTCCAAAGCTGAGCTGCTCTCCATGCTGGACATGGGGACACTCTACACCTTCAGGTATGCATGCAGCTCATTGGTCACTCTGGCTGGATCTAGATGTCCTAGCAGCTCATTGGTCTGTCTGACTGGATCTAGATGAACTAGCAGCTCATTGGTCTGTCTGACTGGATCTAGATGTCCTAGCAGCTCATTGGTCAGTCTGACTGGATCTAGGTGTCGTAGCAGCTCATTGGTCTGTCTGACTGGATCTAGGTGTTGTAGCAACTCATTGGTCACTCTGACTGGATCTAGATGTCCTAGCAGCTTTTTGGTCTGTCTGACTGGATCTAGGTGTCGTAGCAGCTCATTGGTCTGTCTGATTGGATCTAGATGTCCTAGCAGCTCATTGGTCAGTCTGAGTGGATCTAGGTGTCGTAGCAGCTCATTGGTCTGTCTGACTGGATCTAGATGTCCTAGCAGCTCATTGGTCAGTCTGACTGGATCTAAATGTCCTAGCAGCTCATTGGTCACTCTGGCTGGATCTAGATGTCCTAGCAGCTCATTGGTCTGTCTGACTGGATCTAGGTGTCGTAACAGCTCATTGGTCTGTCTGACTGGATCTAGGTGTCGTAGCAGCTCATTGGTCTGTCTGACTGGATCTAGATGTCCTAGCAGCTCATCGGTCAGTCTGCCTGGATCTAGGTGTCGTAGCAGCTCATTTGTCTGTCTGAACTGGATCTAGATGTCCTAGCAGCTCATCGGTCAGTCTGACTGGATCTAGGTGTCGTAGCAGCTCATTGGTCAGTCTGACTGGATCCAGGTGTCCTAGCAGCTCTTTGGTCAACATGAATGTATTAGCTATCATCAACATGAGTCCAACATGTCTACCTCCGGTTGCTAGGTACCACGTCTGGACCAAGGGCCACGCCCCCACGGACTATGCCAAGTGGCGTACGGCGACCACGCCTTACCGGGTGGAGTGGGAAGCGGACTTTGAGCCATACGTGGTGGTGAGAAGAGACTGTCCTGAGTACGACCAGCGCTTCGTGGGGTTCGGCTGGAACAAGGTGGCTCATATCATGGAGCTGGACGCTCAGGTACTGGGTGTATGTGTGTGTGTGTGTGTGTGTGTGTGTGTAGATACACAGGTACTGTGTGTGTATGTATGTAGATACACATGTACTGTGTGTGTGTGGGGGGGGGGGGGTGTGTGTGTAGATACACGTGTACTGGGTGTATGTGTGTGTGTGTGTGTGTTTAGATACACATGTACTGTGTTTGCAGATACACATGTACTGTGTTTGTGTGTGTAGATACACAGGTACTGGGTGTGTGTGTGTGTGTATGTGTGCGTGTGTATGTTAAGCTCAGTCATTAAAAGGCTTCTGGATTTCTGTCTTGTAATTCTTGTAAGACTCCAGGCTGTCTGAACAATAATGCTTCATTCAGCAGACGCTTTTATCTAAAACACCATACAATTTAAGTATAGGGACAATCCCCCTGAGACAAGAAGGGTGAAGTGCCTTGCCCAAGGACACAACATCACATAGCCACAGCTGGGGTTCAAACTCACAACCCTCCGATCACAAGGCCAACGCCTTAACCCGTTGAGCCATCTGACTCCCTTTAGTTAATGGGATTAGACTCGGATGTGACACGTGTTCATGTTTGAGGAACACTAGCTATTGTAATGGCGGAGATAGCTGCACTGCAATGAACAAGCATGTCAGGTGACCCTGGGTTAGCGTCATGAGAGTGTAACTCCCCTCTGCCTGTGGTTCCTCCTGCAGGAGTACGAGCTGATGGTCCTCCCTAACGCCTTCATCATCCACATGCCTCACGCTCCCAGCTTCGACATCTCGAAGTTCCGCTCCAGCCCCGCCTACCGTTACTGTCTGAGCACGCTCAAGGAGGAGTTCCACCAGGACATGTCCCGCAAGTATGGTTCGGCCGCCCTCAAGTACCTCACAGCCCAGAGGAACATCTAGGCTCCGTTTTGTGCCTCCTGCCTGTGTGACGAGGCAAGCTGGGTGGAGCTTCTGTCTGCAGGGGGGGGGGGGGGGGGGGGTGGAGCTGGACGGAGGTTCTGTCTGCAGGGGGGGCAAGCTGGGAGGAGCTTCTGTCTGCAGGGAGGGGAAGCTGAGCTGAGCTTCTGTCTGCAGGGGGGGAAGCTGGGTGGTGCTTCTGTCTGCAGGGGGGGAAGCTGGGTGGAGCTTCTGTCTGCAGGGGGGGAAGCTGGGTGGTGCTTCTGTCTGCAGGGGGGGAAGCTGGGTGGAGCTTCTGTCTGCAGGGGGGGAAGCTGGGTGGTGCTTCTGTCTGCAGGGGGGGAAGCTGGGTGGAGCTTCTGTCTGCAGGGGGGGAAGCTGGGTGGTGCTTCTGTCTGCAGGGGGGGAAGCTGGGTGGTGCTTCTGTCTGCAGGGGGGGAAGCTGGGTGGAGCTTCTGTCTGCAGGGGGGGAAGCTGGGTGGTGCTTTTGTCTGCAGGGGGGGAAGCTGGGTGAGGCTTCTGTCCTGCTTAGAAATAACCTGGACTGGACCTACAAATGCCAAACAGGAAGAACTCGTGTGGAGGATATACCAAACAGGAAGGAGGACTAAACTCTTTAAGGATGTGGATCTACTGAATGTGGGTCTGCTGGATGTGGATCTACTGGATGTGGATCTGCTGGATGTGGTCAGGATTCTGTTTGACAATCAGGATGGAGGGCTGGCTGTGGTGGAGAGAAGCTGGAAGATCCACAGCTATGAAACTCTGCTCTCTCACCTACAGACAGGCCAGTCAAAGTGGAAGAACATTTAAGCCTTATGATTTTCCATTATATATTAATAAGATAATTAAATAATATTTTTATTTCTCGCGGTGCAGATTATTTTTAATGGTGAATGATCCATGGGAAAAAAACGTTAGATATTTTAATGAAACAATGTTGCGTTATTATATATTTTTTATTTAATTTAAGTTATTTTCCTCCGTCTTTTGCCCCTCTTGATAAGAATGTACTCTGTATATCTGGGTATAAATCTTTCCCCCAAAATAAGCTTTGTGTTGAAGGATGGTAATGATGAACTGTATACTGGTGAAACACAATTCACTATTGCAAAGACAAACTACACAGACTTAATTCAGGATTGAATGCATTTTCTATTTGATGTATTTGATTAATGAACAGTAAAGCTGACTGCTTGGTACTTGAATAGATGACAGGTTTGTCAGAAATTAAAGTTATCTCCCTAAATGACCTGGATCTTAATCGTCCATGACAAGAAATCAAACATGCCAAATAGTCTCCATTACCCTTTCTGATCTCCAGGTCTGAGCACCCTGTTTAATGGCAACACAATTCACCAGGATGCATGTAATATGTACTCACCTGTGAGTGTGTCTGTGAGTAAGTGTGTATGTGAGTGAGTGTGTGTATGTGAGTGTGAGTGAGTGTGGTCTAACCCATAGCTGTACCATCTCTTTTTTCTCTCGTCATATTGATCAACTTAATCCATCCTCTCTTCATCTCTCCTCCTCTCCTCTCACCCTCTCATCCTCTCTTATTTATTGTGTATGGGGACAGAAGGTATAAAAATGACATATTCCTATTATGTGACTATGAGTCACCACTAGAGGCTAACGGGACTTGATCCCTGTGTTGTCATGGAGTCAGAAGAGGGCTCCACCTGGACCCAAGGACGCGTATGCAAATCCCCTTCCTGCAGTAAAGCGAGTGCCTTTGCTGTAAAGAGAGCTTGTAATGTGGTGCATACAGGTGGCCTCTGGATGTGGCCAGGCTCACTTTAATATCGATGACTAAATTAATCATATTTTTCTATGTAGGGGGATGAATTGCTTTAAATAAATCCGATCTTTTTTTTAAACTCGTTTTTTGTCCTGAATTTCTTCTTGTTCGACGTTCAGATGAGATTTAATGAGGATCTGCACTCTTAATGATCATCATTACTGTTCAACAAGAAGCTGTGGTTTATTCTTGTATGAATGTAACGTCTGCAATGTCATTCACTCCCAAAAGCTCTCTCTCTCTCTCTCACACACACACACACACACACACACACACACACACACACACACACACACACACACACACACAGCTCACACACAGATACACTCTCACACATACACACCCCCCCACACATCTCACACACACACACACACACACACACACACACACCTCACAATCACACACACACAGCTCAAACACACAGCTCACACAAAAAATACACTCTCTGACTCATTCACTCTGACACACACACCTCACACACACTCTCTCTCTCACACACACACACACTTCACACACAGAGAGAGTGGGATCCACTCAGGATGAAAACAAAAGTCCACTGTTCTCGCCTCTCAGGGGTTTTTGTACGGTGACATTTATTACAGCTCTGGGAAATTGAATTGTCTGTCGGATTGCTTTTCTTAAGGTAATAATCCGTGTTCTCACAAAGCAGGCGACAAAACTGTGTAGTGAAGCACTTCTTCACATCTCCTGTGTGGAACAAGCCAGACATTGTCATGAGAACCTTCCAGAAGCCTTGGATTCATTACAGCTCCCCTGCACAGCCATCCAGCATGTGAGGTATGTTCTCGACATACGGAAACGCTTTTATCCAAAGCGACTTACAGTAAGTACAGGGACATTTTTCCCTGAGACAAGTAGGGTGAAGTGCCTTGCCCAAGGACACAACATCATATAGCCACAGCCGGGGCTCGATCTCACAACCTTCCGATCATGAGGCCAACGCCTTAACCATTGAGCCATCTGACCCCTGGAGTGCTGGAATATAATGGAGAGCTCCAATGGCAGTGAAACCAAACCGCAAAACCACCAGTTGGAAAAGAAACGCTTGAACAGGGCACCCGGCAAGACCTTTCCTAAAGAATGTCCACTCCAGGTCGCCTAAACCACCTGCAATTGTACCAAAATCCCCCAAATTGACTAAGCAGCAATCAATCAATCTATATCATGACTTTTCACAACAGTCAATAGGCCTCTGCAGACCAACAGCAGCAAAGATCTCTTTACTTTTTCATTTGGTCAATAAACAAGCATACCTCTCTCCCTGACGTAATGGATCATACCATCTCGCCCCCTGACGTATTGGATCATACCATTTCTCCCCCTGACATAAGGGATCATACCATCTTCCCCCCTGACGTAACGGATCATACCATCTTCCCCCTGGATGAGGGGGGCAGGGACATAAGAGGCTTTGTGTTGACCTGTTTTGTTTAGCAGCTTTGCATGCTTGGAAGCTTATTGATGTTCAGTGAGATCATCACAATCTTGAAATTATCTGATGCTCATATGGACCAGAGTTTGATCTGAGGTGTGTAGAAGTGTGTGTGTGAAAGTGTGTGTGCGTGTGAAAGAGTGTGTGAGAGTGTGGGTGTGTGAAAGTGTGTGTGTTCCAGACCTCCCTCTCTCCAGGGGTCCTGGTGTGTTTTCCTCGACCCCCAGGGGGCCAAATAATGCCCTGTCCCACACTCTCCTTCCGCCCTCTCCAGGTAACCATGACAACCAATGGTCCTGTCCCGGACATGACATTACAGCCTCCCTGTCTTAACTGAGGCAGCTGCCTCATATGACCCCATGTTTAAGGTAGCTGTCTTTGTATTACAGTTTTTTTTTGATTGCTTAAGCACGATTTTCAAAACAGGGCCCCTGTTGTCAAAACACTACACACAATTAGCACAACCACACCTACAACTAGCAAAACACTACAGATCCTTTGCCAAACTAAACACTCTTGTAAAAACTATACACTTCTTTTGAAAAAACACACTTTGTTACCATATGAAACACACATTACTTCACATTACTATACCTTGTTTGCACGAGTTACACTCTGCTGTGATAAACCTAAAACACTTTTAGCGTTTCTACTTCCCTAAGATTAGAGTAGGCTACTATGAACAAAGTACAAATGTAATCTAAATTCATCAAACAAGACCAATGTTGCAGACTGAAGACACTCTTTCTCAACATGCCCAAAATGTTGACATGGAGATTCATAATACTGTAACAAAATGTAATTTTACGCCTCATCCACGTAAATGAACTCATGCTGGATCTCCTCTCCACCTCCTGAAAAACAGTGGCAGGCAAAATTGTTCAGTGTAGATCTAGTATACATATTACAAGACAGTATGCAAGATCACACTGCTAAAGTCAATACATACCTCTGCATAATCATGCCACAGTAGCTTCACCCTTTCAGAATTGTGCTCGAAAGGCACTTGATAAATTTACTTCATTTGAACATGTTTTTTTTTTAGCAGACGCTTTTATCCAAAGCGATTTACAGTAAGTACAGGGACATTCTCCCTGAGGCAAGTAGGGCCCACACAACGTCATATAGCCACAGCCAGGGCTTGATCTCACAACCTTCCGATCATGAGGCCAACGCCTTGACCCGTTGAGCCATCTGACGCCCTGGTTGACAACGTGGTCAAACAGTGTTGCATGGATCTCACTTTTCAGATTCGGTCCTCTTTGAACACCTTCTTGTCTTCCTCTACCTCTACCTCCAGCACGGCCTCCATCTCTTCCTCTGTTGATTCTCCTTGTTCTCCTCCTCTTTCTCCTCTTTCTCGTCCTCCTTGTTCTCCTCCTCGTTTTACTCTTTGTCTAACTTTTTCCATTGTGCTTGAAGACCGATGAACTTACCTGCTGCTTTTTATGGTGTTTATACACCTGATTGGTGTGTCTACAATTCAGCAAACAAGTGTTTGCACACCTGATGACTGTGTTGAACCAATTGGTTGGACGGTGTGGTAATTTGACAGTCAGTGCTTTGGTATTGCAATGAAGCAACTTAATGATAGATTTTTGTGTGTATGTATGTTAAGTGTGTTTAGTGTTTTGCAAATCACTGTGTGTAGAGTTTTGCAACAAGTGTGAAGTTGACAATGTGCTTATAGTTGTGCAAATATGGGCTGATGTTTTGCTTCTTGGGTGTAAGGTTTTGCTAATAGTGTACTACTTTTAATTTTAGTGTTTAAGCAATCAAAAAAAACTGTAAAGGCAGCTGTCTTTGTATTAGAGGCAGCCATGTTCATATTAGAGGCAGCTGTCTTCATATTAAAGGCAGCCAGTTGAATGAGAGGATTTGGCTCTGTGGTGGGGGTTTTCTGAGAATCAATCCGCTCGACTAAAGTTGGGTGAAGTAACCTGTTAATGTTTATTACAAGTAGCAAAACAGGAAAACGTATGAGGAATATTGAAGCAACGTTACACACATGTTTACACACAATGCACAAACACATGAAAGTTACACAAAGACAATACCATACGGTTCCAGCTAGCATTCTAGCATGGAACCCTGGTCTACATCTCCAAAACCTTGGAGAGGTCCAGGGACCACCAGCACTACGCAGCTGATCGCCCTGAACCCCCCAAACATACTTTCAACAGACCATTTTATAGTCTCAGAAGTCATTGGTCTATCACAGACATGCAGTCTGTCCCATGTCTGTTCTCTGATTGGTTAAATCTCCAAAGACAATAGAGTAAGTTGAATCCACATTATCTCCAGACTTCACATCTCCAATGTAAATGCTTCAAGAGGTATCTGCCCAAAATGCTGTATTGTCTGGTTAGTAGGAAGGATCACAACCCCCATCCTGACAAAAGCAACATTTACATTATTCAATCAGCAGAGCTTCACAAAAGAGCATCGTCACTCATCAGAGCAAATGGCTCTTAAAGAATGCAGGCAACCTCCTGTTCAAGAAATGTTAATTGTACAAACATTGGTCAAACATTTTCACGACAGCTCTAAATGGGAATTGGTGAATGTTCTGTCCCTGAGCGCTGTGTGCTAGATTAGAGAATCATTTAGTGCTGTAATCACTGGAATTCTGTTATCTAGGGCTGCCACACATGCACACACTCACAAACACACACACTCACACAGGAGGAGGGGAGGTAGATCAGAGCAGAATAAAGTCATGTTAACATCCCTCTGAGAGTGCTCTATCCATTCATCCAATCACAGGCTTGTGTGGGGTTCGAAATTCAGGAAGTGTTTGAGAGCTGCTGGCCAGTTCTCTTGGGGAGGATGAACACTGTGATTCGATGGTGATGAGGAGACAGTGCGAGGGGTTTCTGCTACAGCCCCCCCCCCACCCCCCACCCCACCCTCCAGCCCCCCCCCCACCCCCCACCCCACCCTCCAGCCCCCCCCCACCCCCCACCCCACCCTCCAGCCCCCCCAATCCTCACCTACAGCAACCCCTCCTCCAGCTCCCCCCCACCCCATCCCCCTCTTCCAGCACCCCCACTCCTCTTGCAACCCCTGTGGAGGACAGGGCCTCTCTCTCCTCCATCCTGCTCACTAGTATCTTTTGATTACCTGAATGTTACGGTCCAGTTTTGATGATGTTTATTTGCTGTCAGCATTATCCACCAGAAAACCTGTCCTAAGCGTTTTCAAGCCATGCTTTAGTTACAGTCCCCCCTCACCCCTCCTCCAGCCCCCCTCCCCCTGCTCACCCCTTCTTTAGCCCCCTCCTCCCCCAACTTCCAGCATCCCCCTCCCACCCTCACCCTCTCCAATCTTAGCACTAAAAAATGTACGCTCTCTATTTGTCCTGTCTCCCCCCCCCCCCCCCTCCTCGTCTCCCTCCCCTCCTCGTCCCACTCCCCTCTGTTCCTCTTAAACCTCACAGGGCTCTGAGGAGCAGAGAGATACTTGGGTTCCCTCATTAGGGAACAGAGACAAACCGGCTCTTATTATTAAAGATAGAACATTGATCGTGTTTTAGATTGAATGCTGATGTTAGGTCTTCCTGCTCCCTGCTGTGTGTGTGTGGTAACGTGTTTGTGGTAGCATGTGTGCGCACTAGCGTATGTGTGTGTGTGGTTGCGTGTGTGTGTGCTAGCGTGTGTGTGTGCTGCAGTAATGATTACACGGTAGACAAGGAGCCTCAGGCCTTGATGGAATTGTTGTCATGGTTGGAGGATAACAATCATGTCTGACTGGTTAAAACCCCTGCCTCCCCTCTCTCTCCTCCTCTCACCAGAAGATGGGAGGGAGGGAGAGGAGAGTCAAGGAGGGGAAAGGAGATGGGAGAGAACTGGAGGGGAGGGGACAGAAGGGGAGGGGAGGGGAGAGAGGTGGAGGGCAGGATGGGGGGATGGGAGAGAGGTGGAGGGGGGGAGGAAAGTGAGAGGAGAGAGGAGAAGAAGAGAGAAATAGAGGAGGACCTTGTCCTCTTGGGAGTTTTATTAACCTCCTTACTGACCAATGAGAAAGGAGACTGCAGGTTCATTTAGAGGTTTTCATGGATACGTATTAGCATAGCGTGACAGGGTGGAGAAGGGCAACTACCAGCCAAGGTCATGTGATCACGTCTGAGGCGGGAAATAGGCGCGTAGTTTGGAGGCTAAGTGGTGTCATACTCGTGTGTGTGAGTGTGTGTGTGGGTGAGCGGGTGTGTGTGTGTGTGAGTGTGTGTGAGTGAATGTGTTTGTGTGTGAATGTGTGTGTGAGTGAGAGTGTGTGTGTGTGTGTGAATGTGTGTGTGTGTGTGTGTGTGAGTGTGTGAGTGTGTGTGACCACCCAAACACTAGGGTGATGTATAACACAATTATGGTCAAGTCCTAGTTGTTTGTTTGTTCACTCACCTGTCAGCTGAGAGGCTCAACCTGGCCTTGACTGCCAACTAATTCTGATGAAACGACCTCCTATCCTCCTCCTCGCCTCCTCTCCTCCACCTTCTCCTCTCTCCTCCTCTCCTCTCTCCTCTCCTCCTCCTTCTCCTCTCCTCCTCATTCTCCTCTCCTCC
Source organism: Neosalanx taihuensis (assembly GCA_030340665.1). Classification (NCBI taxonomy): domain Eukaryota; kingdom Metazoa; phylum Chordata; class Actinopteri; order Osmeriformes; family Salangidae; genus Neosalanx; species Neosalanx taihuensis. The sequence goes on along the minus strand of CM059295.1, from coordinate 7,510,552 downwards.
TCTTCTTCTCCTCCTCCTCTTCTCTCTCCACCTCCTCCTCTCCTCGCGTTCTCTCCTCAGTCAACAATACATTTATTTTATTTTACAAAAATAGATTTGAAGGGTTTGAAAAATAGTTATATTTAAAAGAAAAATCGAAAACCTTTCAAAAATGTTCAGGAAAGTTCAAAGGCTGTCAATGTATATACAGTACACAATACTCTGTGCTCTCTCTCTCACACACAGAGACACACACACACAGCTTCCCCAGACTGGAGGATTCATCAAACAGGAAGCAGTCATCAGCTGAGTCAGCAAGAGGAGGACAGAAGAAGAAGAGGAAGAGGAAACAGAACTGCTGTGTCGTTGTTTTGAGAAACGGACAAGAAACACACTGAACCTTTCATCTGGGGACCTGGGGGGTGGGAAGGGGGAGGTGAGGTGAGGTGGAGGAGGGGGGAGGTGGTGGGAGGAGAGGGGTCATATTGGACTGCTCAGTCCCAGTGCTGTTTCAGAGAAGGAAATTCCCATCTATCTTCATCAGTTCCACCTGCACTGCTGCTAAACGCACACACATACACCCATACACAAACACACACACAAACAAATACACACACATACACAGAAAAGCAAACAGACGCAACACCAAAGAGACCTCATCTCTCACTACTAGACTATATAAAATCCTGCCCCCCTACCTTACCCTCCCTCCCTTCCTCCCTCGCTCTCTGTCTCTCTTTCTTTCTCTCTCTCTCTCTCTCTCTCTCTCTCTCTCTCTCTTTCTCTCTCTCACTCTCCCTCCCTCCCGGCCTCTCTCTTTCTCTCTCTCTCTCTCTCTTTCACTCTCTCTCACTCTCCCTCCCTCCCGGCCTCTCTCTCTCTCTCTGTCTCTCTCTTTCTCTCTCTCTTTCTCTCTCTCTCTCTCCCTCCCTCCCGGCCTCTCTCTCTCTCTCTGTCTCTCTCTCTTTCTCTCTCTCTCACTCTCCCTCCCGGCCTCTCTCCCTGCCTCCCTCTCTCACACACAGGAAACATGAGCCAGAGACAGGGTGAGCTATGCTTTTCTGTTCCACTGTCTTCTACCTGACGAACTGAAACAAACACACACACGAGCACACACAATCACATACACAAACACACACAAACAATCACACACAAACACACACAAACACACAATCACATACACATGCTCTCTCCTAGCTGTGTCTGTGTATGTAAGATATGTGTGTGTGTGTGTGTGTGTGTGTAAGATGTGGGTGTGTGTAAAATGTGTGTGTTGTGTGTAAAATGTGTGTGTTGTGTGTAAAGTGTGTGTGTGTGTAAGATGTGTATAAGGTATGTGTGTGGACTGTGTAAGGTGTGTGTGTGTTTAGGATGTGTGTGTGGGGTGTGTAACATGTGAGTGTGTGTCAGATGTCTGTGTGTGTAAAATATATGTGTGTGTGTAACGCGTGTGTGTGTGTAAGATATGCATGTGGTGTGTAAGATGCGTGTGTTAGATGTGTGTTGGGTGTGTAAGGTGTGTGTAAGATGTGTGTGTGTGTGTGTGTCAGATGTGTGCTAAGGTGTGTGTGTCAGATGTGTGTGTAAGATGTGTGTGTGTGTCAGACATAGACACTAGAAGCCCAATGAATCCATCACAGAACAGGACCAGAGGATTCCAGCCAATCAGGGGCTAACAAAGTGCTCACCATGACAACCAGCATGGACGGCTGGAGATGATGAACTGATTGACCTTGACAAGTTTATCTTTCCTGTGTCCACGCGCACTGCACACACAGCGCACACACAACACACACACAGAGCGTGAGCGTGTGTGTGTGTGTGAGAGAGAGTGTGAGGCCTAAGGTGAGTACTGAGTATCTCCTATGAACAGACTGACGGCTCTCTAACCTCATCTATTGCCACGGTAACAAGGTCAGTCACCACAGAGAGTAAGAGGAGATCTTATCAAACCTCTCACAACTTTCCTCTCTTTCTTCTCTCTCCCTCAAAACCTCTCTATACGCTCTCCCTCCCCCTCTCTTCCCCCTCCCACTCTCTCTCCCTCCCTCCCCCTCCCTCTCTCCCCCTCCCTCTCTCCCTCCCTCCCCCTTTCTCCCCCCTCCCACCCTCTCTCCCTCCCCCCTCTCTCTCTCTCTCTCCCTCCCTCCCCCTCTCTCCCCCCTCCCACTCTCTCTCCCTCCCCCTCTCTCCCTCTCCCTCCCTCTCTCCACCCCCCCCCTTCCTCCCTCTCTTTTGTCTTCTTCATCCCACATGATCCAGTCACCTTCAATTTTCATCTTTAAAATAATTACTTCAAGTTTTCTCCGTTTCTTCCATACGAATCAGACTAGAATTACACACACATTTGTACACACACACACACACGTTTGTACACAGACATTCATCTTGGTGTGTCAGAGTACCTTTAAGCAAAAGATGAACAACATTCTATACACATCCCCAAGGACATATGAATGACTGACATTAAGGGGACAGATGCAGATTTGCTGAGAAATATATAAGGGGTTGGTGTGATGTTTTTGTCTGAAAATACGTAAGGGGTTAGTATGACTTTTTTGGGTGGAAAATACATAAAAAGGGGGGGGGGGGGGTTCACTTATTTTGGTGGAAAATACATAAGGGATTAGGATGATAGTTTTGGGGTGGAAAATACATAGGGGGTTAGTATCATGTTGGTTTTAGGTGGAAAATACATAGTTGTTTTTTATCCACTGAATTAAAACCTTTAAAACAGCTCCAGCTTTTTTGAAAAAGCCTTAACTTTTGTCCGGTATACAAATCTCCTGACATTTGCACCTGTTTAGTATGCTGCCATAGTCTCCTCGATAATCATGCTCACATTGTGGAGTCACAACATTAATTAAAAATGACCTTTTGGATGCAGTAATTAGTCAGGTAGGCTCGATTTGCTCAGAACAAAATAACACAGAATTAACAGCAGTTAGCTTGAGTCAATAACCGTGTCTATAATAACTCTCAACACAGGGAAACAAGTTTATTTATTTATTTTTGGTTTATTTATTTACTTTTGGTTTATTCATTTACTTTGGGTTTATTTATTGACCTACATGACTGAAGCAGGGTTGGTGGTATCGCCTGGTTGGTTTCCAGACTAACTGGTTCCTGTAATCACACCAGCTGTGCCTTTACCCAGCAGCAGCAGCTTTCCTGTGCCTCTTTCACCAGATCTGTCACCAAGTCACCAACATATTACTGGAGAATTTCAAGTGGGCTCTTGTATGTGCTGGGGTGTGAGCACTACATCCGTCCTACAACCATTCATGACTAAATAAAACATTTGTAAGCTCTCATCGAGTGGTATTCCATTGCAGGAGGGTAAAAACTCACAATCATCAATTCTTTACGTAACTCGGCGAGCTAATGATTATTATTCGGTCATAAATGTATCTGTGTACCAACACACACTCACTGCAGCGTGTGTCTCTGTGTGTGTCCTCACTGCAGCGAGTGTGTGTTGGTACACAGATAGGACACACACATCCTGCAGTGAAGACACAAACACAGACACATGCTGCAGTGAGGACACACACATCCTGCAGTGAGGACACACACATCCTGCAGTGAGGACACACACATCCTGCAGTGAAGACACAAACACAGACACATGCTGCAGTGAGGACACACACACACACATGCTGCAGTGAGGACACACATGCTGCAGTGAGGACACACATGCTGCAGTGAGGACACACACATGCTGCAGTGAGGACACACACACAGACACATGCTGCAGTGAGGACACACATCCTGCAGTGAAGACACAAACACAGACACATGCTGCAGTGAGGACACACACATCCTGCAGTGAGGACACACACATCCTGCAGTGAAGACACACACACACACATGCTGCAGTGAGGACACACATGCTGCAGTGAGGACACACATGCTGCAGTGAGGACACACACATGCTGCAGTGAGGACACACACACAGACACATGCTGCAGTGAGGACACACATGATGCAGTGAGGACACACACATGATGCAGTGAGGACACAGACACATGCTGCAGTGAGGACACACACACATGCTGCAGTGAGGACACACATGCTTCAGTTCAGTCAGGACACTCACGTGGTTGATTTGAAAATAAATGGATGATTTATTGATAGCCATGACATGGAAATATGTCTGAGTGGAATGTCCAAAAGGGAAGCGCTCCCTACCGCCTCTAAGCGACACATACGTGCACACATATATGACAAGAGGCATGGAGCAATAGAGATATAATCCCCCTGATAGACAGACAGACATGTAGACAGACAGACAACAGGGGGAGAAAGGGGATGGTGGTGGGCGGCAGCAGCACTGATCATTAGACAGTTGGGGTAAGTGTTTGAATATCCGAGCGGCCTTTAAGGCTGTCTTACCGGACGACGCCCAATCAGAATCAGAATCAGAATGGGGGTTTATTCGCTATGCAAGATAAACAAACATAGAATTTACTTTGGCAGGAATGAGCAAACATAGAACATAAATGTGGCCTACTAATAAAATGAAAATGAATACAATGTAAAGATACACTGCAGATATGATACATATAGACAAGGAATACAAATGTTACAAATAATACAAATGATGCGAGTAGTGCAATGATACAGGGTTGCACTAGCAGAATGGGCTTGCACTAGCTGAGTCAGGTGTGTTCATGAGCAACTAAGTGTACGACCTGAGTGCCTGTGCTGCTAGTGCATGTGAGGGAATGAGTGATGACGTGTACTGAGGTGTGTGAATGAGTGATGACGTGTACTGAGGTGTGTGAATGAGTGATGACGTGTACTGAGGGGTGGGAATGAGTGATGATGTATACTGAGGTTTGTGAATGAGTGATGATGTATACTGAGGTTTGTGAATGAGTGATGATGTATACTGAGGTTTGTGAATGAGTGATGATGTATACTGAGGTTTGTGAATGAGTGATGATGTATACTGAGGTTTGTGAATGAGTGATGATGTATACTGAGGTTTGTGAATGAGTGATGATGTATACTGAGGTTTGTGAATAAGTGATGATGTGTACTGAGGTGTGGGAATGAGTGATGACGTGTACTGAGGTTTGTGAATGAGTGATGACGTGTACTGAGGTGTGTGAATGAGTGATGACGTGTACTGAGGTGTGTGAATGAGTGATGACGTGTACTGAGGGGTGGGAATGAGTGATGATGTATACTGAGGTGTGTGAATGAGTGATGACGTGTACTGAGGTGTGGGAATGAGTGATGATGTATACTGAGGTTTGTGAATGAGTGATGATGTATACTGAGGTGTGTGAATGAGTGATGACGCGTGCAGCCTGAGTGTCATGCCAGAACTAGCTTCGCTCAATGAGGACAACCACACACACACACACGTTCCAGTGAGGACACACACACATGTTCCAGTGATGACACACACACATGTTCCAGTGAGGACACAAACACATACTGCAGTGAGGACACATACTGCAGTGAGGACACACACACATGCATGCTGCAGTGAGGACACACACACTCTGCAGGGAGTACACAAACATGTTCCAGTGAGGACACACACACACACGCTGCAGTGAGGACACACACACATGTTCCAGTGAGGACACACACACAAACACATACTGCAGTGAGGACACACACATACTGTAGTGAGGACACACACATATGCTGCAGTGAGGACACACACACATGTTCCAGTGAGGACACACACAAGCACTGCAGTGAGGACACACACACACACGTTCCAGTGAGGACACACACACACATGTTCCAGTGAGGACACGGACACACACACAAACACATACTGCAGTGAGGACACACACTGTAGTGAGGACAAACACACACATACTGCAGTGAGGACACACGCACACTGCAGTGAGGACACACACACACTGTAGTGAGGACACACACACACATGCTGCAGTGAGGACGGAGTGTGTGTCCTGCCCAGAGGTCAGGACCAGCATATCTGAGTCCCTCTCACTGTATCCTTCATTAAAAACCCATTACAGGCTGGTTAATGGAGTCTTAATGACAGCACTTCCTGTCTGCCCAGGGGAGACTAATCGCAGCCCAATCCCCTGTTTGGGAGGATGGGACACAAAACAGGATATATAGTCTGACACAGAGACCTAATCCCAGATAGTTCCTGGCTCATCTCAGCACGTTCACCTCCAGATGGGAAGGAGAGGATGGTATGGTGGGCAGTACATCTTGATGCTATATCATGGGGAGGGGGATATAATTAATGTGGAGCATGTGGGGTGTGTGTGGGTGAGGTGTGCATGTGTGTGGGGTGCATGTGTGTGGGGTGCTCCATCCACCTCCCTCCTCTAGCTCTCTCCTCTCTTCTCTACCTCCCTTCTCTCCACCTCCCTCCTCTCCTCTCTACCTCCTCTCCTCTCCACCTCCCTCCTCTCCTCTCTACCTCCTCTCCTCTCCACCTCCCTCCTCTCCTCTCTACCTCCTCTCCTCTCCACCTCCCTCCTCTCCTCTTCACATCCCTCCCTCTCTCTCTAAGAAGTACATCTAAATAGGTTAAGTTATACTTATTCCTTTTCCCGAATCTCAACCACTCTCACTCTTCACAAACACACCCTCTCCCAACTTCTCTTTCGTTTCCGTGTCTCTCTCTCCCTCTCCCCCCCCCTCTCCCCCCCTCTCTCCTTCCCTCTCTTCACAGCAGGGTAAATCACATTAAGCTCTAATAGGAAGCTTAGATGTGCACCCAGAGCACCATGGGCCATTACCCACTCCATTTTAAGAAGATCTATTCAGTAATAACCGGCAGTTACTGAAAATTAACCTGCCTTCCGGCCCGTGGCTCTGCTGTCCTGGGAGAGAATCCTCTCACTGTGCCCTAGCCTCACCTCGGACAGGAAGAGAGGGAGGGAGGGGTTAGGGAGGGAGGGGTAAGGGATGGGATGGGATGGAGGAAGAAAGGGGTAAGGGAGGGAGAGGTACTTCTCTCAAAACAGAGAGATTCTATACATTTTCTCCATATTTTTTTCCATCTCCTCTCCCTCCCCATCCCTCCTCTCTATCTCCCCCTCCTCTCTTCTAATACTACAACACTCCCACAGGGACCTGCAGGTCAACCCTCCATCAAGCAGAAAACAGTTTACAGACAACACATCTCTCTATCTCTCTTCTCCCTCTCTCCCTTTCTCTCATACACAACCACTCTCTCTGTCTCTATAGACACTCTGTCTCTGACTCCATCTCTCTGTCTCTCCTTCTCTGTTTCTGTTTCCGAGAGTGTGGTGCTTTGTGGCGGCCCTGCTGTTTCTTCAACTCTGCTCCCAGACCTCTAATGTGGCTGTTTTATGTGAAGCCAGGCGGTAAAGACTTCTGCTATCCTGCATTAGAAAGCTGTCAGAGAGATGCTGCTCTCTAGTGGGTTTGGAGCCTGGTGCCAAGGTTAGCCTCCTACTCTGTCTGAGGAAGAGGAGGAGGAGGAGAGGAAGAGGAGGAGAGGGGGAGGAGCGGGGAGGAGCTGGGAGGAGGAGGGGGAGGAGCGGGGGAGGAGCGGGGAGGAGGAGGGGGAGGAGGAGAGGGGAGGAGGGGAGGAGGGGAGAAGAGGGGAGGAGGAGAGGGGAGGATGAGAGGGGAGGGCAGGGGGAGAGGAGAAACACAAGGAGATTTCGAAGGGAGAATTACAAATTTATGTAACTGGCAAAAGCAGCCACTGCAGAAAGGTCTCTGGTGTGATGGACTCTAGTGGCAGTTCTGAAGTGCTCACTCAGAATCTCAGAGTTGTGGTTGTACTTGAACGAAGAACATCTTCTGTTGTTGATGTACTCTGCTGAAGTTCTACTTCCTGGTGAGGGTAACCTTGGGTGAGCTCCTTTAGCGATGCAGGACGAGAGCTCCTGCTACCTGGACAGATGGGGCCAAGACACAGGCCTTCAGACAACACGGGGGGGGGGGGGGGAGGGAGGGGGAGGGGGGAGGAAGGGGGAGGGAGGACACCTGCGGTCCTGGAGGAGGCTAAGGTACAGAATGATTCAGCAGTTATTTGGCCAAAGTAACTTGAACGTACGTATGAACACACACACCTTCCACACACACACACACAAACACACCTTCCACACACACAAATGCCCTCCACACCCCCACACCCCTTGACACACACATACACATGCACCCTCCAAACACACACACACATGCCCTCCACACACACACATACTCAGCTTTCTTGGCAGGGGAGAGGGTCATGAATGGCACGCACACTGACACTCACACACACACAGAGACACACACACATTCACACACACACACACACACACACACACACACACACACACACACACACACACACACACACACACACACACACACACACACACACAGACAGACAGTGACCAGCAAGTCTCCAGCTGCTGCCTGTACTTGCCAACTGCGCTCATTTAACCTCCTGTCACCCAGCAAGACCAAGCTGGAGAAAGATACACTCTCAAACATCTCAGAGAGAGGGAGGGGGAGGGAGGGAGGGGAGGAGAGAGGGGAGAGGGAGGGTGGGAGGGAGGGAGAGACAGAAGGGAAGAGTAGAGAAGCTCTGTATCAGGATCATTTATTTTCTATACGTATTCTATTGTGTATTCCAATGTTTTAAATGATTCTTCTGCAATTGTGACACAGTTGAGCAGGTGAACTTTGTTGAGGATCAATAAAGTAGCACAGCAGATGAACAGAATGAGCTGGTGCAGACAGCCAACATGAGACCAGGAACATGTGCCCTGCTGTCTGCAGAGAAAATCACTCCAGATCATAATGAGCCTGCTAGATTCAGAACACAGTTCAGATTTCACTGTTCAAATTTCAGACCATACGTGTTGCAGGAGTACCACTGTGACAGAGCAACATCTGAATTCTGACGTGTGTGTGTAGATGGATGTGTGTGTGGTCTGTGTAAGTGTGTGTATGTAGGTGGATATCTGCGTGTGTATGTGTGAGTGTGTACGTGGTTTGTGTGTTTGTGTACATGGTGTGTTTGTGTACGTGGTTTGTGTGTGTGTGTGTGTGGTGTGTGTGTGGTGTTTGTGTGTGATGTCTGTGTGGTGTGTGTTCATGTGTGGTGTGTGTGTGTGGTGTGTGTGTGGTGTGTATGTGTGTGTGTGCTTGTGGTTGCATGCCTGGTTTGTTCTCACTTTGTCAACATAATCAGAACATTCCTGTTTCATCTGAGTTATTTGTGTAGCAGCCCACCCAGCATCCCATAATAAGACCTGCTGGTCATTAAACAGCAGGGCTGCCTTCCTATCAACTTTGGGTGACAGGTGTTAGTGTGAGGGGGCGAAATGGAGGGAGGGGGGGATGGAGAAGGGGGAAGAGAGGGGGAGGAAGGAAGAAGGGAACAGAGTGAAGATTGGAAGAAAAGGAGAGAGTAGATGGGGAGGAGAGAAGAGAATTGAAAGGAGGGGAGAAGAGGAGGAGAGAGGAGGGGGAGGAGGAGGAAGAAGAGGAGGAGAGCATGTGGACATTAGAGGAGCAGGAAGAGAAAGAGAATGCTTTTGGGAAACTGCAAATTGTTGTTCATTCGTAAGATAAGATAAGATAAGAAAACCTTTATTTGTACCCCAGGGGGGGAAATTGCAGTCCACAACAGCAGCAGGGTAAAGTACAGTACACAGAGTTGCAGGGTAAATAACAATAAAGAGGACAGAATATAATAAAATATATTGACAATTTTTTTTATAAAAGTAAAAGTCAAGTACGAGGTTAAGTGAAATGGTTGCTGTCTCGAATGTTAAGTGAGAGACATTTAGACAAGTTATTGCATGTAATGAATATTACAGAGTATTGCACGTTGTACGTAGGAAAGAACAAGACCATCATGGGGAAAATTGCACATTGTGCGTAAGAACAACAAGATCACCATGGGGGAACGTTGCACGTCGATCATAAGAACAACAAGAACACATGGAATATTGCACGTAAAGTAATACTGCATAGTGGTAATATAGTAATAATAATAGTATTGCACATGGTAGTGGCAATGGACAGCAGTATTTGTTGAACAGTCTGACGGCAGCAGTAAGGAAGGACTTGCGGAGTCTCTCCACACACTGAGGGTGAATCAGCCTATCGCTGAAGCTGCTCTTCTGAGCGGACAGTGAGTCCTGCAGGGGTGTGACTCGTGGTCCATCATAGATTAGATTAGATTCAACTTTAATGTCATTACACAGGTACAAGTACAGGGTAACAAAATACAGTTAGCATCCAACCAGAAGTGCAAAACAGTTATTACAACAGAATATAATTGTAATTGTATACTCAGAATATACACAGTATGAATAGTATAATCAGAATATACAGGGTATATACAGATTAAAGTGATGTCATCTTTGCCAGGACCAGTCTGTCGCCCACCTCCTGCACTGAGTCCAGAGGACAGCCCAGGACTGAGCTGGACTTCTTGATGACCTTGTCCAGCTTCTTCTTTTCCCTCTCAGTGATGCTACTGCTCCAGTAGACCACACCGTACATGATGGCTGAGGCCACCACTGAGTCATAGAAAGACTTTAGGGGTGCCCCCTGCACTCCAAAAGACCTCAGTCTTCTCAGGAGGTAGAGCTTACTCCTGTACAGTGCGTCAGTGTGATGAGTCCAGTCCAATCTGTGGTTCAGGTGAACATCCAGGTACTTATAGGTCTCCACTCTCTTAATGTCTCAATGTTACCTGGACGTTCACCGATGGGGGGAAAGGTCGGCGTCTGCGGAAATCCACCACCATCTCCATGGTCTTGCCCGCGTTGATGAGGAGGTGGTTCGGCTGACACCAGTCCACGAAGTCTTGCATCAGTTGTCTGTACTCTGTGACATCATCGTCGCTGATCAGGCCAACAATGGCGGAGTCATTGGAGAACTTGAGCAGGACGCAGCCCTCTGAGTTGTGTCTAAAGTCAGCAGGGTAGAGGGTGAAGAGGAAGGGCGCTAGCACCGTCCCTTGGGGAACACCTACACTGCAGGTCAGGAGATCAGACACACCATCCCTGGTTCTCACAAACTGGGGTCGGTTAGTGAGGTAGTTCAGGTTCCAATCTGCCAGGGGTACATCCACCCCAGCCTGCACCGGCTTGTCCCTCAGAAGCACTGGCTAAATAGTGTTGAAGACACAGGAGAAATCAAAGAACATGATCCTCACAGCGCTGCCAGGCTTCTCCAGGTGAGTGAAAGCATGATGTAACAGGAAGATCAACGCATCGTCCACTCCGATTCCAGGTTGGTAGGGCAAACTGCAGCAGGTCCATTTCTGAGCTCACCTCAGAACGGATGAGGCCCAGGATCAGCCTCTCCAGTGTCTTCATCATGCGTGACGTCTTGTGTGACATCATCCAATTAAAAAAATATTTGTGTCATGTTATTCATGTCTGTTTGTTCCAGAAGAACTTCATGCTGTCTGCCTGTCTGTTTTTCTGTCTGTCTGCTTGTCCGCCTGCCTGCCTGCCTGCCTGCCTGTCTGTCTGTCTGTCTGTCTGTCTGCCTGTCCGCCTGTCTGTCTGTCTGAACACACTTTTTCCCTGAACTTCTTTTGGTTTTTCAGGTCCAGATGAGCTGACTTCTTCAGGTGTGCTGACTGCTTTAGATGAGCTGACTGCCTCAGGTGAGCTGCCTGCTTCAGGTGAGCTGACTGCTTCAGATGTGCTGAGTTCTCTGCAGCATATTGACTATCGAGCTCTGGGAAAACAATACTGTTTATTATTCTAGCAACTGTTCATTGATTTGGTTTATACTTGTGTGTAAAACATGAATATTCACTGATTGTTATTGAGTGTTGCTGAATCAGCATCAGCTGCAGATTAATCAGTTTTCCTGATTAAACCTGTTTTCAACCTCTCACCCTGCCCCTCTACACTCAAACAACCTCTCCTCTCTCACCCTGCCCCCTATTTCCTCCTGAAAACCCCCTCTTCTGCTCCTGGCTGGGGGCTTGTTTTGGGGGTCTGGCTGGGGGCCTGTGTTGAAATATGAAATTAAATGAGGGAACAGTAAGTGGAGAGAGATAGAGAGGGGGGGTGAGAGAGGGGGAGAGGGGGAGCGAGAGAAAGAGAGAGAGGGAAAGACATTATTTCTGCAGAACAGAATAACAGGATTGTTCAGTCAGACACCCCTCCCTCAGGTGGAGAGGAGAGAGGAGATGAAAGGAAAGGTGAGGAGAGAGGAGAGAGGAGGAAAGGAGAGAGGAGAGGAGAGGAAAGAGAGGTGAGGAGAGGAGAGAAAGTAGAGAGCGGGAGAGAGAAAAGGAGAGGAGAGAGGAGATGAGAGGAAAGGTGAGGAGAGAGGAGAGAGGAGGAGAGGAGAGAGGAGAGGAGAGGAAAGAGAGGTGAGGAGAGAGAGTAGAGAGCGGGAGAGAGAAAAGGAGAGGAGAGAAGAAAGGAGATAGAGGGAGGGAGGTAGAGAGAGAGAGGAGAAGAGGGGGGGTGGAGAGGAGAGGAAAAAGGGAGCAGGGTAGAGAGGAGAGGAGAGAGAGAGGGAGCAGGGTAGAGAGAGAGAGCTGTTATTGTGTTCTGAAGAAACCGAAAGGTCAAGACATCAGCTTCCTGCTGAGACAGTGTGTGTGTGTGTGTGTGTTTGTGTGAGAGTGTGTGTGTCTGTGTGGATGCTCCCTGACTAGAGCCACTCACCTCTTTTCACAACATGACAACATGACACCCCAGGACAAAGACCCAGAAATGTCACCAGGCTGCGTGTGTGGAGGAGAGGAGGGGAGAGGAGAAGAAGAGAGGAGAGGAGAGGAGGGGGGGGAGGGGAGGAGAAGAGGGTGGGAGAGGAGAGGAGAGGGGAGGGGAGAAGAGGAGAGAGAAGAGGGGGGAGGAGAAGAGGGTGGGAGAGGAGAGGGGAGGGGAGAAGAGGAGAGAGAAGAGGGGGAGGAGAAGAGGGTGGGAGAGGAGAGGGGAGGGGAGAAGAGGAGAGAGGAGGGGGGAAGAGAAGAGGAGGGGAGAGGGGAGATGAGAGGAGAAGGGAGGAGAAGAGAAAAGGGGGAGAGGAGGGGAGAGGGGAGAACAGAGGAGAGGGGAATGAGAAGAGAAGAGGAGGGGAGAGGAGAGGGGAGTGGGGGGAGAAGAGGGGGGAGGGGAGAGCGGAGGAGAAGAGAAGAGGGGGGAGAAGAGAGGAGACGGGAGGGGAGGGGAGAGGAAAAAATGAGAGGAGATGAGAAAAGGAGAGAAGAAGAGGAGAGGGAAGGGGAGAGCAGAGGAGAAGAGGGAGTAAGGGGAGAGGAGAGAATAACAGCCTCTCTTACAGTATGTTGTCCTGTGGTTGATTATGCAAGTGTTCGACAGCTCTCTCTAATCGATGACTCGTTGGGCTGTGCCGTCTGTGGAGAGTTCCTCAGACTCATGTTGTGTCAACAAGCCTCTTCACTGCTCCTGTATGATGCTCATTTACATCATTAACCACATCCTCCTCTGCCTCACATCACGGAGAGACTCATTAGCCCTGCTCCCAGCTGTACCAACAACTGACAATCTGACACTTCTGCAGAACTCAACACTCAGAGCTGGGGGGTGGGGGGGGGGTCTGTAACACACTAGAGTGTGTTAGTGGGCTGGGCTGTAACACACTACAGTGTGTTAGTGGGCTTGTGTAACACACCACAGTGTATTAGTGTTAGTGTGTAAGTCACATGGAGAATGTTCCAGAGCGATATGCATGGCCATGCCTGCCTCCCCCAGCCTCTTGCCTCCTGTCCAGAACATCTGATCCTTGATTACTGAGATGAGGAGCCGGTGGCTGGATGGACCCTGCGTCATACTAACTACCTCATTATCACACATCCACAGAACAAGCTGCTAGCAGAGGCTGATCTGACACAGCTTTTGTACATGGTGGAGTTTGGCCTGGTCCTGGTCTGGTCCTGGTCTGGTCCTAGTGTTGGCCTGGTTCTGGTCTGGTTCTGGTCTGGTCCTGGTCTGGTCCTGGTCTGGTCCTGGTCTGGTCCTAGTGTTGGCCTGGTACTGGTCTGGTCCTGGTTTGATCCTGGTCTGGTCCTGGTCTGGAAGTTCAGCTTACCCAATAACACACAGATACATCAGTAATACTCAGGAACACAGTAACACACACTAACACAGCAACACACTCTTACACAGCAACACAGTAACACACAGCAACACACAGCAACAAACAGAACAACAAACACAACAACACACAACAAACACACCACAAACACAGCAACAAGCGCTCTTCCACAGCAGGGTGATCTGTTTGTGTTCACAGACACACAGAAACCTTCCTCTACATTCATATCATGCTTCCTGTGTAACTGTATTTACTACCAACCTCTAATAAAGTCTTCATTTACGGTTCGGCAAGGGAATATACATCGATTGTTTCCAGTTCACCAACTTGCTGACATGGTGTCTGAATCGAGATGCAGAGGGACAGATGATATCTGCTGATTGTATCAAGTCAGATGTTGATCAACAGAGGGATTTCTTCATGACCTTGTTCATGTGTCTGATTCCCCCATTCACCAACCTGATGCTGTTTTTTAGTTGCTCGTACATATTTCCTTCCTTCTCTCTCTTTTCTTCTTTTTCCATTCTCTCTGTCCTCCCCTCCTCTGTCTCTCCCTGAAGGTGGAGGGTAGGATGTTCAGAGTCGCTTAGTCGGTCTCTCCTCCATATCCTGCTCTGCCCCTCCCTCCATCCCTCCCTCCTCCTTCTCCATGTTTCCCTCTTTCAGTGTGGGGGGTGATTTGAATATTTATCACCTGTAATGACAGTTAACCCCCCCGTCTAGCCACCTGCTCCAGCACACACACCACACACACTTGCTCCAGCACACACACACCTGCTCCAGCACACACACCACACACACACACACACACTTGCTCCAGCACACACCCACTTGCTCCAGCACACACACACCTGCTCCAGCACACACCACACACAGACATACCACATATGGAAGAGGGGGGGGGGGTGCAGAAATCAAATCAAATTACTTTTTACAGCCCATTTTACGAGCTATCTCCCAGAATCCTTCACATATGCCCTGAACCAATCGGAACGCTTGAGTAAAGCAAAGTAAACTCTACTTAGCCGTATACCAAGAAAAAAATGAATGGGTGACACAGAAATCCAAGGTTCAGTGAGTGTTGAAAATCTCATCTTTATGAGGACTCTTCTAGAGCAGGAAACTACCCAGAACCTTCCACCAGCTTCCTCCCAGACACATGAAACCCTCTGAACATTATCAGCATATCTCTGCAGTGGAGTGTGTGTGTGTGTGTGTGTACATTTGTGGTTTTTCAGGCACTGCTATTGTTTCTATTCAGCTCCTTCCCTGCTCTGGAACAGCGAGGAGGCTTTGTTGTGAAAAGTCTGACATTCCCTCGACTGCTTGGTTTCCAGCTGAAGCACACGACTCCCTGTGTGTGGAGCTGCGGTGAGGCTTTCCAGCGCTGTTGGAACTGACTAACACCGCTCCAGGGGGGAGGACGGGAGGGGGGGGGAGGAGAGGAAGTGGGGGGCAGGAGGGGAAGGAGAGGCTCACCAAACCTGGATCTCTTCTCATCTCTTTCAGATATGTTTGAACTTCTCTCCTGCCCCACCTTCCCCCTCCCAGGGCGGCCGACAGCTAGAATGCTAATCGCCCTTTCAAAACACATGGTGCTGGGTATTCACAGCCAATAACCAACTGTACTCCTGTTCAGTAAGAAGATACCTTTGGAGAATTGGCCGAAACTTTGAGTTTTCTTGATGGGCAGATTACAGTGTGGACGTGTGGATGTGTGTGTAAGGGAGTGAGACATAGAGAATAAGAGGGGGAGAGAGGGAAAGAGAGAGAGACAAAGAGAGAGAAACAGTGAGCAAGACAAATAAGGGGAGAGTGTGTGTGTGTGTGTGCGCGTGTGAGTGTGTGTGTGTGAGTGTGTGTGTGTGAGTGTGTGTGATACTGGGGTTTTTGCCTGCCAGTGTCTGAATTATTGTTTATTTTGCTTAACACTATGCACTGACAGTTTTTTCCTTTCTTTCTAATGAGAAAACACCTGTCTCCCTCATCCCCCTCTCTCTCCCTCCTCCCACTCTCTCCCCTCATCCCCCTCCCCTTTCTTCTCTCTCCCCCCTCCTCCACCTTTCTCTCCCCTTTTTCCTCCCCCTCTCTCCCCTCCTTTCTTCCTGTCCCAGTCAGAGGAGGACAGACTGACCTCTGACCCCACACAAGGTTCCAGGCTTCCCTGAGAGCCTGGGAGAGAGAGCCAGATGAATCTCTGTGTGTGTTTATCCTGTCTTCTCTGTTTGCTTCTAGAATAATAGAGTAAGAAAGCAGGACCTGTAATCTCCCCAATTAAAAGATAACATGTGTGTGTGTGTGTTTGTGTGTGAGTGAGTGAGAGAGAGAGAGAGAGAGAGAGAAAGAGAGAGAGAGAGAGAGTGTGTCTGAGCTTGAGTGTCTGAGAGTGTGTAGGATCAAAATAAACAGCTATGAACTCACACACACACACACTATCAAACACTCACTCACTCAAACACACACACACACACACACTCTCAAACACACACTCAAAAACACATGATTCAGTTTCCAGGTGTTCCAGGTGTGGTCTGTGTGGAGAGAGAGCGGTGGAGAAAGAGAGGTGGAGAGAGATGGAGAGAGACAGAGGTGGAGAGAGAGAGGTGGAGGGAGAGAGTGTGTCTGTGTGTCTGTGGTCTATATGTTTGTGGTCTGTGTGGAGAGAGAGCGGTGGAGAAAGAGAGGTGGAGAGAGAGGGGGAGAAAGGTGGAGAGAGAGGTGGAGAGAGATGAAGAGAGAGATGGAGAGAGAGCGGTGGAGAGAGAGGTGGAGGGAGAGAGTGTGTCTGTGTGTCTGTGGTCTGTATGTTTGTGGTCTGTGTGTCTGTCTGTTTGTGGTCTGTGTATCTGTGGTCTGGGTATCTGTTGTCTGTGTGTCTCTGTGTCTGTGATCTTGTCTCAGATGGCAGTAATGACATTGCTCGCAGGATTCTAATGAGAACATGAAGCTTTTTATAACAACAACAACAACAACAACAGAACAACAACGGTGATCGATCGCAGATCACAAGCTGTTGTCTTGCAGACAAGTACACAACCTGAAGGCTTGTGTGTCCTTACACGCCTGAAACTCCTCAACAGCTAACATCAACCAGCTGCTAACAGTTAACATCCACTAGCTGCTAACAGCTAAGAGCTAACATCAACTAGTTACTAACAGCTAACATCAACTCATGCAGTAGGGCTGGGGGACAGGAGTAGGACAGAGGGGCAGGGGGGCGAAGGAGGGCAGGGGAGAAGACAGAGGATGACCGTAGGGGGTCTGTTGACCTTTCTGAGTGAATGAACATCTTCAGACCAGACACCAATCAATGCTGTTCCCATGTCAATACACAGCTGCCATACACACACACACACACACACACACACACATAACCATCACACACACACACGGGCCATTACTCAACCATCCAGAGATGTACAGCTGCAGAGCCTGGTTCAACAGCAGACCAACGCCTCCAGGAAACACTTCTCTGTGTTTAAGAGAAGGTCAAACATAAAGCTCTGAACTCCAACTATCTGACAGAGAGAACTGGAACATGACAGAGAGGGGAGAAGGGGGGGGCGGAGGTAGGGGAGAGAGAAGGAGAGGAGAGGGAGGGAGGGAGAGGGAGGAAGAGGGGGAGGAAAAGGAGAGAGGGTGAGCGAGAGAAAGAAAGAGAGAGAGATGGAAAGAGGAATTGGGAAACTTCTTCATTCTGAGTGTCATTTTCCACCATACAATGATAGAGGGAGTTTTGTATGACGTTCAGATCCTGAAAGACCAGGACATGGCTGCATTCATCCAGAGAGCGGCTGACATCTCATTCGTTAAATCATGGAGTGATGAAGAAAGGAAAGAAGACAATGTCGACAGAAGGAGTGAAATAACTCCCCTCTCTCGCTCTACGTGGCCTGAACAGTTTTCACTCCAACAGAGAGATGGAAAGCTGCATTCAGATGTTCCCTCAGTCTTTGTTGAGCAGTGTGTTTGCGTGTGTATGTGTGTGAATGTGAGTGTGTGACTACATGTCAGTGGAGATCGGGACTAGACCTCCTCCTCTCTTCCCTTCCCACCTCCTATCTCCTCCTCCTACTCTCTCCTCCTCCTACTCTCTCCTTCTCTCTCTCTCCTCCTCCTCTCCTATCTCTCCTCCTTCTCGATCTCCTCCTCCGCTCTCCTCTCTCTCCTCCTCTTTCCTCCTACTTTCTCTTCTCCTCCTCTCTCTCCTCCTCCGGGAGGTCAGGAGGAGGTGGACCTTGTGGTGCCTCATCTCCTGCATCATTGGTCAGCTGTCCTACCTCTCGGAGGCTGACTCACATTAGCAGCCAGAGGCAGTGCCACTACAACACACACAGCATACACAGCATACACACAGCACACACACAACAGACAAAACACAAACAGCACACTCAGCACACACACAGCACACATAGCACACAATCAGCACACAACACGCACAACACACACAGCCCACATAGCACTGCACACACAGCACACACAACACACACATCACACAGATAGCACACGCACAGCACACACAACACACACACAGCTCACACAACACACACAGCACACACAAGACACCCAGCACACACAGCACACACACACACACACAACACATACCACACAGTAACGTCTTAATGAGCACACTGTTGTCTGATGGATGACCTTTTTCCTGACAGCAGGAACAACCTTAACCTCAGTACAACCTGATGTGTGAGTGGAACAAGACTCACGCCCGAGCTGTTTGGAGCTCTGCTTTGTGAAGCCTGATGGTTATCATCGTATCGTTAGTGTATGTTCTATGTTTCTGTGTCTGAGAGCTCAGAAGAGAGCAGGGCCCTCTAATCTGGATGCATGATCTGATTCCAGGACTCCAAGAGAGAGACCTGTCAGGATAGACATGATGTCTACGACATTCTGCTGTTCCAGCGACATCAACTGATGAAATTCACAGTGTAATATTAGGATCTTAGTTTTTTTCAGTTGCTAACAAGCATTTGTCCAAATTTGTAATTTGCTTGTCGAAAAGCTCTCATAGCTCTTCCCTTGGCACTTGATGGTTTCTCACAATGTATGTTTCGTAATCTATAAGCCTGCTATAATTGGGGTCAATCACGTTGCTATGCTCAGTGACCGATGCTCTTTTGTAAAGCTCTCTCTCGTATGTCGCTTTAGATAAAAGCGTCTGCTAAATAAATAAATGTCAATGTAATGTACATAAAAATACAATTGAAAAATGGACACAGCTGATTTATGTTGGGTGAAGTGGGCCAACCCTAGCTGATTCTAGTCTGGCTTTGACTCAGTGGCAGGGGTTATGTCCTTCAATTACTATAAAAGAAGGACTTTGAGGAGTGATGTTTTTGGAAATAGAAACTGTTTCTGGATGAGGAAGAGGAAGAGCAAGGGGCCCAGGGAGAAGAGCAGGCCCAGTGAGAGATGGAGGGAGGTGCAGTGAGAGGAGCAGGGCTGGGGAGAAGAGCAGCCCCAAGGAGAGGCCAAGGTAGAGGTGTAAGAATGTGTGGTGGTGGGTATGCTACCTGATTTGCACTTCTGGTTGGATGCTAACTTCATTTCGTTACCCTGTACTTGTAGGTGTGTAATGACATTAAAGTTGAATCTAATCTAAATGATCAGCGAGGGACACAATCAAATGCTAAAGGGAAGACAGACTGGCCGTTTATTGATGAACTCGTCTCTATTATAGGAATTGTGGTTTTGTTTTTGTTACCCATGAATGTGTGGATGGATGGCCCATGGATGTGTTAAATGGATACTGGATAGAAAAATGGCGGCCGTTGATTTCAAGTTCAGATTCAGATTCAGATTACTTTATTGATCCCGAGGGAAACTCCTTTGTATCAACGGCACACAGTCTCGCAAAGCACAGTTAAGGGTAAGGGTGTGAGGTAAAAGATTAGAAAGTGTACACAGGGGTAGGGGGTGGGGTCAATAACAATAAGTAAAAAAAATGGTGGGTGAGGTGAATCCTCCCAGGGAGCATAATGATTATGTACAGAAGCTATACATTTACAATTATACAGTAATGGTCTTGTATAATATACAGTATTATATTATAATATAAGTTGCTCACCTAGCGCATCATGGATGTATAAATTAATGGACACCGGACAGAAAAATGGCGGCCGTTGATTTCAATGAAGTTGCTCACCTAGCGCATGTGCCGAAAAAGTTTTTTGACAAAAAAAAAAAAATATATATATATATAAATAAATAATAATAAATAAATAAATAAATAAATAAATAAATTTAAAAAAAAAAGTTTTTTGACTTCCTGGTTTACTTCCGCGGTATGGGGAATGGAATGATGGGAGGCTGATGACGCTCTGGGGCAATGAGAACGAGCAAGTCGCGTTCCGGACTGGACAAGTGCTGCGCGCTCATGAGTGCTTGTGGAAGAGTTTGACCGATAATGACGAATCTACACAATCAAATGATGGATTTATAGGACACATAAACCGATTATGTTTTCATAGTCATGGTTATAGAATATACGAGGTTAATTCGTTTTGTTGAAGTTTAAGGATAAAACGAGTCATTTTTATTAAGGTTAATCTAAAATAAAAAATAAGGGATTCTCCACAACACAAGCTGTCATATTTATCAACCAAATGCCGGTAGTCAAATCTGTTTTGTCTATCAATGATCCCGTATGTGATATAGCCTACGAATTATTGTCAGATTAAGTTCTTATCGTTTTATAGGCTATATCGGCACATTCAAACAGGCAAGTCTTTCGTTAGCGTTATGCAACTACTGTTTCTTTTACAGCTACGTGATATAGTTTGGAGGAAGGACCTCCTGGACATTAAGTGTAATTCCTAGCCTGATATATTTTTATAGTCCACCCTAAAACACTGTTTTCTCCTGTAGTGAGATGTCAGAACCTATACTGAGCCACATGTTACTGAATAAATAAATACAAATTCCGTTGTGTGGTCTATTTAACATAATTTGGTGTTCATATGCAAGACTTTATAATTAAATAGTTCAACACTTTTCAAAGTAATAATTAGATTTTACTGAACATTAAGTATTTTCAATATAACGAACATAACATAACAAAACTAAAAAAACAGACTTGTGATAGAGTGGGTGAACAGTGTGATGAAAAAATGCACAAAAAAGAGAGGCCAGCTTCACTTTGCCTGGTCTATTCGTGGGCTTAAATATATTTCGACCAAAACAATAAAAAGGATATTGAACTTCAGTCAAGGTGAGACCGAGACCCTGGTGACACATCACCTAAAGTATCACATGCATGGTAAATAACTCAAGTGCAATAACTGTATATGTCTAGTTAACTTACCTATTTTGTATTTGTTATACTGGACTTTATCGTGCCCCCCTATTGTTATTATTGTTATGTTACACTGCAACTCTGTGTGCTGTACTTTACCCTGCTGCTGTTGTGAACTGCAATTTCCACCCCTGGAGGACAAATAAAGGTTCATCTAATCTAATCTAATTTTATATTTTTACACAGCGGTGACACTGGCAGTAAGTGAAAATTTCATTACGCGTGTAATTTAACGCCAATATACATTTAAAATAGAAATAGAAATACATGCCGTTCAAATATGAAACTTGTATCACAACTCTGTCTCGAAATAAACTCACCCTGGAGTCATTTAATTCACTTTTCCGACCACGTTTAGCCCTGTTCAGAGCTGTCATTAAGCCAACAGGCATCCTCGTTCCCGAGACACAGCGAGACCGTGCTTGGGAGTGCACGCACACAGCTGTGACGTCACCATTAGAATAAGACTTTACGGGGGCTTTTCTGGCCTTTAGAACAATTTTTGACGTTTTAAAAGTCCATGACTTAAAAATATGGAATAAAAAGATTTGCAATTAATAGTGGTTACAGCTGTAGGTGTCCTGAGAACCTTTTTACAGGCTTCTCTTTTACTATTACGGTCTATCATCATTCCATTCCCCATACCGCGGAAGTAAACCAGTGCTTGTGGAAGAGTTTGACCGGTAATGACGAATCTACACAATCAAATGATGGATTTATAGGACACATCAACCGATTATGTTTTCATAGTCATGGTTATAGACTATACAAGGTTAATTTGTTTTGTTTGTTTGTTTTTTTAAGTAAGGATAAAACGAGTCATTTTTAATAAGGTTAATCTAAAATAAAAAAATAAGGAATTCTCCACAATACAAGCTGTCATATTTATCAACCAAATGCCAGTAGTCAAATCTGTTTTGTCTATCAATGATCATGTATGTGATATAGCCTACGACTTCTTGTTAGATTAAGTTTAAAGTTCTTATCGTTTTATAGGCTATATCGGCACATTCAAACAGGCAAGTCTTTCGTTATTAAGCGTTATGCAGTTTCTTTTACAGCTACGTGATATAGTTTGGATATTACGGAAGGAGCTCCTGGACATTAAGTGTAATTCCTAGCCTGATATCTTTTTACAGTCGACCCTAAAACACTGTTTTCTCCTGTAGTGAGATGTCAGAACCTATACTGAGCCACATGCTACTGAATAAATAAATACAAATTCCGTTGTGTGGTGTATTTAACATAATTAGGTGTTCCTATACAAGGCTTTATAATGAAATAAGTTCAAACTTTTCAAAGTAATAATGTGATTTTACTGAACATTAACTATTTACAATATAACAAACATAACATAACAAAAACAACAGACTTGCGACAGAGTGGGTGAACAGTGTGATGTTCCCGGGATCGCGCTTGGGAGTGTACGCACACAGCTGTGACGTCACCATAGAAAAGGTTTTTCTGGCCTTTAGAAAACTTTTTGACTGTTTAAAAGTCCATGACTTAAAAATCTGGAATAAAAAGATTAGCAATTAATAGTGTTTACAGCTGGAGGTGTCCTGAGAACCTTTTTACAGGCTTCGCTTTTACTATTACGGTCTATGGGGAAAATGCTTTCTGGACCCCATGGGGATTTTATGTTGCAATACCACGGGTGGCCACTGGGAAACAGGTGTGTCTGCTCAGAGGCAGACCCGGGGCCTGGTATGCGCCAGGTGAGCAAATTCATTGAAATCAACGCCATTTTTCTATACCACATCCAGTTTTATTTATACATCCATGACAGAAACCCACAGACACTAGGCATCTATCTGAAAGTCTTCCTGTATCAATAATCAACCTCCTGGGCCAGGATTGGCTGTAGTGTTTGGCTCTATTCACAGAGCTGGGCTGGGATTGGGTGTTGAGTTTGTGATTATTCACAGATCTGAGCTGGGATTAGCTGTGGTGTTTGGCACTATTCGAAGAACTGGCTGGGATTGGCTGTGCATAGATCAATCTTCTCTGAATAACTTGTCTCCCGTGGATTAAAACATGAAACTTCTCCCAACCTAATTAGCAAGCGGATTAAACATTAAATGAACATCAACAGCAGCACTAATAAAGTCCTGCCACATTAAGCAGCCAAATGGAATATGGCCACAAATGAACGTGTTTAACTGAACATGTGTGTGACGTACAGAAGACAAGACCAGGACTACAGATGACCCAAGCAGCAACTGCAGAATCGGCTGTCATCTTCAATGACCCCTCCGGTTTACCTGGGGAAACAGGAAGTAGCATCACAAGGCATGCATCAGTCTCCCCCCCACCCCCCCCCCCCCCCCCCCGCTCACTCCTCCTTAACCCACCAGCCTCTCACCACCACCCCCAACCTTGAGGAATAATCTCTCAATTGGAAAGAATTTCTTTTTCTTATTTTTATCTTTTCCAGTCTCTCTGTCTTACTCTCTCTCTTGCACACACACACACACACACACACACACACACACACACACACACACACACAGGGTTCCAGTGTGTTGTGCATGATGGTGTGTTGCTTTACAGGGAGCAGGTGGAGGGTCTCCTTCACCTGTCAGCACCCGCCTTTGAAATGGAAAAGGTGTCAGAAACTTTCCACTTCTGTGAGCTTATGAGGGGCAGAAGCAATATATCCCAGGGTTGTTATTCAAAACTGAAGACTGCAAGAGAATTTAGAAAGGAAAGGGGGTGTTTAAAAAAACTCTCCATTGAGCAGCATTGAGCAGCAGGGTAAGGAACATATACAGAAATGTTCCCCCCAACCTGACCCGCCCCCCACACACACACGCTTCTTCCTTTCTTGTGAGGGTATCACACAAGACTGATCGTACTGAAGATTACAACTTGAAACAGATTTGATACATGAGGGAAAAAATACAAAAAGGACTTACTTATAAATAAAGACTTTCATCAGAATAAAACACAAATGATCTGTTCAGGCAGGTTTGGTAATGATGGCTGGTAGCTAAGCATACGCCCTGAACACCAATCAAACGAGAGATTTTAAAGATGGTGTTTTTTTCAGTCAAACTGAAACTCCCAGTTTACCTTTGATTCCTGATCAGAAACTGTTTTGAATTTCGAGGCTTTGAAAAGTGGAGAAAACGTGTTTGGTGTTCAGAAGCTGAGACATGTCCACCTCCAAACTTCAGTTGGTAGTGACTTTCTAGGTCTGCCAGGGATGGCGGCCTGTCTGTCTCCATGACTACCACCGATGGCTTCCTGTCTGTCTCCGTAACTACCAGGGATGGCTTCCTGTCTGTCTCCATGACTGCCACGGATGGCTTCCTGTCTGTCTCCATGACTACCAGGGATGGTTTCCTGTCTGTCTCCATGACTACCAGGGATGGCTTCATGTCTGTCTGCGTGACTAGCAGGGATGGCTTCCTGTCTGTCTGCGTGATTACTAGGGATGGCTTCCTGCCTGTCTCCCTGACAACCAGTGATGGCTTCCTGTCTGTCTCTGTGACTACCAAGGATGTGTGCTGTAGGTCACATTATTACATATTAGGGAGAGGAGATCTGCCTCACTGCCTTAAAGGAATGCTGGGAGGGGGGAGAGGGGGGAAGGGAAGGGGGAGGAGGAGAGAGTGAGAGAGGAATCGATGAAGTGTAAAATTGCACCTTAATTGATAAATATTTGTAATGACCTGCTAAGGCAGCTGGGGAGTGTCTCTGTTTCTCTGGTTCAGCATGATGGAGGTGGTGAGGCATGCTGCTTCACTCTCCTGCCTCTCCTGCCTCACCTGCCTCAGCTGCTCTAAGAGGGCTTGTTCTTAGAAGGTAAACAGATGTTTTCTTGAACACATAATAGGACTAACAGAAGATTGACATTGTTATTATTTATCTAAATAGTGTTACCTTCCTGTTCTCATGTTCCGTTCTCCTGAGTGTTAGATCTCCCTCCTTCCTTCCCTCTCTCACTTCCTTCTTCCCTCCCTCCCGCTCTTACCCTCCCTCCCTCCTGCTCTCACCCACCCACCCTCCCTCCCTCCATCCCTCCTGCTCTCATCCTGTCTCTCTGCCTCCTGCTCTCACCCACCCTCTCACCCTCCATCCCTCCTGCTCTCATCCTCTCACCCTCCTTCTCCTTCCCTCCTGCTCCCTCCCTCCCTCCCTCCCTCCCTCCCCCTCCCCCCCCTTCCGCTCTTTTCTCACTTCCTGCTGCTGATCAGGTTTCTTTCCTACATTAGTGGAGGGATAGACACTCTCTACAGGAGAAGAGAGCAGAGCTCCAGCCTGGCGGTCCTATTATGCCGAGTGCAGTTTCATTGCCATTATAGTTTGTTATTGTCAAAACAAAGTTTGAAAGAGGTCTCGGGTTGGAAAAACAAAATTGCTTAGTTCTCTCGTAAAGTACAGAGCCTCTTACAATTGAATTGGTAATTGACCAGACACCCCACCCGGTTACCATGGAGACCAGACACCCCACCCGCTTACCATGGAGACCTGCCACCTCACCAGGTGAGAAGCACAGGAATGCTGGCACATAAGAGCCTCCATCATGGTTCTTGCACATCAACACAACACAGGCTGCTGCACATCTACACAACACAGACTGCTGCACATCCACACAACACAGGCTGCTGCACATCCACAAACACAAGCTGCTGCAAATCCACTCAACACAGACTGCTGCACATCCACACAACACAAGCTGCTGCACATCCACACAACACAGACTGCTGCACATCCAGACAACACAGACTGCTGCACATCCAGACAACACAGGCTGCTGCACATCCACACAACACAGGCTGCTGCACATCCACACAACACAAGCTGCTGCATATCCACACAACACAGGCTGCTGCACATCCACAAACACAAGCTGCTGCAAATCCACTCAACATAGGCTGCTGCACATCCACACAACACAAGCTGCTGCAAATCCACTCAACACAGGCTGCTGCACATCCAGACAACACAGGCTGCTGCACATCCACACAACACAAGCTGCTGCACATCCACACAACAGAAGCTGCTGCAGATCCACTCAACACAGGCTGCTGCACATCCACACAACACAAGCTGCTGCATATCCACACAACACAGGCTGCTGCACATCCACAAACACAAGCTGCTGCAAATCCACTCAACACAGGCTGCTGCACATCCACACAACAGAAGCTGCTGCAGATCCACTCAACACAGGCTGCTGCACATCCACACACCCCAGGCTGAATGTGCTCCTCAAACCACATGCTGGATGTGCTCCTCAAACCACATGCTGGATGTGCTCCTCAAACGACAGGCTGGATGTGTTCCTCACACCTCACCCCTCTGTACTTCCATTTGGATAAAAGCATCCGTTAAGTGGAATCTCTACATTATTAATTTACTAGTGGGACCTGGTCTGGGTTTCTGTGCTAGTCTGTGTTGGTCTGTTCTGGTCTGTACTAGTCTGTGCCGGTCTGGTAAGTGGATAAGTAGCAGGGCATGTCATGCGACCTGGCATATCTGATTACCAAAGAGAATCTGATCCTCCAGTGAAGCTTCAAAACAGGTGGAGGGCGGGGGGGGGGGGGGGGGGGGGGGGGGGGGGGTGGAGGGTGAAAGCTTTTTGTGAAATCAAAGTGGAGGGTCTTATTAGAGACGTCCAGGTGTGTCATCCATTAAGAGTGTGTGGCTGAGGTTGTCTGTTTTGACACACAGCTCAGCCAGGCCATTGAACACGCGTGGGGATTAAAGCCACCCGTATTCCGTGTTTGTGCAACTTACATGAGGAATGAAAAACAACTCTGATTCTGAAGAGATGCCATCAGGAAGGGGAGCTCCAGCACGCTACGTGTTGGTAAACAGCAACACCTAGTGGTCTGGACATCTTACTGCAGGAGGTTCCATCAGCCTGCAACACGTGATCTCAGAACTGTGCTGTCAGTGTTACTGTTAGAAAGCACATACATGTGTAGACATTCAGTTATGACTGAACGGGAAAAAAAACAGTTTCTCTTACTGATTCGCAGGTGAATGTTTCAAAAAACAGATCGTTCAAGTTGTGCAAGCTGCTTTCTGTATGAAGGTTAATAAAGTTGTGGTGGTTCTTGTTTGTTCTACTCTGCGATTGGGTCTCCCCTCTGGGATTCTTCTCTGTGATTGTGTCTCCACGCTGGGTTCTGTGCCTTGATTGGGTCTCCAGTCTGGGTTCTGCGCTGTGACTGGGTCTCCACGCTGGGGTTCTGCGCTGTGATGGGGTCTTTCGCTCTTCACTCCTAAACTGCCATTCAAACTAAGACGGTTGATTCATTCTTGCTTTAACAAAATCTTCTAAAATGAAAACGTAAATACATAGAGGCAGAAAGATCGATTTTTTTTATTCAACATGTTTTTCTAAGATTGTAAAGCACGTGAAAAACACTCCAAGCCCTGTATTGCACAACCTCACAGCTCAACAATAGAACCAAAAGGCTTAAATAGAATTTAACTATTCCGTAATGATTTGGAGAAAAAAATAGATCCCGTTTAAAAAAAACACACGAAATCTAACATTTTTTGGGGCAATAATTACACTTTTCTATAAATACATTACTTTTTAATCACACCGTATATACAGATTGGTAGGCTTATAGTGGTGTACTTGTCAGATACATAAACAGGGAGATCATTTCTCCATATATATATCATCCACTTTCCATCATACACAAACAGCCCAGTCCAGCACAACACACTCAGTGCTTTAACTACCATTAACCATCAAACGCCTCCTGAATCTCACTTTGACCATATCATCATTAACATTTGAACCTGTCAATCTAGCTTTGGGAAAACTCCCTCTCAGTTATACTAGTGTTATGAACCGTGTGACGTTGACGTGTAAACAGTCAACAGGTGTATTAAAGTGACCTTGCGACAGAACCCACATCCCAGAGATGAATACAGAAAATCTTTCAGGAAGCACATCACATCATTCTGAAACATAAATAAATACCCCTCTCCCATCTCTGCTGCTGCGTTTAGCAGCTGACCCAGGGTCTGTGTCTTTATACAGACACACACATCCCTCCTCTAACGCAGTCAGAGCCCTCCAGTGTTATGAATGTATAAAATAGGAATATCTGAATGGCATGAGTGCATATACAGTGTTGGGTGTGAACAGCATGGCTTGTATGACCCCCTGCCCCCATGCTAGTATGTAGCATGTTAGCATGCTAGTATGTGGCATGTTAGCATACTAGTATGTAGCATGTTAGCATGCTAGTATGTAGCATGTTAGCATGCTAGTATGTGGCATGTTAGCATACTAGTATGTAGCATGTTAGTATGTAGCATGCTAGCTGTACTGCTTCTCCACCTCTCGTCTAAGTCACAGTTTTTAAAAACACAAGACATCGACTGCCACAGCAGCCAGTCTATCACGGTGGCTCGGTAACAAACCTTCAGTAGTTTCCTGTTCTGTAGTTAGGTGGTGACTGGGTGGAGCCTGGAGGGAAGTGTGGGCGTGGCTAAAGTGCAGGTGGAAGTTGTCAGTTACCCCCCCCCCCCCCATCTACCTTTCTCTCTTTTATACAGCATAACAGGAATTACTGCTGAATGACAGGGTTTCATTTCAGCACCACATGAGATGATTTTCCTGTGAAGACGCCTCCGGCCTCCCTAGGGGTTTGAGGAGGTGTAGAGTGTTGGTGATGGAGTGTGTGCGTGCGTGTGTATGGTGTGTGTGTGTATGGCATGTGTGTGTATGGCATGTGTGTGTATGGTATGTGTGTGTGTGTGTGTATGTGTGTTGGCTACAGAGCCCCAGCCAGACAGAGCAGCAACACCAGGTGGACAGTCACCAGGTAAGACAGGAAAAGGTACCGTGAACGCCCTCGGGCCCTCAGCAGCTTGGAGCAGTACAGGCTCCGCCCTCGCAACCAGCGTCGCCATGCCAACACCCCGCCTCGTACCTGGAACAGCGATAGGTCACGGGGTCAGGCCACAGGGTTAATCTGCTTCTTTATTTACAGGTCCATTCAAAAGGAGGCAAGGTTACCATGCAGGGTGTGTGTGTGTGCGTGTGAGAGTGTGTACATGCGTATGTGTGTGTGTGTGTGTGTGTGTGTGTGCGCGCGCTGACCTTGCGTGTCAGTAGAGCCTGGTTAGGATCCAGAATTAGACCCTCCCATTCATCTTCTGTCTCCATCTGAATACTGACATCCCTCTGGGGCGAGCCAGACTCACTAGACGCAACACACACACACCATTACATTCTGGACGCAACGCACACACGCACAATTACATCCTGAAGACACAACACACACACCATTACAACACACACATCATTACGACACACACACCATTACAACACACACATACCATCAACCATGGAGACACACCACACAGACAGCAGTACATTCAGAAGAGCAGTCCTACCTGAGTGTGTCCTCTGCCAGTCTCAGAGCTTCCTCCAGGGCTGCTCTCTGGCTCCTCTCCTCAGACACTGTCTGGTTCAGCTGGTCCACTCTCCTCTGCAGCTCTGCCAGCCTGGAGCGAGAGCACACACACACCATTATCCACCCCACAAACAAACAAACAAAGAAACAAACAAACAAAGAAACAAACAAACACACACACACAAACACACACACACACACACACACACACACAGACAGACAGACAGACACACACACCAGAAGTACTGGTGCACCAGCTAACTTAGGAGGAACTACACATGGATCTTGAATAAGAGGTTCGACAACAAGCTGTCCACAAAAAACCCACACGCTCGCTCCCTCTCACACACATACACACTTGCTTGCTTCCTCTCACACACACACTCTCTGGGGTGGAGGTACCTGTCATGGAGCTGGCTGGCTGCCAGGGTGTTAATCACGTCTGCAGCACTGCTCCTCTCCTGGGGAGCCCCTGGGGCCTCCTCCATAGACAGCACCCCCTGCTGGACAGAGAAACACAACCCAGGGAAACACACGTACACACACACCATCAGATACCGCAGATCAACTCTGACGCGTCTGATTGTCAGACGTGAAGCTAGTTCTATGTATTTTACACCAGTGAAGTCTACGCTCCGCACACTCACCTGGTTTCGCAGCTTCTCCTTGCTGGTGGCCATTTTGTCTGAGGCTTCCATCCGGCCGCTGGACAACAGCAGAAGCTCTTCCTGTTTTGGATGAGTCCTGACCTCCTCTCTGTTTTTCTGCAGGCTCTGCGCCTCATCCCTCTCCGCCACCATGGCCCAAATCTCTCTCTGCTGCTGATCCTTTTCCTGAAGGACAGCTTCCAGCTGCTGCTGGTGTTCCTGTTTCATCAGAGCGGCTTCCACTTCCAGCTCCTTGTTCTCAGCCTCCAGTCTATTTATTTCAGAAGTCAGTCGCTCTGTGTGTTTCACCAGGGCAGCGTACTGGCTGTTTACTGACTGAATGGCAGTATCTTTCTGCTGTAGCTGTTCTGTCACCACCTGTAACTGAGCCGCTGCGTGGAGGCACTGGGACTTGAATGTGTCCGCCTGAGCCGTCAGGGCTGAGGTGAGGCTGTGATGCGCAGTGAGAGAGTCTTCATGTTGCTCCGACAGGCTGAGATTGATCGACTGGAGCCTCTGCAGCTCCTGGCGCAGGAGGAGAGACTCGCTCTTCAGAGTTTCTGAGGCGAACTCTGCGGTCTGAACCTCGACCGCACGGTCCTCAAGGTTCCTGTGAAGACGAGACAGTTCCTCTGTCTTCTGAGAGAGGGCGTCCTTGACACCCTGTAGTTCCTCCATCTTCTGAGAGAGGGCATCCTTGACACCCTGTAGTTCCTCCATCTTCTGAGAGAGGGCATCCTTGACACCCTGTAGTTCCTCCGTCTTCTGAGAGAGGGCATCCTTGACACCCTGTAGTTCCTCCATCTTCTGAGAGAGGGTGTCCCTGGCTTCCTGTAGTTCCTGTGTCTTCTGAGAGAGGGTGTCCCTGGCTTCCTGTAGTTCCTGTGTCTTCTGAGAGAGGGTGTCCCTGGCTTCCTGTAGTTCCTCCAGCACAGCTGTGTATTTCTCCTGGAGGTTAATGAAGGCACTCTGGTTGTCCTCCACTGTCCTGCTCAGTCTCTCAGAGCCGGTGGAGAGAACCTGAAGCTGATTCTGCAGCTGGGCCACCAGCTGGGTCCGCTCAGCCAGCTGGGTGTCGAGGCGGGCAGCTTCCTCGGCCCGTCCCTGCAGGGCGTGGAGTACCGTGGTCTGGCTCTGCAGGGATTCCTTCAGAGATGCTGTTTCTGAGGCTTGAGAGAGGAGATTATTGTTAAGCTTTGAGATGAACTCCTGAAGGCTGGACGCTTCCCCTCTCAGACGCTCGCATTCAGACTCTTTGGCTTGGAAGTTTGACTGTAAACGTTTTATTTCGGTTGAGGACAACATCTTGTGGTCAGCGATGGCTTGCTCTCTGTCTTTCAGAGAATCCTTAAGGTGGGAGGACTCGGCAGTCAGGCTGTCGAGTGAACTCCTCAGCTGTGTGATCACATCCTCCAGCTCTGAAACACGAGTCTTTATCCGGATGCTTCCGTCCACAACCTGTTTCATCTGCGCGTCTCGCTCGGTCACGTCGCCGCCCAGCCGGAGGTTCTCCTGCTTCAGGTGAGTCAGCTGACTCTGAAGATGTTCGATCGTTTCTAGGCTGGAGTGCAGCTGCATCCTGAGGCTCTTTGAGTCCGAGAGGTTAAGAGTCTCCGAGTTCAAGAGTCGTTCTTGCAACTCGCTCAGCTCTTTTTCTGAGATACGTAACGACTCGTCTCTGTCTACGATCGCTTCCTGGAGATGATGAACTTGAGACTGCAGTTCTGTGATCGTCTCCGCCTTCTGGTTCATCTCACCTTTGACCTCTTCAACCGTCGCTTTTAACTTCTTCACAAGCACCTGCTGCAGTCTTATCTTCTTGTCTTTCTGCAGCAAGGTGGCCTCTAAGCTGTCTTTGTGAGAACATGCTGCATTGAGCTGTTCCGTCAGGTTACTAATCTGTTCGTCCCTTGAAACATTTTCACTCCGGAGGACTGAAGTTTCTTCGAAAGACTTTGAGGCCTCTGTGACAAGTCTTTGAAGTTCAGAGTCTAAACTCACATTCTGCTCGTTGAGTGACAGCATCTTATCTTTAAGATCTGCCACCTCTTTCTGTTTCTGGGACACATCATGCCTCAGTCTGTCATTTTCTGAAGTGTGGTTTTCCAAAGCTGTCCTCATTTGGGTCACTTCAACCTCAAGCTTCTCTTTGTTTTCCTTCACAGAACCAAGCTGACCGCTCAGTGACCTCACAGTCTCGTTCCTCTGATCAAGCTCATCCTTGTAACTCTGAACTTCAACTGTTGTGCGTTTCAGAATGTCCTCTTTCTCCTCCAGACGACGGCTGAGTTCCAACCTCTCTTCCCTGAGAGCCTGAGCCTCGACCTGCAGCCTGGTCAGGCCGTCTCTCTGCATCTCCACCTCCTGCCGTAACGACCCACAGTCCTCAGCTGCCTGCAGCAGAGCGGAGCTCTTCTCCTGAAGACCGGCCTTCAAGGCAGCTCCCTGTTCCTGCAGCAGAGAGGTCGTCTCCTGCAGCTCAGACAGTTGTTCCCGCTGGGTGTTTATCTGTGAGCTTTGTTGTGTCAGTTCTTGTTGTTTTGCCTGTATGTGGTTGTGTAGTTGATGGATTTGTGCGTTCAGACTGTCGATATTCTCCTGCAGGCGTGCGGCAGTTTCGTCCTTTTCTCTGACAGCTCTAGAAAGTTCGCTACATTCTTGTGTCTTCTCTTTCAAACTCTCTGATAACGAACTTTTATTTTGTTCCAGAACTTTCTTCAGGTCTTCAGTTGCTATTCTGAGGTCCTCCTTTTCCGTCAGTAAAACTTCAATCATTTTGTGGTTTTCGGCATGTTGCCTTTCAAGGCTGGAAATCTTCTCTAGCAGAGAGCTATTGTCCGTGTTGAGTTTGTTCATGAATTTCTCTTTCGTAGCGACTTCCTTTTGCAGTTTCTGATTCTGCTCAGTCAGGTTGTTGAGCTGCACGCTCACAACTGCACTCTGCTCCAGAGTCATGGTGACCTTGCTGTGGAGTTCAGAAGCGACCTGTTTCTGTTGCGAAAGCTCCTTCTCTCTGAGCTCGTAGGCAGTGTGGAGACGCTGTTTCTCTTCAGTTAGCGACTGGATGTAGCTTTGGAGGGTCACCACAGCAGCCTGCCTCTGTTCTAGTTCCTGCCTCAGCTGGGTCACCTCCACAGCCTGCCTCTGATCCAGTTCCTGCCTCAGCTGGGTCACCTCCGCAGCCTGCCTCTGTTCCAGTTCCTGCCTCAGCTGGGTCACCTCCACAGCCTGCCTCTGTTCCAGTTCCTGCCTCAGCTGGGTCACCTCCGCAGCCTGCCTCTGTTCCAGTTCCTGCCTCAGCTGGGTCACCTCCGCAGCCTGCCTCTGTTCCAGTTCCTGCCTCAGCTGGGTCACCTCCGCAGCCTGCCTCTGATCCAGTTCCTGCCTCAGCTGGGTCACCTCCGCAGCCTGCCTCTGATCCAGTTCCTGCCTCAGCTGGGTCACCTCCGCAGCCTGCCTCTGATCCAGTTCCTGCCTCAGCTGGGTCACCTCCACAGCCTGCCTCTGATCCAGTTCCTGCCTCAGCCTGACATTATCGGCTGCCTCGTTCTCCAGAGTTGTGATTTGACATCTAAGATTCGACACAGTCTTTTCCTTATCGTCCACATTGTGGCGGAATTGCTGAATTTGTGCGTTCAGGCTGTCAACCTGTTCCTGCAGACCTGCGACAGTAGCTTCAGAGGCACTGAGCGTTTCCGTCATATTTCTATATTCGTTCGTTTTCTCCTGAAGCATTTCAGAGAAGGATTGTTTGTTTTGTTCGAGGACCTTGTTCAGTTCCTGAACTCTAACACTAAGGTCCTCTTTGTCTTTTTGTAACCCTTGGATAATGTCATGACTTTCAGACTTCTGTAATTCAAAGACAGATATGTGACTTTGCAGGTCATTCTTTTCATTTAACAGTTCTGAATGGGATTTTGTCATTTCAGCTAGTTCCGTTTGCAGACTTAAATTATTCCCGGTAAGGTTGTTAACTTGAGTCTTCAGTTGCGAGTTCTCATCAACAGTACCTTTCAGCTTTTTACTTAACCCGTCCATGTGTTTCTTTTGGGCCTTTAGTTTCTCGGTTGTTCCTCGAACATCAGTTTGCAGTTGCTTATTTTCAGTCTCTGTGCTTTTCAACAGCTCCTCCACTTTAGACATGTTTATAGACTTCTCCTCCAGGTGTCGGGATAAAGTCTGTATTTCTAGATTGAGTTTATCCAACTCGGCCAGAAGCTTGTTCCGTTCGTCCTTGAAAGATTTCAGCTCGTTCTCGTAGATCTGCTCCTTGTCAAGCATCTGCTGCTTCACTTCTTCACCGCAGGCCTCACAGTCCCTCAGTTTGGAGATGACAGCACTGGACTCCTGCAGTTGCTGCGAGGCCGTCGTCACCTGATCTTTCAGCGACTCCATCTGAGCTTCGCACTCTGAGAGATGATTAGCATGAACAATGTTCTGCTTCTGGATGTCCCTGCGGAGCTCCTGGATGGTCCGCTTGTCCTCCTGGACCTGCTTGGTCAGTTCCTGGATCTCCCCCGTCCTCTCCTCCTTCTCCTCTCTCAGCCTGCTCAGCTCCTCCTCCCTCTCCTTCAGCTGCTCAGTCAGCTCCAGCATCTTGCCGTTCAGCGAGCGCTGGTCCGAATCCTGCGACCCTCGCAGGATCTGCGTCTCTCGCTCCGCTTTCCTCAGAGAACCTTCCGTGAGAACCAGGTGTTCCTCCTTCAGCTTGACCTCCTGGGTGAGTTTGGAGATCTGCTCTGCGTGTTCTGCCATGCTGCCCTGGAGGGCGGCCAGGTCTCTGTCTCGTTCCAGTAGGACGTCTTTCAGGTGGTCCATCTCTCTCTCGCAGGTCTGCAGGTCGTGGATCAGCTGCGCCCGCTCCTCCAGGTGGGCCGTGTTGATCTTGTCCAGCTCGTCTGTCGCCTGATCCAAGTCGCTCTGAAGACTTTC
Source organism: Neosalanx taihuensis (assembly GCA_030340665.1). Lineage (NCBI taxonomy): Eukaryota > Metazoa > Chordata > Actinopteri > Osmeriformes > Salangidae > Neosalanx > Neosalanx taihuensis. The sequence continues at coordinate 7,475,273 of CM059295.1, read as the reverse complement.
TATAGTCGCTTCCTGTTTCTGAGCCTGTTGGTCAGGAAAACATTTTTAACATTCGGAAGTGACAAAAAGCAAGTTAATTTGCGGTCGTATCAATAGATTGGTTTAAACTAAATCTTACCTTCTCTCTGAGCTCACTGAGTTTCTGTATCAGGTCAGCTTCTGAAGCCTTCAGCTCCGAACACTGTTTTTCTAAGGACTTGTATTCCTCTGAAACCTTGGCGAGCTGAGAAAAGAGATTATTATTTGTATTAATTCTAAACAATTTATATGATTATTTGAAAACGTTCTCCAACTGAATCTAAAGCCCTGAAGCTTACGCTGTGCTGTGCTTGCTGCAGCTTGTCAGACAGCTCTCTGTGCTGAACGTCTTTGATCTGGATGGTTCCTCTCAGCTCATCCAGCAGCTCCTGAGTGTCGGCCGTCTGGGCCAGACGGGCATCCTTCTCCTGCAGGGAGCTCTCCAGGCTCTCCTGGGTGTCACTCAGCCTGAAACACAACCAGGACAGGGTCAGGCAAGTATCAGACCAGCAGACCAGGGTCATACAGGGACCAGACCAGGGTCATACAGGGACCAGACCAAGGTCATACAGGGACCAGACCAGGGTCATACAGGGACCAGACCAAGGTCATACAGGGACCAGACCAAGGTCATACAGGGACCAGACCAGGGTCATACAGGGACCAGACCAAGGTCATACAGGGACCAGACCAAGGTCATACAGGGACCAGACCAGGGTCATACAGGGACCAGACCAAGGTCATACAGGGACCAGACCAAGGTCATACAGGGACCAGACCAAGGCCATACAGGGACCAGACCAAGGCCATACAGGGACCAGACCAGGGTCATACAGGGACAAGAGCAGGGTCATACAGGGACCAGACCAAGGTCATACAGGGACCAGACCAAGGTCATACAGGGACCAGACCAAGGTCATACAGGGACCAGACCAAGGCCATACAGGGACCAGACCAGGGTCATACAGGGACCAGACCAAGGTCATACAGGGACTAGACCAAGGCCATACAGGGACCAGACCAGGGTCATACAGGGACCAGACCAGGGTCATACAGGGACCAGACCAAGACCATACAGGGACCAGACCAGGGTCATACAGGGACCAGACCAAGGCCATACAGGGACTAGACCAAGGCCATACAGGGACCAGACCAGGGTCATACAGGGACCAGACCAGGGTCATACAGGGACCAGACCAAGACCATACAGGGACCAGACCAGGGTCATACAGGGACCAGACCAGGGTCATACAGGGACCAGACCAAGGTCATACAGGGACCAGACCAAGGCCATACAGGGACCAGACCAAGGCCATACAGGGACCAGACCAGGGTCATACAGGGACCAGACCAAGGCCATACAGGGACCAGACCAGGGTCATACAGGGACCAGACCAAGGCCATACAGGGCCAGACCAGGATCATACAGGGACCAGACCAGGATCATACAGGGACCAGAGCAGGATCATACAGAGACCAGAGCAGGGCCATTAAGGGACCAGAAATCAGGCCGCACTTGTCTATTAGCCGCAAAGTCTACAACATTGTAACATCAAAAATCCATGTTAACCCATGCAGATACATAGATTAGCTGCATCATTGTTTTGGGCGCAGAGTTCAAAGCGCAGGAAAAGATTTGCACCTTATAGCAGATAATGTAAATGTAATGTACCCTTTGAGTTGCTCGTTAAGGCTGGCGACCAGAAGCTGGTGTTTCTCTGCTTCTCTGCCTTGTTGGCTCTTCAGGATAGTCAGCTGGTTCTGGAGCTTCGCCGACTCGCTCTGTTTAGGGACAACAAGAAAAAAGGAAGTCAAAACAACAAAAAGTGCCTCAAACACACTCCGTCTCACTGCAACCAATCAGCATAGACAGCTGTCTAATCTTCACCATAAACAGGAGGAAACTTTTGTTTATCTGCTTTTTATAAATATATTTCTATGTTCCTTGTTTTCAGATTACCGACTACATGACCAATTACAGTGATTTCATAAGTACACGCCAAGTGAATTTCTGAGAAAAGGGCTTGGTGTGTTAAATCTATTAATCCTGCTGATAAATCTGTGAACACAGTGGGTTAAACAAGCACAGCAAACTGATTAGTCACCACAAGGTGCATTAAGACACACACCCCTGAGAGACCCAAAATGGCTGCTTTGAGGCACACAGACAAACCTGAGATCCAAAATGGCTGCTTTCTAGCACACACACAAACCTGAGACACCCAAATAGGCTGTCTTTCTTCATTTACATCAAAGGTCACCTGTATTAGAGGGGCTTGTGTTACAGGCCTAGTATTCATAAGACAACATGCAGTAAACAAAATATATGAAGATCTGTACTTCTTGATTAGAGGATATGAGGACTTTTTTTCTCTGGTACTGAGCCCCTGTACCAGCGTGTGAAAGCAGCATAGGCTCCACCCCCCAGCAGGCACCTCCCCCCACCCAGCAAGCTCCTCCCCCCGCCCAGCAGGCTCCTCCCCCCAGCAGCAGGGTTACCTGCAGGGTCTCAATGCGTGTCTGCATCTGCAGCCTGTCCTCCAGCTCCTGACAGCGTTCCTCCAGGATGACCATCTGCTCCTGCAGCTGGTTCCTCTCCTGTTCCAGCTCCTCCACCACCGAGCGCAGGCCTTCTGCAGAGAGATGCACGGGGGGGATGTGTGTGAGGGGTTTGTGGGTGTGTGTGTGAGAGGTGTGTGAGAGGTGTGTGAGGGATTCGTGCGTGGGTCAGATGGTATATTGGTACAGAGGAAGAAAAATAACTGATTATTATTATTATTCGTAGAGATGGAGAACTGTGTATTATTATTATTATTATTATAATACATAGAGATGGAGAACTGTGTAGAATTATTATTATTATACATAGAGATAGATAACTGTGTAGTATTATTATTATTATTATTATACGTAGAGATGGATAACCGTGTATTATTATTATACGTAGAAATGATGAACTGTGTAAAATTATTATTATTATTATTAGTCTACATAGAGATGGAGAACTGTGTAGTTAAAGTGTTCACCAACATCAACATCCATATGCATCCTGCTTGAATGTGGGATGGAATGTTGTAAAAACGTGATGTACAACAAAAGGCTGACATTTAACCCCCCAAACACACTTACCCTCTTAACACACTGACCACACCACTGATCTGAACACCTAACAGTTTACAGGATTCCAGACTACATTAGCCAGTCCAACCAGCATGCACAAACAAGCCAAAAAATAATGTGGACAACCAACCAACATTGAACATGTGGTGTTGAAGTATTCAGACTGACTGACACGTCACACTGTCAATCCACAAGCAGCCATGGAATGGTTGAAGACTAAAGTTGGCAAAAACAAACCAGATGGCAAAACCACGCCCCCACCCCCCCCTCCAAAATGATGAGTGGGCTTTGGTGGGCGGAGCTGGTGACTGGCAGGCGTGGGCGCGCATGCTAACAGGGAGCGTGTTGAGAGTGTCACACCTGTGTTGGGGGAAGTGTACTGGGGCCACCAACCTCCCATGTTCTCCCCCTCCATTGGGGTGCTGCTCTCAGACTGAGCTGGGAAACCATGACGATCCTCAAACTCAAACTCCTCCTACGGGGGGGTGACACACACACACACAGACACACACACCATCCTCCATGACAAGACTGTAGGAGTAATAGAATACTATAATACTATAATTACTACTAATAATACTATAATGCAACATTAATAACCCTCTGATGATGACGCTATATTACGATAACCAGAGAAGGGAGGAAGTGTGTGTCCGCTGCTACTTGGGGAAAGAATTACAATATTAATTGTAATTAATTCATATATAATGGTAAAATATTTGGGGAAACATGGAAACGTTAAATTTTCACTCTAAAGGACAAACACAGTATACATGCCCGTAGCTATCCTAAAATAAATACACGTTAATGTTCATTATAAATAAAGATGGCATAGATTAAAAAGTATATGGGATGTCATCAATGTAGGTATATACATGTGTACACACATAGTGCTGTATATTTGCTGCCCTCCTACCTCCAGGCTGCGCTGGTCCGGGCCACCCGGCCTCCTGCCTCTGCCCACCTCGAGGGCTCGTGCCTGGGCCAACTCCCCCTCCATCCCCTGCTGCTGGCCTGCCAGCACTGGATCAGAGCAGCCAGGAAAGAACCAGTCATCCTCAATCAGTTTTGTGCCACAGGGAAAGGGGGGGGGGGTACATGTAGATGGGTTCAGGTGAAGAGGAGTGAAACTAGATGTGGAATAGTGATGAAAGGAGACAAGGATGATTCACAGGATGGAGGGATGAAGATGAGAGAGATGGAGGATGGAGAGGTGGGACAGAGGGATGTCTGGAGAGGGAGGGGGAGAGAGAGAGAAGGAGAGAGGAGAGAGAGAGAGAGAGAGAGAGAGAGAGAGAGAGAGAGAGAAAGAGAGATGGGGAGAGAAAGACAGAGAAAGAGAAAGAGAGAGAGGAGAGAGAGAGAACATGGTCTTCTCTCGCTCTATCACTACCAAACAACCTCAACCCAGGTTGTTCCAGTAAGTCAACAGCAGGTCAGAAGTTAGAATGTGACAGAGTTAAAAGGACAGTGTTCCTGTATGGAAGCAGCATGTAAGCTTGCATGCTGTGTGACCAACACACGTGTACAACAGCATCGCAGTTGAATGCACAGACATGAGGAAGAGTCCCTACAGGAGGAAGAGGAGGCTGGCGTGACAGGTGCCATTTCTAGGATACGGGGAAAGCTACAGGAAATTCATGATTCAGAGTCTGACGGATGAAAGGCAGTGTCCAGGGTATCTAGAAACACCAGTAGTGTCCAGGGTATCTAGAAACACCAGTAGTGTCCAGGGTATCTAGAAACACCAGTAGTGTCCAGTGAATCTAGAAACACCAGCAGTGTCCAGTGAATCTAGAAACACCAGCAGTGTCCAGTGTATCTAGAAACACCAGTGGTGTCCAGTGTATCTAGAAACACCAGCAGTGTCCAGTGAATCTAGAAACACCAGCACAGTGTCCAATGTATCTATAAACACCAGCACAGTGTGCGGTAAATCTAGAAACACCAGTACGGTTTGCAGTGAATCTAGAAACACCAGCAGTGTCCAGTGAATCTAGAAGACCAGCACAGTGTCCAGTTTATCTAGAAACACCAGCACAGTGTCCAATGTATCTATAAACACCCGCACAGTGTCCAGTGAATCTAGAAACACCAGCACAGCGTGCAGTGAATCTAGAAACACCAGCACAGTGCGCAGTGAATCTAGAAACACCAGTAGTGTGCAGTAAATCTAGAAACACCAGCACAGCTTTTCTAGAAACACCAGTATAGTATATCTAGAAACACCAGCAGTGCCCAGTGTATCTAGAAACACCAGCACAGTACCCAGTTGATGTAGAAACACCAGCATATCTAGAAACACCCTAAACCAGTGCATCTACGAACACCAGCGTTGGTTCGGCCGGCGAGGGAATGTGGGGCGAGAGGAGAGGCTACAGTCAATTAAAAAGGTCCAATTAGATAAAACACGTTCCCATCTGTTTTGTGGTGTCAGGGGGCGGAGCAAAGGGGGCAGGGCAAAGGGGAGGGGGGCATACAAGGAGCACAGGAATCAATGTATGAGAGGTCAGGATAATGGCAGGGTGGGACACGAGATATTTAGATTTACCAATTACTTATTAAATGACGAAAATGTTGACGGTTAAATAAAAAGACAGACTTTGGCTTAAAGATCTACATTTAAATGTATTCATTTAAGACACTTTTATCCAAAGCGACTTCCCACATCTCTCATACATTGACCTGTGCTCTTAAATTTAAAAAGTATGCAAAACTAGGAGGTGAAACGCTGAAACAGACTTGATCGTTTGGATCTTACAGAACCCGCCGTGAAGAGTTAGTGGAACTGTAGAAATGTTAAGTTTGGTTTTTGTCACACAGAGACACACAGACACACACCATGAAGTTGCTAGGCAGCACTAGATCGTGTTAGACTTAATCCTGGGCTAAACCTAACACTCAGCTGAACAGACGCAGATTCCCAGGGTTAATATCCACCAAGTCAACCTGCCTCCACACAAACTGAGCTACTGTATGTTCTCCTCTAATCCTCAAAAGGATCCTGTTTAACTATAGTGATCACAAAAAGGTAGGGGGGAAAAGAGAGGGAAGAAAAGAAGAGAGCAGAAAAAAAGAGAGGGAAAGAGGGAGGGTAACTAAGGAAACAGAAGATGGAGACAGGCTGGAGGAGTGACAGGCAACTGTCTGTAGTGCCAGGGGCTCGCCCCAGTGGAAACTAGGACCCAGGGGAGCAGCGGGCAGTACAGGACGGACCGCCTGTGGAGGGGAGAGGCCTGCATGCACAAAACTGATGGGAAACTCATTCTCATTGGCTGCCACTGTCCCAGGAGCAGGGAGGGGGGGAGGGGCCAGAGCAGAACCAACGCTCGTGAGGAAAGGTGGGGAGGGAAAAACAGAGAGATACTTCATAAGAAAAGGCTGCTTGGAGAGGACTTTTTTATTCTTAGATATTGTTGAACAGTTTTCTTTTGATTAAACATAAACTTAAAGTTCCAAATATTGATTATCGGTATCACATCAGCCCTGGATTTTTTTCCGGTGGTCCTGTTTTCTATACTCCAGTCCAGCTCCCCCCAGCAGTACACCACAGGGCTGGAGCTGTCCTTACCCTCTCTGTCATCCTCCATGTTGGCCATACGCAGCCCCAGGGCCGTCTTGTCATCACGGCCCCGGGTCCTGGAGGCTCCGCCCTCTGACATCATTTCCTGCCACTCTAGCAGCTGGCTGTCGTCAGCACTGCCTGACTCACTGGCCTGCATACAGCAAACACACACACTCTCAGATGCGTTTATTTAACAGCCATGACATGTCAGAATGAATGTGGTCAGGGTTAGGGGCAGGGGTCAGGAGTGAGGGGGGTCAGGGGTCAGAGGTGAGGGGTCAGGACCTGACCTGAGAGGCAGCCCTCTTGGTGACCTGCTCTAGATCACACTGCATCTTTCTCTGCTGTTCTTCGTACAAAATCAGCTTTGCCTGCAGAACATCTGCCAGCACACCCAACATACTAATATCATACATGTATACAACACACGCCATCATCATACATGTAGACAATACACACCCAGATCATCCATGTTGACAAGACACAGCAGGAGCCCAGAGAGAAGGTTCTTACCGTTCTGAGCCTTGACCTGCTCATACTGTTCTAGCCTCCAGCTGTTCTCCTCCCTCTCCTCCTCCAGCTCAGACACACGCCTGCGCAGGACCTGGAGGTCTGGGTGGGCCCCCCCACCCTGGAGGACACGCACACACAAAGACAGACACACACACAAAGACAGACATACACACACAGACAAACAAACACAGACAGACACACACACACACACAGACAGACACACACACAAAGACAGACATACACACACAGACAAACACAGACATACACAGATAGACACGCACACACACACAGACAGACAGACAAACATACACACACACACAGACACAGGGATGCGTCACAGCTGACACCAGCTCAGTGGATGATGAACAGTATAGTTCTGATGTGTAGATGCTCACCTGTGCTTTCCTTAACTCCTCCTCCAGCTGTCTGATACGAGACTTAGACCAGGCCTTCATCTTTAGGAACTTAGCTTCTGATTTACTGGCTTCCTCTGTTTTCAGCTTGGCTTGTGCTGCAGAACACACAGATGTGAGCGTGTGTGTGAGTGTTTGAGGGGGCGAAGGTAGCTGGTCTGGGTAAGTCTACGCCCCTCCCCATCCCCTCCTCCTCATCCCCTCATCCTCCTCCTCCCCTCTTCTTCCTCCTCCTCCCCTCCTCCCCCAGGTGTCCTTGCCTGCCCTCCAGATCTGCCATCCTACAAGCTGCATCCTCCCCCACTGCTGCGTCCTCCCCCACTCCTCCTCCTCCCCTTCTCCTCTCCCCTTATCCTCTCTCCTCATCCTCCCCCAGGTGTCCCTGCTCACCCTCTAGATCTGCCACCCTAAAGGATGCGTCCTCTCCCACTCCCCCCGGTGGGGTGGCTGGCGTTGACGTCTGCTCCGCCCCGGCCAGCTGGGCCTGATGCTCCTCCTCCAGACGCCTCAGCTCAGCCTCGTGGTTCTGCATGCGGTCCTTCAGCTCAGCCTCGTGGCTCTGCATGCGGTCCCTCAGCTGGGCTCGCATCACGTGTTTCTCTGCCTCCATCTGAGACCGCAAGTTCTCACGCTCTACCTGCAGGCGCCGAGCACGCTCAGACAGGTCCTGAGGAGGAGGAGAGGAGGAGGAGAAGGAAGATGTAAACAGGAAATACATTTACATTTATTAATTTAGCAGACGCTTTTATCCAAAGTGACTTACAAGAGAGAGCTTTTACAAAGAGCATCGGTCTCTGAGCATAGCAACGTGATAGACCCCGAACACAGTGGGCTTTTAGATTGTGAAACATACATTGTGAGAACCTATAAGTGCGAAGGGAAGAGCTATAAAAGCATAACACAACGATTGTGAACAACAAAGCAAGAAAAAACAACATCATTGATGAGTCACCGTATGGGGACCAACAAGTAGTTCTAAACAACATTAGATTATGTTAAGTGCCATTAAAGTGCAATTAAATCTCTAAATAAGTGAGTTTTAAAGGGGGGGGGGGGTACCACTAGACGGTTGTCAGCAGACGACCGTAGGTGGCGGGCGGGGATATAGGGCTGGAGGAGAGAGTTGATATAGCTCGGGACAGTCCCGTTTACAGCCCGGAAGGTCAGCACCAGGGTCTTGAATCTGATGCGGGCCATGACGGGAAGCCAGTGGAGGGTGATGAGGAGCAGGGTGACATGGCAGTGTCTGGGTGGGTTGAAGACCAGACGAGCGGCTGCATTTTGAATCCTCTGAAGGGGACGGATTGCACTTGCAGGAAGGCCGGCTAGAAGCGAGTTGCATTAATCCAGCTTTGAGAGGACAAGGGCTTGGACTAGCAGTTGGGTGGAATGTTGAGAGAGGTATTTTCAGATTTTCCTGATGTTGTAGAGGGTGAATCTACATGACCCAGAGACTGCGGCAATGTGAGCTGTGAGGGAGAGCTCGTCGTCCAAGGTGAAACCCAGGTTCCTGGCAGAAGATGAAGGGGTCACTGTTGCAGATCCCATAGTGATAGAGAGATCGTGGGTGATTGAGGGTTTGGCGAGGATGATGAGGAGTTCTGTTTTGGAGAGGTTCAGCTGAAGGTGGTGACTGGTCATCCAGGCCGAGATGTCAGAAAGGCAGGCTTGGATTCTGGTCGAGATCCCTTGATCGGTCGGGGAAAAGGATATACATAGTTGCGTGTCGTCGGCGTAGCAGTGATAGGAGAAGCCATGGGAGGCGATGATTGGCCCAAGTGAGGTGGCGTATAGGGAGAATAGGAGCGGACCAAGGACGGACCCCTGCAGGACCCCAGTGGAGAGCTGGCGAGGACCAGATGTTTTTCCTCCCCAGGAGATCTGATAGGATCTTCCCGTTAGGTAGGACGAGATCCATTCAAGCGCCGTGCCAGTGAGCAGGATCTGGTGGTTGACTATGTCGAATGCTGCACAGAGGTCAAGCAGAATGACAACAGATTGAGGCTGCTCTGGCAGACTGGAGGGCTGTGGTAACTGACAGGAGGGCAGTCTCAGTGGAGTGGCCGGTTTTGAAGCCTGACTGGTTAGGGTCCAGAAGGTTGTTCTGGGAGAGAAAGCTTGACAGTTGGTTGGCTACAGCACACTCGATTGTTTTAGAAAAGAAGGGTAGCAGTGAGACCGGTCTGTAGTTCTGGAGGATGGCTGGGTTAAGAGAGTTTTTTTTGAGTAAGGGTTTGACTATGGCCTGTATGTATACTGAGGGAAAAGTGCCAGAGGTGAGTGAGGAGTTGAGGACATGGAGAAGATGTAATGTAGTTTGTTTGTAAATGTAGAAGCAGATCTAGCTGTAGTTCCTAGAGACCTGAAGCAGATCTAGTTGTAGTTCCTAGAGACAGGAAGTTAATGTAGATGTAGAGAGAGGAGCACCTGTATCTGCTGGTCTCTCCCGTCCAGTTCATCCTGCAGAACAGAGATCACCTGGTTCTTCCCCTGCAGAACCTCCTCCTTCTCATGTAGTTTCTGTTTCAAAGCTTTGAGGAGCTGAAAAACACAAGTCTGGTTAACAAGTCTGGTTCACTAACAATATCAACATACAGTGACTAACATTGCTAAAGAGGATGTTAGAGTGTACTGGCCAAGTCTTCAAATGAAATAAGACTTCACAGTATGTGAAGCCCTCTGAGGTCAAAGGTTACCTGCTCCAGGTCAGAGCTAGCATCTTGTTTAGCCGCCATCTTGAACAGCTCCTGTTCGTGTTGCTGGTTGACCTCAGCCAGAACGCCATCTTTCTGCTGGATGATGTCTTTAAACGTCTGGATCTGGGGAGAGACACAGACAGCTGAGAGACACACAAACACAAAGACAGAGACACAGACAGCTGAAAGACACACAGACAGACTCACGGACAGCTGATAGACACACAGAAGCACAGAAAGCTAGGAGACAGGTACAAGCTAACTCAGGTTAGCAGCAGGTACAAGCTAACTCAGGTTAGCAGCAGGTACAGGCTAGCTCAGGTTAGCAGCAGATACAGGCTAGCTCAGGTGAGCAGCAGGTACAAGCTAACTCAGGTTAGCAGCAGGTACAGGCTAGCTCAGGTTAGCAGCAGATACAGGCTAGCTCAGGTTAGCAGCAGATACAGGCTAGCTCAGGTGAGCAGCAGGTACAGGCTAGCTCAGGTTAGCAGCAGGTACAGGCTAGCTCAGGTGAGCAGCAGGTACAGGCTAGCTCAGGTTAGCAGCAGGTACAGGCTAGTTCAGGTGAGCAGCAGGTACAGGCTAGCTCAGGTGAGCAGCAAATACAGGCTAGCTCAGGTTAGCTGCAGGTAGCATGCTTCCAGAGGCTGCTTTGGCTTCAGGACTTACGTTCTGCTTGTACATGTTCTCCTTTTCCTGGTTCTGGGTTCTCTCAGACAGCAGCAGGTTCTTCAGGCTCTGGTTCTGCTCCTCCAGCAGGCTGCAGCGTTCTTCCCCCTCCCCCACCCTCCTGGTCAAGCTCTGCACCTGCAGCTCAAGTAGGGCAGCACTCTCCTCTGGCCTCTCCTGCTGGAAACAGAGTGGACGTGACCAGACATGCAGAGTGACTGAGTTCTGAAACCCTCAAGAAGGAAGAGCAGGTGAACAGAAGATGAGCTCAAGATGAAGAGGTTAGGTACCAGTACCAGGTACCCCACCTCTACCTCTAACAAGTCCACAGGAGTGGTTCAGGCGCTTGGGCAGGGGTGCGTACCTGCTCCCTGGTGGCCAGGGGAGGAGCGAGGGACGTGTCTCCTGCCAGGGCGGTCTGCAGGTGTACAATGTAGGCTTCCTTCTCCACTAAGCGGTGCTCTCGGTCCTGCAGCATGGCGTCCATGTGCTCTCCTCGCTGCTGCTGTGATGCCAGCGCCTGGGTCTGGGAGACAGAAGAGCCAATCATGTCACTAGGGGCTGTGTCTGGGAGACAGAGGGGCCAATCAGGTCACTAGGGGCTGTGTCTGGGAGACAGAGGGGCCAATCACGTCACTAGGGGCTGTGTCTGGGCCACAGAGGGTCCAATCACGTCACTAGGGGCTGTGTCTGAGAGACAGAGGGGCCAATCACGTCACTAGGGGCTGTGTCTGGGAGACAGAGGGGCCAATTACGTCACTAGGGGCTGTGTCTGGGCGACAGAGGGTCCAATCACGTCACTAGGGGCTGTGTCTGAGAGACAGAGGGGCCAATCACGTCACTAGGGGCTGTGTCTGGGCGACAGAGGGGCCAATTACGGCACTCGGAAATGTTGTTAGGTTGGTTCTGATGTAAAGAATTCCATCATGTATTTATATGATACTGTATTAACACAGTCACACAAAAGAAGAATAAATAGTTTATGTGATGTTCCAGGAGGTCTTCAGACAAAAGGAGGTCTTCAGACAGCAGGAGGTCTTCAAACAGCAGGAGGTCTTCAGACAGAAGGAGCTCTCATACCTTGGCCTCTAATTCCTCATTTTTTTGGGACAGTTGGTGCTCCAACTCTTCCACCCTCTTCTTGAAAAGAAGGACCTTTCCTCTGCTCGCCTGGTCGCCCGCCTCGCCTCCACCCTGCAGGTGGGTCACACAGTCTCAGCAAGTGTGTGTGTGGTCTCTCATCTACCTGGTGTGTGGTCTCATTTTCCTGGTGTGTGTATGTGTGTGTGTGTGTTCTGTCACCTTCCTAGAGTTGGCAGGTGAGCCCTGGTCCTGCTTTTCCTTCTTCAGGTCGTCCAGCTGGGCGCTGAGGGACGTGACCTTGGCCTTGTGCTGCAGACGCATCTTAGACAGCTTGGCATCGCTTACCTGGAGGGCGACAGAAAGGACACGACGGTCAAGAGGGGACCACTAGCCTACGTCTGCTCTTCCGTGTGGACACGCGTGTGTTGAGCTGCTGGTCTCTCTGCTCTACAGTCTCACCTTGAGCTCCTGGTCTCTGTTCTGCAGTGCAGTCTCCTTCTCTCTGATCAGCTCCTTCAGCTGGGAGACCAGCTGCTCTGTCTGGCTGAGTCTCTCCTGGAGCTCTGCAGGGTCTGGCTGCCGGCCAGTCCCATCTGCTGCTCCCGGGGGAGAGCCTGGGGCCTGAGGGGAACACATGGGGAAGGAGTCACTCATACAATCTAAGCCCAGGCGTTAACCGAAAGGGATTCGACACGAGATCCTTTAAGGCACAGGTGTCAAACTCCAGTCCTCGAGGGCCACTGTCCTGACAGTTTCACTGCTCCAGCACATCTTCAGAGCTAATGAGCCTTCATTAGAATCAGGTGTGCTAGAGCAGGGAAACATTGTAAACCGTCAGGACAGCGGCCCTCAAGGACTGGAGTTTGACACCCCTGCAGCATCTTAGTTACATTTTACATTTAGTCATTTAGCAGACGCTGTTATCCAGAGCGTCTTAAAGCAAGTACAGGGGCATTCCGAGGCAAGCAGGGTAAAGTGTCTTGCCCAAAGACACAACGTCAAGTTGGCATGGCCGGGGTTTGAACCAGGGACCTTCTGATTACCAGCCACCTGACTCCCTTCTAGATGCGCCTGTGTGTGTACTTACAGCCAGGACGGGACCGCCCTCGTCCGTGGAAAACCACTTCAGCATGGCTTCAGCTTAGATCTGTAAACAAGAAGCACACACATTAAGGAATCCAAGCAGCTGCCTCTAACCGTGGTGCCCACAGTTGACCGGTGGGACAGAGCTTGTGCAGCAGAGTGTGCTGAGAAGCCCAACAGGCAGGTTTGTTTGAGAGGGTGTCCACATACTTTAACACTGGGCCACCAAAATACTGTTAGAAGAATGAACGTGTAATCTTTCTATATTAAGAATTTGTGAAAAGCCTTTCGATTAAAGTGTCCATGCCTATAATACAGTAAGTACCATAACATAGTGTAATTGGTGTGCTAGTTTAAAATGTTTTTAAACTTTCTCTCAGACCATCAGAGCAATCTAAACAACACGGGTCAACAGCAGTATGCTGCCAGGCTTGCTGGCTAACAAGTGAGCAATGAACAGCCTGCTCAGCAATACAAGAGGCCTTAGAGTAATCCTCCAGACCTTCATTAACATGGAGACCATCACATGATTTATTCAGCAGTTTGATGGAGTATGAAACCAACCCAGCAAGTTAACTGGCTGTTAACTTGTGACAAACCTGTTACAGTCACAGGGAAGTGTCCAGCAGCAGATCTGTCTTACAGCTGAAAGCTTATACTGCTCATTGTTACCCAAACTTAAAGAAAAAGTTTATCAAAAGCCTTCAGTTGTTAAATCAGTAATCTGCTGACTCAGATCAGAGCCGATATTGTTTAATGCCTTGATAACCAGCCTCAACTGAATGTCGCTGTCCTTTTAAAAGAGCTAATACTACCTGGCTAGTTAGCCCATTGGCTATATTAACTAGCTGCTCCATTAGCCCTCATTTCTGTTTTCCAGCCTTAATGCTGAGCTAAGCTAGCTCAGTGGTGATGTGTAACTTTAATGTGCTAGTTTGTTAGAAGCCTGTTTTAATATCCTGGGTCAGTATAGCAACAGTGGAGCCGACCGTGATACTTCGACCAGGACGGCGAGGAGGCTAGCTACAAGCTAGCAACACCAGACACCTCGAAACTCAGGCAGAAGCTGTTAGCTTGCTGAAGTAAAACGACATTGCTTCAGGAGCCTACCTTATTTACCCCTTCATAAAGATGACAGTTGATAAGGCTCACAGGGAAACCTTTAGAAACGAGTTTAATGTACGGCGTTATTCTCATGTGACCCAGTAGACTTGACCAGCGAGGACAGTGTCAACACAGAACGCTGAAGTGTCCTGCGCATGCGTGTATTGGAGGCTGTGCAAACGCTCATGAGTCTACTGAAGGCTGTCCAAATGTGCATGCGTGCACTGAAGGCTGTCCAAATGCGCATGCGTGTACTGAAGGCTGTCCAAATGCGCATGTGTCTACTGGAGTTTGTCCAAATGTGCATGCGTTTTCTGAAGGCTGTCCAAATGTGCATGCATGTACTGAAGGCTGTCCAAATGCTTACGCGTGTACTGAAGGCTGTCCAAATGCGCATGCGTCTACTGAAGGCTGTCCAAATGTGCATGCGTGTACTGAAGGCTGTCCAAATGCACATGCGTCTACTGGAGGCTATGCAAATGCTTACGCGTGTACTGAAGGCTGTCCAAATGCGCATGCATCTACTGAAGGCTGTCCAAATGTGCATGCGTGTACTGGAGGCTGTCCAAATGCACATGCGTCTACTGGAGGCTGTCCAAATGCGCATGCGTCTACTGGAGGCTGTCCAAATGAGCATGCGTCTACTGGAGGCTGTCCAAATGCACATGTGTGTACCGAGGGCTGCCCTCAACTATGGATCAGTAAAAAATGACCCCCGTTTAGCCAAATGCAGTAGGTATGCAGTTCAAATAAGATACATTTGTGGACAGAATACATGGTTATTTATTGGCAATACAAACAACATATAATATTATGAATAATAATAAAGCAAAAACAATAGTTCAAAGTCAAAGGATTAGACTCTTGAGGGAGGGACTCCTGTGAATACATAGAATAATAGGCTACTGTATTGTATACAGTACACAATAGATCAGTATTCAGACATGCACACAGTTGTATTTATAGAGCAGATGTATGAACAGAGAAGTGTGTCTAATGCACAGAGACGGCAGAGGAAACAAACTGACATGGTTCCATGAACTCAGTACAACAGATACCGGGGTGGGGTCAGGCTACATTCCGTTCACCTGGGTGTGTTTATATCTAGTGATCAAGCACAAGCTTTAGCCCAAAGCAACAGACTGGACAACAGTGAATAGTTTGTGCAAGAAGATACTCCAGGAAACAAGCACATGTCTGAGATTGTTCAAACCAAAGCAATGTCACTTTATACTAAACGACTTCAGAACCAGATGTCAGTGTACCGACCATCTGTGCTTTAGTAACCTGTTAAAACTGCCCCAGCGATCTGAATACTTCAGCAAGGCACTGTGCAGCAAGGCGGTGAGCAAGGCCCCGGGGTCAGAGGTCAGAAGTATGCACTCTTCCTCCTCTGCTCCAGAACCCAGCTGTAAGGGTTCATGTCCAGCTTAAGCATGTTGAGGATCCATGGGTCCTGCTGGGCCCCGGCTATGAACTCATCCAGAGTGATGTGACCTGGAGAAAACACAGGAGAACACACAGGAGACCACACAGGAGAACACACAGGAGAACACACCAAGGAGAACACAGGAGAGCACACAGGAGAACACACAGGAGAACACACCAAGGAAAACACAGGAGAACACACAGGAGGACACACAGGAGAACACACAAGAGAACACACCAAGGAGAACACAGGAGAGCACACAGGAGAACACACAGGAGAACACACCAAGGAGAACACACAGGAGAACACACCAAGGAGAACACAGGAGAACACACAGGAGAACCCACAGGATAACAGGATAACACACAGGAAAACACAGGACAACATACAGGAGAAGCCACACGAAGACAGGAGAACACACAGGAGAACACACAGGAAAACCACGTTAGAAAACGGAGCTGAAACTAAATCCCTCTGCTTGGGTAGATCAGACTTAGATGTGATCATGAGGAATGGGGGGGGGGTTGTGGTGGAGGGGGAGGCTGGGAGGCAGAGGGCAGGGGGTAGAGGGCAGGGGGGCAGAGGGTAGGGGCCCCACCATGTTCCCTTAGAGGATGGAGGGAACAGGGGGCAGACAGGCGGGGGGGGGGGGGGCAGAGGGGCCAACATGTCCCCTGAGAGGAAGTATGACGCACCATCTCCATCTATGTCCACACTACTCAGGATCCTCTCACACACCTCGTCCACGCTCAGCTGAGGCTCACCCTGGTTCCTCATCGAGGTCTTCTTGATCCGGTAGATACTCTGGAAAAGACCCCACACAAACTGTTTGTTAAGTTCTTCACTCCGTGATGTCAATAAGTTCAAATGCATCTTTAAGTTCCCAATGACTGACTTGAGATCATATATTAAACCATATTTCTTTCTGCGTTTTCTTGAGTTGCGGTTAAAACCTTCGTACTTATCCTAAAGAGACATCTTCATCCGTGCCGTTTACTGAATCTAAAACAGCAGATCTGGTGTGTTCACTTACATCAATGATCGATCGCAGCTCTTCTCTGTCAACAAAACCGTTCCCATCTTTATCATACACCTTAAACGACCAGCGGAGCTTGTGTTCCAAGTCCCCGCGGAAAACTAGATTCAAAGCTGCCACAAACTCCAGGAAATCAATGGTGTTATCCTGCAAACATATTAAACACATGAAACACACAGGAAAATGATAACCAACAGTCGGTTTGCTCCTTTAAAAAATAACCACATCATCTCACCCCATTTTTGTCGAAAGCCCTAAACATGCTCTCCGCGTACTCAGAAACCTCCCCGGTGGGATCCACGCCAAAGAACCGCTTGAACTCGTGCAGAAACAGAACTCCACTTGGACATTCCGTCACGAATTTCTTGTACATATCCTGAAGCGCTTTCACCTCGATCTCCTGGTCATTCTGCTCAGTAGGCTGGGTTTGGCCCATGGTCGGCAGGCCGATAGTCCTGACTGTCCTGGCCCGGGGCACAAGCACTCCTGTAGACTGTGTGCTGAATGAATGAACGCTGTTACATCACGGTAAAATCTCCACAGTTTCAGCTCAGCAATCAGCAGGACGGCTTCACACGGCTGATTAGATTAAGTCCAGGATTTAAATTTATTAGTGCTCTGCCAGGAGATGTGCGGGTGTCATGTCAGCCTAGTTGGCAGCTCTGGTGAGAAGATCATTTACATTTACAGTTATTCATTTAGCTGACGCTTTTATCCAAAGCGAGAGAGCTTTACAAAAGAGCATCGGTCACTGAGCATAGCAACGTGATAGACCCCAAACATAACAGGTTTATAGATTATGAAACATACACCGTGAGAACCAGTAAGTGCATTTCAGGTAACATGAGAAAGGATAGGGTTCAAACCTCGAGGGCTTTGATGGTACATGGCTATGGAGCGGCTTTCACGGTAAAATGACATGCATATTAATATGTAGTAATAATGTAAGTTATATCTGCAAATCATTTCATATACTAAGATTTCGTCCTGTCTATAATATTTTGCCCCAACACCCTCTCAATTAGCCACTTTTCTTCTGTATGTCCAGGAGACTCCTGCAAAACACCTTGTGAGAGACTCTCACATAATAAAGCTTTACACAGGATCTCTCTGGTTTATACCTTGAGCAGTGACAGGGAGGGGGGGGGTGAGGGGTAAACCTGCTCTTACAGTCCAATACTCCCTGTTTTCTGCCATGTGACTTGTTCTGCGCTTGATTCCAGGGAAACGGGTTAAGGGGTTCCTTAAGTATGAGACTAAGATCAGGAGAAAACCATCAGACAGAGAAGAGCTGTTCGACACATCATCATTCTGCTTCTCAGTCTCGGGGCAGTTTAGTTAACAGAAAAAAACAATTTTGTGCCACGTGAGAGTGATGTAATCCATTAACCTCCCCCCGCCCATCTTCTCCCCTGGTGCTTCCCCCTCTCCCCCACCTCTCTCCCCCCTGTCGATCTCCAGACTTAGTTAAGAAGATCTTTCTAATTCTAAACCTCCACAGTTGGTATATCAAGGTCACTTAATCGGATTGCTCCAACACCAGAATAGTGAGTTAAATCTGGCTTGAGACAAGGCACAGACACCTCACTGCCTCATATCTGGTCAGAAGAATCATCAGAATGTTCTTATTGAGTGTGCGTGCAAGGGGCACACTATATGTTGCCCCGAGCATTTATTCTTCTGCAACTTATTATTCTTACGCCAATTTTTTGGCTCGCTACTCCTCCCAGATTTTTTGCTGCATATACACAAAAGTGGTATCAAAACGTGCGGCTCGGCTGCGACGTGTGATATGACTATTCTAAGTCTTTTGGCAAACAGTTTTGCCAAAAATTGCCAAAAACCACACCAATGGGTGTCTATGGAGAGAATGTTCGAGAGCTAGAGTGCGTGATGTCGTCGCTAGGGTGGAGAGGAGAGAGAACGATCAGTGAAAAAATTAAACGTATTCGACTACCGTGGCCTCCAATGCACCACTACGGACACGATTTATACATAGAAACGTAGGAAAATTTGTCGTCTACCTCACATTTTCCTTACTTAATCTGTCAGAAATATTGTTTTCGCTTGAGACGCAAAGATTTGGCCGCAGCACCTATCAACAACCTCGTAGAGTCCCATGTTAAAACTGGCGGGAAATTTTCTGGAGGAAAACAAAAATAACACTCCCAAGAGCATATTTCTTCACTTATCAACACCAATGCCCTGTCCCAATACCCGCACTACGCCCTTGCGCCCTTCTGTGAAGTGCGGAAGTTGTAGAAGTGCGCGAAGGGTTCGAAGTGCGTAGGCCGCAAGCGTGCGAAAATTAGAGAATTGGGACAGTGATGGCTACGTCATCGATTTAGCCAGTGCGTCATTACCACGACATCTAAAATGGCGACACCGGTTGCTGTTTTTGCAGTTTTGCTGCTGAAAATCATATTAAAGCTGCACCAAACAATTATTTTGAGAAGAAAGAAGCTCCGAAATCGAAGAAGACGTATGCGTCAGACTCTCGCTGTCGTGACAAAAGAAAATAAAAAAGACCTTTGATTGTTTTTACGAAAAGGTGTTTATTGTATTTCTTTTTTTTACAACTTTGAATAAATATAAATTAATCAAATTGACTCGAATATTCTGGAGCAAGTAATAAAAACAATCTCAACAACTGAGCAAACTATGCTGCAAACTCATCGAATGGAAAAGTATGAAACACTCAACTGAGCAAACATTACAAACTGACTTTTTCAGGGGCAACAAAAATCGAATTAAACTTGTTGACCACCTTACTTGGTAAGACACTTTACTGCATGAGCGGGCCGACCATAGACATGTATATGTACCATCTATTGTCTATGGGGCCGACCACCAGACATCTCCATATTCCGCCTTTTTTGTGATAACGTCACACGCAGCAATGAATTGTGGGGAATACACCTCGCCAAAGTGCGCATCGATGCACGCTTCGTGGAAGTGCGGATCAAGTGCGCAGAGGGGGCGGGGCTTAAGACCTTACTGGAGAATTGGGACACCCTGCGCACTTGCACCCTTCAGCGAGAACGCGCAATTGAAGGGCGCAAGGGCGCAAGTGCGGGTATTGGGACAGGGCCCAAATGCCTGTGTAGACGTTCAGGAAGGGCTCAGCCTGCTTCACATTAACCTGGTTTTATGATTGGCCAGAAATCCTTCCTGTTCGAGGGTTGGTCTCAGCAGTGGTCTCAACAACTCTGTCTGCAATTTTCCAACTGACATTCCACAGTTCCAGGTGCAGCTGATTAGTTGCACCTGGTTGCTTGGCAACCTCAGCCTGCTTAGGCAGACCATGGACCTATAATATAAACTGGATACCGGATAGAAAAATGGCGGCAGTTGATTTCAATGAAGTTGCTCACCTGGCGCATACCATGGATCTAATAAAGAATGGATACGGTATCGAAAAATGGCGGCCGTTGATTTTAATGAAGTTGCTCACCTGGCGCATGTGCCGAAAAAGTTTTCCTGGTTTACTTCCGCGGTATGGGGAATGGAATGATGGGAGGCTGATGACGCTCTGGGGCAATGAGAACGAGCAAATCGCGTTCTGGACAAGCGCTGCGCGCTCATGAGTGCTTGTGGAAGAGTTTGACTGATAATGACGAATCTACACAACAAAAACAACAGACTTGCGACAGAGTGGCTGAACAGTGTGACAACAGTGTGACATTCCCGAGACACAGGGGGACCGCGCTTGGGAGTGTAGGCGCACAGCTGTGACGTCACCATAAGAATAAGACTTTGCGGGGGCTTTTCTGGCCTTTAGAACAATTTTTGACGGTTTAAAAGTCCATGACTTAAAATATGGAATAAAAAGATTTGTAATTAATAGGGGTTACAGCTGTAGGTGTCCTGAGAACCTTTTTACAGGCTTCTCTTTTACTATTACGGTCTAAGGGAAAAATGCTTTCTGGGCCCCATGGGGATTTTATGTTGCAATACCACGAGTGGCCACCGGGAAGAATCGGCGTGTCTGCTGAGAGGCAGACACTGTGAGGTGGCCATTTTATGACATGATTTGACATTTAATAACTTTGATTGGAGGATATTTACTGGACAAATGTAAATGGCTTTTTGTGTTTCGGGTGGATTCATAAACTGTACTCCAACTCATCTCTTCCTGAAAGCTTGATCTGTCACATACCTAAGCAATGGTAGAAGTAATATTCTGAAAATTACTCAACGATATATGGGGGCCCAGGCCAGAGTCACGCACACTCAAAATGTCTTTAGAATATTTTTTTTCTAGTTTTGTTGGGTACACTACATGGTTCATGGGAGTACTTTGTGACCTTTTGATCTCTAATCTAGTTCCCCGCCCCTAAACCACTCTCCCCTCCACCTGTGAATGGGATTTACTGGTTCTGTTAGGAACTCAGACTTGATGTTCAAGCAGTCTCTATTTTAAGCAAGGTCAGGTCTCCCTGTCTCTAATCCAGACCTGTAGTCAGGGACTAGTAAACACTATGGGAACTCTGCACACTCTCACAGACACATTTTAATGGGTTTACCGGGAAAGACCCTCTGTGGTCAGGTAAGGTCAGGTACTAGTAAACAAATTGCAAGTGAACTGAACTTAGTCACGCATATCAGAAAGTGTTGGTTAGGATAAAGCTGCTACAGGTGGATTAAGGACATGTGTTTAGTCAGCTTGAAGGATGTTTTATAATGCTTAAGACCTAGGTGGCTCAGTGGTTAGGGAATTGGGCTATTAACCGGAAGTTCCCTGGTTCGATTCCCAGTCATGCCAACATGATGTTGTTACAACACGTAGTTCCTGTTATTCCATATGTATTTCTACTTGTCTTCACCTGTGTAACCCCATGTTATCCGTAGAATCTAACGTATCGTTTTTTTCAGAACCCCCCCCCCCCCCCCAAATCAAACAGGTGAGGATGAAACCTGATGTTACCGAGCATGCAAGCCACTAACAGGATCTCAGTTTAATGTTTGGGTACTTTTATTTTGAAATGGGAAGCAATTAAAAACTCTCTTTTACACCAAACATATGCCTGACACCATCTGGAAGTGTCGTCTAATGAAAGCGATGATGGCGAGTCTGTGCGATCACCAAGAGGACCAAATCAAATACATCCCACAGGAAATGAGGAGGGAAACAGGGTAAACATGGCTCCTGCCTCAAAGTGGTTCATCCTTCCCCCTCCTTTCCCTTCCTCCCCCCCTCCCTCCCATATTCCCAGTGGTTTCAGACAGGCAGCAGTGCTAGGCAGCTTCCAGGTCACCCCAGTACTGTCACCTGGGTATCCATGACGACATGCGGGACTCCAGTACCTGGGTATCCATGACGACAAGTGTGAACAGGGTACAGTGAGGCAGAGTTTGGGTCTACAGGGTACAGTGAGGCAGAGTTTGGGTCTACAGGGTACAGTGAGGCAGAGTTTGGGTCTACAGGGTACAGCGAGGCAGAGTTTGGGTCTACAGGGTACAGTGAGGCAGAGTTTGGGTCTACAGGGTACAGTGAGGCAGAGTTTGGGTCTACAGGGTACAGTGAGGCAGAGTTTGGGTCTACAGGGTACAGTGAGGCAGAGTTGGGGTCTACAGGGTACAGCGAGGCAGAGTTTGGGTCTACAGGGTACAGCGAGGCAGAGTTTGGGTCTACAGGGTACAGTGAGGCAGAGTTTGGGTCTACAGGGTACAGAGTTGGTCATTCAGTTCGACACTTGTGCCTGTTTTACAAAAGCTGGAAAAACATCCCATTTAAAAGATTCCTATAACAAAACATTGGCTTTAAAAATAGACCATTCTGTATGTATAGATACATACACACTCTCTCTCAAACACACACACATCCATATATATATTCATAAAAACTATTACAAATTTCATTGTACAGTTTAGGCCATTTTTAAGGTTGAATCAACTTCAACCAAATGATACATGTCAGTTGGACTTTTCTCTCCAAGGCAGCCTGAGTTCATAGAAAAAAACTGATTTAAAACCTGTGATGGAATATTTTGATGTTCCATAGTTGTACTATCAGATATGGAATATTTTGATGTTCCATAGTTATACTATCAGATAGTTATAAGTTGTGTTGATGTTTTGAAAAACAGGACTTGCTAATTTGATCAATGCAAATGGAGATACCTGGCCAGACAGGACAATGAAGCCAGGTGACTTGCTAATTCTACCAGTGCAAATGATGCACTCTCCAGACAGGACAATGAAGCCAAACAGGACTTGCTAATTTGATCAATGCAAATGGAGATACCTGGCCAAACCGGCACCCACACCCATTGTGACGTCTGGAAGAGGCCATTTGGTTTTTGGTCTTCCCACCCCTCCCCTCACCAGGACCATGGGGCGGGGAGGGGGGGAGTTCAACGATATATAAGGAAAACCTGGACTGGGTTCAGGGCCGATGTCCTCCAGAACTACAAGTGTCTGCGAGGCTCGGCCACAGAGCTCTGTTTATGTGTGTGTCTTGTGTGTATTGTCTGTTTTATGTTCCATGTGTTCCTATTGCAATACTCTGTTCATGTTAAAGGTTCAATAAATTTGTGACTAACAAACTTAACATACTTTGTGTCCTTACAACGTCCAAAACCAAAAAGTTCCCTTCACAGTTGGGGGCTCGAGTCCGGGGATCCACGTTCGGTCGCTTCTGCTGCCGACGGCGGGTTAGAATCTGAGGTGAGCAAGGATTTTTTTTGGATTGACGACGTTGTTAGGTCACAAAGGATAAAGTTTGTTTAGAGGTTATTACCAAGAATTAGTGATTTAATATTCCTAATAAGCGTGGGCGCTGTTAGAAGATTTGAACCACGTCTTGCGTGGGTGCAGACGTTCCTATTGTGCGTGGGCGCCAATAGAGGATTTATACCGGTTAGTATTCCTAATATGCGTGGGCGCTATTAGAGGGTCTGAGCGTACGCCTTCTGCAAGGTTGCAGGAAAAGTTTCAGCGTGGGAGCGAAACTGAAATAACTCGAGTGTAAATATTGTATAAATACTTTTATTTTGTACAAATGTAAGAGTTGCTAACCACTTTTTGCTTAGCTTTTAGTTTAACTGAGAGATGTGTGTGTATTTTGACTAATCATTGGTTTGGTGGTGGATAAATTGCTAAAAAGTTTGTTGTAAATCCTAACCAAATGGTAAATGTAGTTACCGACCAGAACTAATATGAGTTTGAAAGCGACATATCTGATGTATACTTCTAGTTAATGTTTAAGAGTTGAATTTCATTTTAACCGCTTTTTTATGTAGCTGTTATTTTACTGAGATATACGTGTATTGTGATGAATTCTTAGCTTGGTGGTCAATTTTAAAAATCCTAACCAAATTGACAACATGCGGGTTGCCAAACCAGAACTAAGATGGATTTGTGAACGATATATCTGTGATGTATTATTTCCAGTTTACATTTTTGTTTTTAGCATTAACAAGTTAGATTGATTCACTGTGCAACTTTGTAGCCTGCTTTGTGAGATTCACAGGACAGAGACGTGAGACAGAGATCACAGAGCCATGACGCCTGACCTAGAACTGGATATTAAGTTTAATTTGTTGTTGTATTCCTTGTTTACGTTCTCTAACTACTCATCTGATTAACGCAGCTATTTCTCCTATGGAAGACAAAGTAGCTCAGCTTTTTCCACTTTTACAGCACGAAGATGCTCCAGACAGTAATGATGAAATGTTTAATGCTGATCTCTTACAACTTTCATATAATTCATGACTTGCTAGCGCCTGTATGCGTTTTAAAGATTGTCTTACAGGATCATGGAGGACATGCTTTGAAGCGGAGGTCCATACAACAGCCTTCCACAAGAACATTCATTGATGCATTATGACTGTAATTTTTCCTGCGATTTTTGTTTAATGAAATTACCTTTAGTAATGTAGGGTGACTGTGTAATATTTCTATGGTGTTGGTTAAAAAAAAAAAAAAAAAAAAAATTACCGATTGTGATGGAATATTTTGATGTTCCATAGTTGTACTATCAGATATGGAATATTTTGATGTTCCATAGTTATACTATCAGATAGTTATAAGTTGTGTTGATGTTTTGAAAAACAGGACTTGCTAATTTGATCAATGCAAATGGAGATACCTGGCCAGACAGGACAATGAAGCCAGGTGACTTGCTAATTCTACCAGTGCAAATGATGCACTCTCCAGACAGGACAATGAAGCCAAACAGGACTTGCTAATTTGATCAATGCAAATGGAGATACCTGGCCAAACCGGCACCCACACCCATTGTGACGTCTGGAAGAGGCCATTTGGTTTTTGGTCTTCCCACCCCTCCCCTCACCAGGACCATGGGGCGGGGAGGGGGGGAGTTCAACGATATATAAGGAAAACCTGGACTGGGTTCAGGGCCGATGTCCTCCAGAACTACAAGTGTCTGCGAGGCTCGGCCACAGAGCTCTGTTTATGTGTGTGTCTTGTGTGTATTGTCTGTTTTATGTTCCATGTGTTCCTATTGCAATACTCTGTTCATGTTAAAGGTTCAATAAATTTGTGACTAACAAACTTAACATACTTTGTGTCCTTACAACGTCCAAAACCAAAAAGTTCCCTTCACAAACCCCTCAGAACTCGACAGGTGAGTCAGTCACTGTTTCCCTTTACAACAGAGTTTCTTCTCAAAAAGAACACATCCAAAGATCAAAACACCGTTAAAAGATTCACATATAAATAAGTTTCGAGTTGTTGGTCCATAACCAGATAGTAGCTGCATGGTTAAACCTGTGGCACTGACCCTCCTGACCTCTGACCCAAGGGTCAGACCACATCCGGGTGGCTGAACAGGTCACGTCCAGGGGGTTGCTGCTGGGTCCAGTCCCCCTGGGGGGCCTTGAGGAGGCCACAGCAACGCAGCTGGAAGAAGGAGGCCAGGTTCCTCAGTATCCCCTGACTGGAGAGAGGGGGAGGAGAGGGCGAGATATTGAAACACACACATCATGTTTTTTCCCCCCCAAACACCAATTGTGTCAAGTTAGAACACACACACACACACCACCCCCCCCCCCCCCCCCCCCCCCCCCCCCCCAGTCCCTGACAGGGCAAACTTACTTGTAGGGGTTTTGCCTGAGAGACACAGGATGAGGGAGTTTCCTCTGGTAGAACAGAAGGTTGGTCCTCTCTGCTGTGGTCAGGCCATAGAACGCTATCTGGTGCAACTGCAGTAGCAGGGTGATGGAGGCCCAGGTGGTGTGGAACAGGGCCAGGCAACCGACCCCCAGTACCCAGGGAGAGCAGCTCAGCAGCTGGGCTCCAGAGCTCCACAGTCCCTCCTGCTGGAAGTGCAGGGAACAGTGCTGGCTCCAGTCTGCAGGGAGACACAGGAAGACAGGTGAGGGCAGGGTCTGGTAGGACGGGGCGGGGTCTGGGAGGACCAGAGAGACACTCACAGGTCAGACAGCCGTAAAACATCCAGAATCCCAGCAGAATAAGGAACAGGAGGAACAGGAGGAAGAAATGATGGTTCCTGGCACCTGAGCAGGGAGAGATAGAGATAGAGAGAGAGAGAGAGAGAGAGAGAGAGAGAGAGGAAGAGAGAGAGACAGAGATTAAAAACTGTTATGATGCTGATGCAGTGGTGCTGGTTAATGATGATGTGATCATGTGATCAGCATGGTCCTCTTCACCTATGCAGCCGTTGATCCACACAGAGTGGTGGTCCTGTCTGGTCACACACGCATCACAGATGTGGCAGTGATTGGCTCTCATGGGCTTCTTGATCTGCACACAACCGACCAATCAGCTGTCACACATCTTGAATTCATTCTTCAGAGATGCACCATGCGAAGCCATACTTAGCATACAGTAGGTGCATACTTAACATACAGGAAGTGAATACTTACCATACAGGAAGTGCAGAATATTCTGGGATCCAAGCAGCCTGCCTCAGCCAGAGCCACAATATTCTGCAGGCACAGATCTGGCCAATCAGATGCTTCCATGTAGGGAATTAACATATTCACAGAAGGTCCACTGGCTTGACTACAGTTAGAACTACAATCTAGAATACATTATAGATCTACCCATCAAACCCAACCCTTAGCCATCCAGCCACTCATATTGATCATCCCTCCTTCCCCCCTCCCCTTGCCTCCCTTCCTCCATCCCACTCACCATCTTTTTCTCCTCCTCTGTGGCTCGGACAGTCCCTGGGTCGGTCCTGCAGGAGCGGAGGTAGTAATACAGGAGGGCTGTGGCGTTCAGCGTGAACAGCACCTGAACCACAGCACTAGGACCATGTGGACGCCAAGGTCAAGGAGCAGCACAAAACCTTACAATGGTAACCATGAGCACTAACCACTGGCCTACATAGTGTTTGTTCCAAATAAATCATTTCTGCTGAACGAGAGAAGAAGCAGTGTGAGGAAGAGGAGCAGGAGAAGAGAGGAGGAGAGAGGAGCAGGGAGAGGAGCAGCAGAAAATGGAGGAGGCAGGAGAGGAGGAGCGGGCGCAGAAGGGGGACGATAGAGGTGGAGGACCAGAGAGGAGGAGCAGGACGAAGGATATCGGGCAGGAACCACAGGCACCAGGTGAGCAGCATCCAGAACACAGAGGCCATGAGAGACGTGGCAGGCACCAGGGACAGCATGGTGTGGGTCATCACCTTCCTGAGACACACACAGACATACAGAGACGCAGAGTGAGAGCAAATTCATCTCCTGTTGACCTCCACTGTTCATCAAGTTCATTAAGTAAATTAAATAGTCAGACATTCCTGAGGTAAACAACTGTATATATTCAGGCATGGCAGTGTGAGAGGGAACAGGGGAGAGAGGACAGGTGTGAGGGGGACAGGGGTGAGGGGACAGGTGTGAGGGGGACTAGGGAGAGAAAGGACAGGTGAGGGGGACAGGTGACAAAGGACAGATGTGAGAGGGGACAGGTGTATGAGAGGGGACAGGTGTATGAGGGGACGGGTGTTAAAATGGACAGGTGTGAGAGGTGACAGGTGTGAGAGGGGACAGGTGTGAGAGGTGACAGGTGTGACAGGGGGCAGGTGTTAAAGAGGACAAGTGTGTGGTACCTGCAGAAGAGGTTGACCCCGGCCAGCACACAGCCCAGCAGCAGACTCTTCAGCAGCCAGGAATCAGAGTCCCAGTCCAGGATAAAGCCCACACTGCCCATCACCAGCACACACAGCAGGAACTGCACACACACCTGGGGGGGGAGGAGGAGGGGTTATACACACACACACACACACACATACACACCTGGGAGGAGGGGGAAGGTTATACACACACACACCTGTTAGGAGAGGGAGGGGTTATGCACACACACACACACACACACACACACACACACACACACACACACACACACACACACACACACACACACACACACACACACACACACACACACACACACACACACACACACACACACACACACACACACACACACACACACACACACACACACACACACACACACACACACACACACACACACACACACACACACACACACACACACACCTGGGGAGGAAGGATTATACACACACCTGGGGGGAGGAGAAGGGGTTATGCACACACACACACACACCTGGGGAGGAATGATTATACACACACCTGGGGGGAGGAGGAGGGGTTATGCACACACACACCTGGGGAGGAAGGGTTATACACACACCTGGGGGGAGGAGGAGGGGTTATGCACACACACACACACACACACACACCTGGGGAGGAAGGGTTGTACACACACCTGGGGGGAGGAGGAGGGGTTATGCACACACACACACACACACCTGGGGAGGAATGATTATACACACACCTGGGGGGAGGAGGGGTTATGCACACACACATACACCTGGGGAGGAAAGGTTATACACACACCTGGGGGGAGGAGGAGGGGTTATGCACACACAGACACACCTGGGGAGGAGGGGTTAATACACACACACACCTGGGAGGAGGGGGAGGGGTTATAGACACACATACCTGTGGGTAGGAGGAAGGGGGGGTTATGCACACACACAGACCTGGGAGGAGGGATTATACACACACACACACAGCAGGAACTGCACACACACCTGGGGATGAGGAGGAGGAAGAGGAGGGGATTATATCTACACACACACAGACACACCCGGAGAGAAGGAGGGAGATACTGTGTTTATGATTTTGTGTGTGCGTGGACCCTGTAATTGGTGTGTGTGTGTATGTGGTGTGTTTGAGTGTGTACCCTGTGTCTCGTGAGTGTTTGAGTGAGTGTGTGGGTATGCTGTGTGTACCTTGTATCTGTTGTGTAAGTGTGTGTGTGAGTGTGAGTGTATGTAGGGAGTCAGATGGCTCAACGGGTTAAGGCGTTGGGATGTGAGTTTGAATCCCAGCTGTGGCTATGTGATGTTGTGTGCTTGGGCAAGGCACTTCACCCTACTTGTCTCAGGGGGAATGTCCCTGTAGTTAAACTTGTAAGTCGCTTTGGATAAAAGCATCTGCTAAATGAAGCATTATTATTATGTGAGTGAGTGTATGCGGTGAGTGTGTGCGTGAGAGTGTGTGTACCCTGTATCTAGTGTGTGTGTATGCGGTGTGAGTGTACCCTGTATCTGTGCAGCAGGCGGATGCAGCGGGAGCTGGAGCGAAGGCGGTCCAGTCTGACATGCTGCAGGGTGTGGACCAGCAGGGGGCTGTTCACCTGCTGAGCCAGCTCCAGGGGGGTGTGGCCCTGCGCACGTACACACAAACACACACACGGGGAATTAAACACTACACATTCTGGTTCAGGTGTGTATGTGGGAGAAGGTGTGTGTGTCAGTGTGTGTGTGGGTGTGTGTCAGTGTGTGTGTGTGTGTGTGTGTGTGTGTGTGTGTCAGTGTGTGTTCCACTCACGTTGCTGTTCTCAGCCTCCACACTGGCCCCAGCCTCCAGCAGGATGTGAGCAGCATCTACATTTCCTGCCAGCACGGCGCAGTGCAGAGCCGTGTTCCTGTTCTGGTCCACTGCGCTCACAGAGGCGTTACACTTCAGCAGGAAGCTGCTGGGTTCAGGACTGCAGCAGCACATGGGGAGAACACAGAACAACCTTACCATCCTGCCAGGACGCAGCCATTACACTGCAAACTCCCTCAGTAGATTCAGTTAAGCAGAGGCTCTTACCCGATGATCTTCTGTGCTGCCAGCATCAGGGGCGTCTGTCCGTGTGTGTCGGGGACGTCCACTTCCTGTAATGCCACACACAGACGACAAGTCAACACCACGCCTGCAGACACACCTGTGAGTGCGTGTGTGATGGACACACCTGTCCCTGTGCGTGCGTGTGTGTGATGGACACACCTGTCCCTGTGTGTGTGTTTGTGTGATGGACACACCTGTCCCTGTGCGTGTGTTTGTGTGATGGACACACCTGTCCCTGTGTGTGTGTTTGTGTGAGTGATGGACACACCTGTCCCTGTGTGTGTGTTTGTGTGAGTGATGGACACACCTGTCCCTGTGTGTGTGTGTTTGTGTGTGTGTGTGTGTGTGTGTGTGAGTGATGGACACACCTGTCCCTGTGTGTGTGTTTGTGTGTGTGTGTGAGTGATGGACACACCTGTCCCTGTGCGTGTGTGTGTAAGGCAGACACACCTGTCCCTCTGAGTGTGTGTGTGTTGTGTAAGGCAGACTCACCTGTCCCTCTGAGTGTGTGTGTGTTGTGTAAGGCAGACTCACCTGTCCCTTGGCCATGAGGTAAGCAGCGATGGGCATGTGCTGGAACAGGATGGCCAGGTGCAGACTCCTGTAACCCTCGCCGTCTGCCAGCGAGGGGTCTGCACCATAACGCAACAACTGGATCACCATGGAGAGGTGGCCCTGCCTGGACACACACAGCAGCGTTGTCAAGGAGACACACTGGTAACAGGTAACCGGCCTCAGCTCTACAGACTGAGTCTCCTAACTAGAAATAGAACAGTGAAAGTCATGTAAGAAACTCAAACTAAATGATAAAACACTGCACACTCCTGCACACCAACCACACACACATACACACACACACGTGTGTTAGGTTGTCACCTTATGGCCCAGTGCAGTGGCGTTGAGTTCAGGTCTCCACCAAGCTGGTCAATGACAGCCCCTTTAGACATGTAGTACCTGCAGAGGAAAACAAGGTCTAATTAACCACATCAGGTGTAGCTGATCCAGGTGAGTGTTAGTGTTGAGGTGTAGCTGATCCAGGTGAGTGTTAGTGTTGAGGTGTAGCTGATCCAGGTGTGTGTTAAGTGTCCAGGTGTAGCTGATCCAGGTGTGTGTTAGTGTTCAGGTGTAGCTGATCCAGGGGTGTGTCGTGTTAAGGTGTAGCTGACCCAGGTGTGCGTTAGTGTTCAGGTGTAGCTGATCCAGGTGTGTGGTAGTGTTGAGGTGTAGCTGATCCAGGTGTGTGTTAGTGTTCAGGTGTAGCTGATCCAGGTGTGTGTTAGTGTTAAGGTGTAGCTGATCCAGGTGTGTGTTGGTGTTAAGGTGTAGCTGATCCAGGTGTGTGTTAGTGTTAAGGTGTAGCTGATCCAGGTGTGTGTTGGTGTTAAGATGTAGCTGATCCAGGTGTGTGTTATTGTTAAGTTGTATCTGATCCAGGTGTGTGTTGGTGTTAAGGTGTAGCTGATCCAGGTGTGTGTTATTGTTAAGGTGTAGCTGATCCAGGTGTGTGTTATTGTTAAGGTGTAGCTGATCCAGGTGTGTGTTGGTGTTAAGGTGTAGCTGATCCAGGTGTGTGTTATTGTTAAGTTGTATCTGATCCAGGTGTGTGTTAGTGTTAAGGTGTAGCTGATCCAGGTGTGTGTTATTGTTAAGGTGTAGCTGATCCAGGTGTGTGTTATTGTTAAGGTGTAGCTGATCCAGGTGTGTGTTGGTGTTAAGGTGTAGCTGATCCAGGTGTGTGTTGGTGTTAAGGTGTAGCTGATCCAGGTGTGTGTTGGTGTTAAGGTGTAGCTGATCCAGGTGTGTGTTATTGTTAAGGTGTAGCTGATCCAGGTGTGTGTTGGTGTTAAGGTGTAGCTGATCCAGGTGTGTGTTGGTGTTAAGGTGTAGCTGATCCAGGTGTGTGTTATTGTTAAGGTGTAGCTGATCCAGGTGTGTGTTGGTGTTGAGGTGTAGCTGATCCAGGTGTGTGTTATTGTTAAGGTGTAGCTGATCCAGGTGTGTGTTGGTGTTAAGGTGTAGCTGATCCAGGTGTGTGTTATTGTTAAGGTGTAGCTGATCCAGGTGTGTGTTGGTGTTGAGGTGTAGCTGATCCAGGTGTGTGTTGGTGTTGAGGTGTAGCTGATCCAGGTGTGTGTTAGTGTTAAGGTGTAGCTGATCCAGGTGTGTGTTAGTGTTAAGGTGTAGCTGATCCAGGTGTGTGTTGGTGTTAAGGTGTAGCTGATCCAGGTGTGTGTTAGTGTTAAGGTGTAGCTGATCCAGGTGTGTGTTATTGTTAAGTTGTAGCTGATCCAGGTGTGTGTTATTGTTAAGTTGTAGCTGATCCAGGTGTGTGTTAGTGTTAAGGTGTAGCTGATCCAGGTGTGTGTTAGTGTTAAGGTGTAGCTGATCCAGGTGAGTGTTCCTTACTTGACCACTTCAGTTCTGTTGTTGATGGCAGCCCAGTGCAGCAGAGACACATTCTCCTTATCGGGCTGTCTGACATCATATCCTGCCTCCACCAGCTCCTTACAGCGCTCCAGGATCCCAAACCTGCAGGGAAACCAGCAGCAGCTTAGTGGGACAGGATCAGACAGGAGAGCTGCAGGTTCGAATCCCTCCCGTGCTCTCGCTTTGGATAAAAGTGTTATTACATGATGACGGCGTCAGATGGTTTAGCGGGTTGAGGCGTTGGCCTCATGAGCGAAAGGTTGTGAGTTCTAACCCAGGCTGTGGCTATGTGATTTTGTGTCCTTGGGCAAGGCACTTCACCCTACTTGCCTCAGGGAGAATGTCCCTGTATTTACTGTAAGTCGCTTTGGATAAAGGCATCTGCTAAATTAGTATTCATTTATTATTTATTACAGAAGCAAATCAAACCTACTGTGTAGCTTTCACTATGTCCCAGCTGCTGGTCTCATCCATGTGGGAGCGTTTCTTGGGTTGTTGCGTGGGGTCCATCATCTGCTCCGGCCTGGCCCCAAACTGACCGTGGAAGCCGGGCATTAGCCCGTGTGTCGGCCCGCTAAAGCCCTGCACCTTGGACCCATGGCTGTGGGAGGGGCCTCCGTGTCCATGGCAACTTTCACCCATGTGACTGTGTGAATGGCCCTGTGTGGAACGCAACAGAAAAAGGAGAGCTGTTAAACAACCGCTCAATTCTACCTGTTCTCTCTCTATCTCTCTCCTTCCATCTCTGCACAGAATCTGAGTGTTGCTTTGCATAAAAACGCCATTAAAAGAATACAATGTCACGTGATTATCTCAGTACGCCTCGCGATAGTTGGTTTATCTGATCAAACGTTTAAACCTGTTATTAAAGTGAGGATGGACAAGCGAGCTGCCGCACCAAGTTTCGCTCTGTGAAACAGGGCGGACCCCCTGCGAGGCTGGTAGGGTTACTTCAGAATCAGATCAGAATCAGAATGGGGGTTTATTCGCTATGCAAGATTAACAAACATAGAATTCACTTTGGCAGGAATGAGCAAACATAGAACATATATTTTCAGCTTTGTCTAAAATCAATTGAATCTGTACATACCCTGTATATTCTGAGTATACCCATATTTAGTATGTTCTGTTGTATTAATTGTTTTGCACTTCTGGTTGGATGCTAACTGTATTTCGTTGCCCTGTACTTGTGCCTGTGTAATGACAATAAAGTTGAATCTAATCTAATCTAATATATGTGGCATACTGATAGAATAAAAAAATAGTACAATGTAAAATACACTACAGATATGATACATATAAACACATTATACAAATGATACAGATAATACAAATGATGCAATACAATAGTACAAATTATACAGGTAATGAAGGTACCTTCATGGTACTTCAAGGTACTGAGTAAGTTAGTTCGTTAGCAGCTCTTTGCACCTGGCTGGATAAGTTAGCATAATCGATACTAGCAGCGCGCGGGTTGTCTGAAGCTAACTCACTATAACGACGTTATTCTGTATATATCCGCAAGGAACACACCAAACTGGTAGACCTCACCCTTTTAGCCATTAGCTTGGCCAGTGCTAGCTACTGTACCCTAAATATAAACATACTAAGTTCATGTTAAGGGGAAACTTACAACGTTGCCTCCCTTCCAATCCATCTTGACAGAAACGAAACTGTTGTAGTCATAGACATTAAAACATTTCTATGTCTATGGTTGTAGTCCTTCTGACTCCGGTGGTTAACTGGATAACCGCTTCCTCTTCCTGTTTTAAGTCAACTTCCTGGTTGGGCAACTATAGGTTTGATTGGGTCAAATGTTATTGCCCCGCCCATATTCTTTCCTCTCATCTGTATCAGTCTTTATTAGATTCTTTATTAGATCCATGGTATCAGTAGGGAAACTGGAAACACTGGTTTATAAGATAAGAAAAATAAGATAAGAAATGCATTTATTAGACACCCTACCTTAAGTTAATATCCTCAGTCATTTGTTAGCAGAGATGGGAAGTGCAAATACTTTGTTAGGTTACTGTGCTTTTTTGTAGTGTACTGATGTTTTTCTGGTGTCAGTGACCTGGCTACGTTCTACTGACATTTTCAAGTTAAGACTGACATGGTTTCCATTTCTACTCCTCTCTTCTCCTCTCATGTTTTCACTGTGTTGTTGTTTCGTAAGTTGAAAGGTTCATTTATTATTATTTTTTTACAAAGGTTGGTTTCCATCTGATTGGAATCCGTCTCCCTGAACAATGTAGAGAAACCTGAGTGTGATCCCGTCATCAGAATAAGAATAAAAATTACCTGAAGGGAAACTCTTTGTAACAACGGCACACAGTCTCATGAAACCACACAGGGTAAGGGTGTGGAGGTAAAAGAGTAGAAGAGTGCACACAGAGATAAGGAATAGGGGATCAAATAAAATAAAGTAAATGCACACAAGGTAAAGGCTGGGAGTAGAATAAGAGTGCTGGGATACAATATATACAGATTGTGAAATAAAAAAGGAGATAAATAGTCGGGAGATAAAAACAGTCTAATGACTTAGAAGTTGTCATGTATAATATTTACAATCTACATGCAGTGTGGGTTTTTATGTTACACACTATGCAGTTTTACAAATACTGCTTGTTACAGAATATACAATGTTATGTTACAGAATGTAATGTTACAGAATGTACCCATAGGATCATGGGGGGCAGTTTCTGTCAAAGGATATTAGCTCTATAGATGGACGATTAGGAACACGAAATGTACTTACTACATCTATATATCGAGGATACCCACACAGAAGATAGAAACAGATCAATATTTCGCTCAGAGGTACTGCTCGCTGTATTACATTATTATGTTAAAAAAATTGGGTTCCATTCTCATCAAATGGCACCTTGAGGAATGTGGAGCGCTGCTGTTTAGAGGCCTCACCACTAGATGACATCATCTCACAAATATTGAGGAAATGGAGACGTAACGACTTAGCTGTTAGTAAGCTGCTTCTCATTTTGTGTTAAAATCAATAGGATTTTATACAGGCTGTATGTTTCCATCTAAACCGTCATCATAAATTACAAGGCTTAGGTTAAACCACAACTTTACTATCTGTCGCAGTTTATATTTACAAGACTGTCGTGTGACTGGGCAGGAACCAATCCCTCCACACTGTGAGGCCCCTGGGGGCCGAGCGGGCTGCTTGGCTGCAAGGTCGATTCTTTGGTCCACACCTGGGGAACACGGAACGGTAGAACTCAAAAGAGTAAAAAAAAAAAAAAAAAAACATGAATTAGACAACACACTGTCTGTGTGACATGAAATATATACAGTATTTCTGCCAAAGTAAATTCTGTGTTTGTACATCTTGCATAGCAAATAAAATAGATTCAGATTCTGATATATATGGCTCTACTTTCACAGCTTTTGTCAACGTTTTTTTGTGAACATAAACAGCTTCCAATAAGAACCTTTTTTATTGTTCCATTGTTTATAAATCAATTCTGCAGTAACCAGTGTCAGTGTTGTGTTATTTGGGTTCAAACTGTCCATTATACAGACTCTTATCACACCTTATTCGCATCACTGTACTTGTCATTCATTCATTAAGCTATGTCCTCAATGTGAACATTTTCAGATGAATTATCAATAGTAACATTTAAGAAATAACCTCTGGAGTTCAGTTTAAGAATACCAATTATATTGCCGGTAGAAAATGTCCGCTAGTTTATACAAGAAATTAAATGAAAAGCTTGAAACAGACTTGCTCTGCAAAGGTGATAATTTGCATTTATTTTCGTCCATAAGTATGTTCACCTGGAAGTCTTTCTTTCATTATGGAACTTGAAGGTGTAAAACACAAAGCAGACGCCCATTTTCATTTGGCTTTCTCATTAGACAAATTTATCTTGTTATTTTGTCTGGACAATAATAAAATGGACTTCCTCACATCTATTCAATCCTCTCTTTTCTGAAGAACTCTCCAGGGAGACATCCCGAGATTCCCTGATCATCTCAAGGTTTTAGATCCTGACTTGAATCCAGTTACTGTCTGAATATGTGCTACTTCTGAAGTGATTCATCTTCTTTACCCAGAAATGCCAGAGAGCCAGTCTGGAAACATAACTCTTTATCACAGCAGCCATGGGACCTTCTGGCTGGGTGTGTTACAGCTAGAGGAGGGTCGGAGACTTTGTGTTTGTGTGGAACCCCCTTCCTCCCCCTCCTTCCCTCCTTCCCCCCTCCCTCCCCCTCCCCCCCTTTGGCTCCCCCCCCCCCAGAGAACCTTCTAGAGGGAGGTGTGAGAGAGGCCCCAGCAGATGCAGAAGTTAATTACGTTAATGAAACGTACGTGTGGCTCCTCTGATCCCAGCGGAGAGCAGCTCTGGATATTACTCTTCTGTCTGAGGAGGGCTGCTGAATGCTAAACTGCTCCGTGCAGCAGACAAGCTCCAGCAGCATCTCATGGCATCCTGCAGCAGATCACTGCCCATGTCTCGCTACTGCTTCACCCTTTATTGTTTAATCTTTCACCCGACGCAGCAACCATGAGCGGGGGTTGATGGAGTATGTTGTGGAGGGTTGGGGGTACCAGGGTTTGACCCCTGACCCCTTCTGTCTTGAGGTCGTCAGGACCATGTTGGAGTTTCTCTCCTTTAGACACCCAAATCCCCAAGCACAGAGCACAGCTTTCCACAAAAGGAGAGACAACAAAAGACGAGGTGGAAATCACCTCCTCCTCCCTTCTCTCCTCCTTTCGCACCTCCTCCTCCCTCCTCCTCCCTCCTCACCTCCTCCTCCCTTTGCACCACCTCCTCCTCCCTCCTCCTCCCTCCTCACCTCCTCCTCCCTTTGCACCACCTCCTCCTCCCTCCTCACCCCTCCTCCTTCCTCACTGCCCAAAGGTCAATGGCAGGGTCGCGGTCAGTGTTTGAACTCCTCGACCAATGGCATCCAGGGTCAGAGGTCACATCCAGACACCTCAGACAGTGGGGATGAGGTCAGGGGTCACAGACAAACACCCTGCTTGACCTTTTCAGAATGGCAAAGAAGTGGTGGAGAAAGAAAAGAAGACAGAAAAAGGGATCGAGAGAGAGGGGGAGAGAGAGAGAGGGAGAGGGGGAGAGAGAGAGGGAGAGAGAAAAAACTCTGAACCTGTTGTGTCTCTCAGTATTTTAATAAAAAAGGGCTCTAGGTGGTTTGAGGTCTGTCTCCAACAAGCATTACTTTAACCTGAGCTGACTGCAGCTGTGACTGTTTGACATGAACACAATACTGAGTTCCTCTAGACCTCTGGTGTGTGTGTGTGTGGTGTGTATGTGTGTGTGGATGTGTATAGGTTTGTGTTATGCCACTGCCTTTGTTCAGCCCCTGCCTCTGTTCAGCCCCTGCCTCTGTTCAGCCCCTGACTCTGTTCAGACCCTGCCTCTGTTCAGCCCCTGCCTCTGTTCAGACCCTGCCTTTGTTCAGCCCCTGCCTCTGTTCAGACCCTGCCTCTGTTCAGCCCCTGCCTCTGTTCAGCCCCTGACTCTGTTCAGACCCTGCCTCTGTTCAGCCCCTGCCTCTGTTCAGACCCTGCCTTTGCTCAGCCCCTGCCTCTGTTCAGACCCTGCCTCTGTTCAGCCCCTACCTCTGTTCAGCCCCTGTCTCTGTTCAGCCCCTGTCTCTGCCTCTCTGCCTCTACTCTGCTCTGCTTCATCCTTTTAGCTCCTAATCACCATACAGAATGGTGCAACAGTCTGTTCCTTTGAGGCTTGGATGTGTGTGTGTGTGTGTGTCGGGGGGGGGGTGATAGGGAGTGTGTGTGTCAAACTCTCTTTTGTGTGTGTTTGTGGGGTGATAGAAACAGAGAAGAGTGTGTGTGGGTGAGTGTGTGTGTCATCCTCTGGCAGGAGTCCAGTGCTTGGATGGTTAACAAGGTCAGTGTGTGTGGTGTGTGTATGTAGTATGTGTGTGTGTCTAGTGCTATACTGTGTCTGTGTGGGGCAAGGGAGGGTCTTGTGAGCTCTGCTTTCCTCTGTCCAGGCCAGCGTGCCAACCAGAGAGCATGGGGAGGAGGGGGACATCAAAACAAAAAGGGCAGCAGGGGTGATAATCCTGCCTAATGCCCCCTGTCTGCCCCCTGTCTGCCCCCACGCTCCTGTGAGTGGCAGAATGAGGCCAGGCATGCAAGGTTAGCTGCTGGTTAGAGTGGAGCACTCAGGGGACCAAGCACTCTGCAGCCCCCCCTCTAACCCCCCCCTCCAGCCCCCCTGTCCAGGCCCCCCTCCAGCCCCCACACAGACACAGATCAAGAGAGAGAGCGATGGAGAGATGGAGAGATAGAAAGAGAGAGAGTAAGACATGGTTGGTGCTGATTCAGCAAGTCTGTGGTCTATCCACATATCCACTCTCATGCATTATGTAATGTGTCTGTGTTGACTGGACTGGACGGGGGTGGAGGGGAGGGGGGTGGGGGAGTACAGTGGGATGTCCAGGAAAGATGTTCAAAGAAAGATGGCCTTCCCTCCCTCTCTCTCTCTCTCTCTCTCTCTCTCTCTCTCTCTCTCTCTCTCTCCCTCCCTCCCTCCCTCCCCCTGTTCTACATGAAGCCATGAATATCTCGTTCTGCCTTGATTCCAGCTCGGATGCTGTTGTGTGCTGAGAGCTTCGATCAGAGATGTACCCATGTGGAGGACGACAGGACAGCGAGCAGCAGGAGGAAATGGACGGCTGCCGTGTCACTGTGTGGCGTCCAAACCCAGAGTCTAACCCGAACCCTTTTCTGTGAAAAGTCTTTCAGTTCAGCCCCATGTCACAGTCTGACTCCTGTTAGTGCTGCGGCACATGGAGGCACACTGCATGTGCCTGACAAAGATCATCCTTCACTGAGATTAACTCTCACCTCCAAAAGGGGGT
Organism: Neosalanx taihuensis; assembly: GCA_030340665.1. Lineage (NCBI taxonomy): Eukaryota > Metazoa > Chordata > Actinopteri > Osmeriformes > Salangidae > Neosalanx > Neosalanx taihuensis. Next base: position 7,436,105 of record CM059295.1, on the reverse strand, counting down.
TACGAGCGGAGTCTGGCAACCCTGCCTAGATGTCAAGGTTCGAGGTGCTCAAGGTGTCGTGTCTGTCTGACTGCTGCTGTCTGAGGGAGGGAGTGAGGGACGGAGGAGGAGGGAGGGAGGGAGTCAGTAGATTGTGTCTGGAAAGATGACTGCGACTTTGGGTCGTAACTCTCCAGAACAGGGCTGGTGCAGAACAGCGGCAGTGTCCTTGATAAGCTTTTGTTTCCTCTGTGTCCGTCTCTCCAGGCGGCCAAGGCTGTTTACGGCCGATCGAAGAGGCTGGTTTATGTGTGAGAGGCTGCTGCCGGCCTGATAAAGCAGGCAGAGCAGGGAGCAGAGCGCAGGAAGGATGAGACACAGCGATCAATACCCTGGGAGACCGGTTGACCTGCTCTGGAGATGACAAACACTCACACTGAATCAGAGCTGTCGCTGGGTCTCAGACTATAAGAGGGGGAGGGGAGAAGGAGGGGGAGGGCGTGAGAGAGAGAGGGGAGAGAGGGACAGAGGGAGGGAGATGGTGAGGGAGAGGGGGGAGAGGGAGGGGGAGGGAGATGGAGAGAGTAGAGAGGGAGAGAGGGGAAAAGGAGAAGAAGAGTGGGGAAGGAAAGGGAGAGAGAGACTGGGAGGGGGAGGGAGAGGAAAAGGGTGAGGGAGAGGGGGAGAGAGAGGGGAGAGGGAAAGGGAGAGGGAGAGGGGGAGGAAGAGGAGGAGGAGGGGAGAAGGAGAGGGAGAGGGGGAGGAAGAGGTGGAGGGAGAGAAAGAGGGGGAGATGTTTTTGTAATGTGAGGGGTGGCAGGGTGGTCGTTAAGGTATTCACTCTTTGTATCTCTCAACCTGCCTGTGTGTGTGATCTGTGTGTGTGTGTGTGTGTGTAAGGGAAACTGTGTGTGTGTGTGTGTGTGTGTGTGAGGGAAACTGTGTGTGTGTGTGTGTGTGTGTGTGTGTGTGTGAGGGAAACTGTGTGTGTCTCACACACACACACACATCCATGGCCACTGCTTAGTAACACCTGTGCGTTAACCTTCTGAGTGAAAGTAATTCTTGTTACGTTACCTCAACGTTTACAAAGAAGATTCTCTCCTTACCTTCATCTGACCATGAGCTTGTCAAATCAAATCATATTGTGCTGTCCTTTTTCCAAGTAATGTCACAGAAGACACACAAACATACAACTGTCCCACAAACCACCGAGACAGACGCACACAAATTATTTGGAGGGACAAATAGCAGTATGTCCCAGTGTTGTCCATCGTTGTTCATATTGATCCTAAACTAAACTCAAAATCTTGGTCAATGTGCCTTTAAACCCACCCTGGACCTCTGCAGGCACTCCATACAGAACTTCCCTGCTCTCTGAAGGCCAATGAAAACAGAATTGATTGACCAGCCATTATAAAGCACAGTGGTTATGTCCATTTACAGATACGATAGTGTGTTTACGGTGACAGGCTAACGGCAATCCTGTTTGCTTCCTGACCGTGTGGGGGGAGGTGGGGGGAGGAGAGGGAGGCAGGGCAGGGGGATTAGATGGAGAGGGATGAGAAGTAGAGAGGGAGGGGGAGGGAGGGAGGAGGGGTTGAGAGAGGAGGGGGTGGGGAGGGAGCGAGATGGGGAGAGAGATGGAGAGAGAGGGTTACGGAGGTAGGAAGAAGGGAGGGAGAAGCTCATTCATCAAGTCGTTACTGGAGGAGGCTCTTGCGGTATTTCAGCCTGTCCATCAGGAGAGAGGAGAGGACAGCATACTGTCCCCAGGGAGGACACCAGTCTGGCCTCCATCTCCCCCCTCCTCATTCCTTCCATCTACGCCTCTCTCCTTCCATCTCCTCCTCCCATCTCCCCTTCCCCTCCTACCTTCTATCTCTCCCTTTTGTGCTTTTTCTCCTTCACCAATCTCGCTCTCTCTCTGTCTCTCTTTTTCTTTCTCTGTCTCTCTCTTTCTCCCTCTTTGTGTGTGCGTATGTGTGTGTCTCTCTCACTCTCTCTGTCTCTCTCTCTGTCTGTGGTCTCTGAGGATCCAGCCCTTGACTCTAATGTCCCTCGCATGCCAAAAATGACTACTGACATTTCAATCGAGCTGACTTCTCTCTCTGGTCTGTGGTGATGCTGTGTAGCAGGAGAACATTTACATGTCAATGGGCAGGAAAGAGAGAGAGGTAAAGAAAGGTAAAGAGAGTGGTAGAGACAGAGAAAAAGTGAGAGGTAGAGAGATAAGAAGAGAAAGGTAAAGAGAGCAGCAAAGAGAGGTAAAAAGAGAGACCTAGGTATAGCGAGAGAAAGGTAGAGAGAGAGGAAGAGAGAGGTAAAGAGAGCGGTAGAGAGAGAGGGAGAGAGAGGGAGAGAGAGAGAAAGAGAGAGGTAAAGAGAGTGGTAGAGAGAGAGAGGTAGAGAGAGCAAGGTAGAGAGAGGTTACGAGAGCGGCAGAGAGAGAGAGGTAGCGAGAGAGGAGGAGCGAGGTTAATAGAGCGCTAGAGAGAGAAAGGTAGAGAAAGAGAGGTAGAGAGCGGTAGAGAGAGCGGTAGAGAGAGTGAGAGAGAGAGAGAGAGAGAGAGAGAGAGAGAGAGAGAGAGAGAGAGAGAGAGAGAGAGAGAGAGAGAGGAGGAACGAGGTAAATAGAGCGGTGGAGAGAGAGAGGTAGAGAGAGAGAGAGAGGTAGAGCGAGGTTAAGAGAGTGGTAGAGAGAAAGGTAGAGCCAGGATGCTGGGCGTGTCCTGAGTAGAGAGGCAGGGATGGGTGTATGTCACGTAGCAGAACACAAATCCTGATGTGTGATGTGCTCACAGCGTTCCTCTGAAAGTTCAGTTCTAACCCTTCATATTCCCAGCTGTTCTAACTCTTCACCTTCTATTATAAATCTCAGCTGTTCTAACTTTTCACCTTCTGTTCTAACTCCTAGCTGTTCTAACTCCAATATATTCTAATTACCAGCTGTTCTAACTCCCAGATGTTCTAATTCCCAGCTGTTCAAATTCCCAGCTGTTCTAACTGCCAGCTGTTCTAACTCACAACTGTTCTAACTCCCAGATGTTCTAACTCCCAGCTGTTCTAACTCCAAGCTGTTCTAACTCCCAGCTGTTCTAACTCCCAGCTGTTCTAACTCCAAGCTGTTCTAATTCCCAGCTGTTCTAACTCCCAGCTGTTCTAACTCCCAGATGTTCTCCCTCCCCTCCCTGCCCTGCTCTTTGAACAGACTGTTTTGGACAGCCTGTTTTGAACAGACTGTTTTGAACAGACTGTTTGGGACAGACTGTTTTGAACAGACTGTTTTGGACAGACTGTTTTGAACAGACTGTTTTGGACAGCTTGTTTTGGACAGACTGTTTTGGACAGCTTGTTTTGGACAGACTGTTTTGGCTAGACAGTTGGCTGCAGATCAACAGAAGAAATCCAGCCCAGATCATTGATCTGGCCTGCTGCATTTGGCCCGGGTTAAGTGTTACCATTCCATTAGGACTAGATTCATGCAGGCCTTGATAATTAGGACTCAGTCAATCCCCATTACTGCTTAACACTATCGAACAGCTGCTCGCTTGAATCAAAACGCATGTCGGGTTTCAAGATGGGGGCCCTAGTCTGTGAGTGTGTGATAGAAAGCATGTGTGTGTGTGTGTGTGTGCGCATATTTGAATAGATACACAGAGGGGATGGTAAAACTGCTCTATGGCTGCAGGGGCAAAGGACTGCACGCGCTCTGTCAATCCCAGAATCTTCTCTGAGGACCTCACAAGAGCTGCTTCACTCCCCAAGGAGTTCTTTCTCCCTTTCCTCTCCCTTGTTCGGTCTTCTCCCTCTCCCTCTCTCTCCCTCTCTCCCTCTATTCCCCTCTTCTGTCTCTCTCTCCTCTCCTTTCCTCTTTTCTCTCTCTGCTAACACCCTCTCCTCCCTCTCTCTCCCTCTCCTCTCCTCTCTTCTGTCTATGCTAACACCCTCTCCTCTCTCTGCCTCCCTCTTTCTCTCTCCCTCTCCTCTCCTTTCTTCTGTCTCTCTGCTAACACCCTCTCCTCTCTCTCCCTCCCTTCCTCTCTCACTCTCCTCTCCTCTCTCTCTGCTAACACCCTCTCCAGCCTCTTTCTTCATGAGTCTCTCTGTGTTGATGGTTTGTATGTGTGTCTTTTATTTGTTATTTATTCAGTGCTTTCAACTCTAACCTTAGTAACCTCGGTAACCTTGGTAACCTTGAAGAGGGCTGCCCTTGGCAACAAAGTCGGCCAGCCTATCAGGGTCCGGTCTCCGTGGTGACCCAAAGAGCAACAACCGATCCCAAGCGCCTAATGATGAGACGATGGGAGACTTTAAACACACACATGCCCATACACACATGCCCACACACACCCACACATGCACACACAAACATACAGACACACACACACACACACAAGCAAACAAGGTACGAAAAGGGTGTAAAAGAAAAAAGGATGCTTTTTTGGCACACACACACCCTTACATAGGGAGTCAGGTGGCTCAGCAGGTTAAGGCGTTGGGCTCATGATCGGAAGGTTGTGAGTTCGATTCCCGGCTGTGACTATGTGACGTTGTGTCTTTGGGCAAGGCACTTCACCCTACTTGCCTCAGGGGGAATGTCCCTGTATTTGCCTGTACTTGCTGTAAGTCGCTTTGGATACAAGCGTCTGCTAAATGATTACATGTAAATATAAACACACACACACCTAACTCACACACACCTGTTCTCAGATACACACAGCCTTGTTTACACGTATATTTAGTGTTCAAAAGTGACAGGTCAGTCACACAAGCTGTCTCTCTGCCTGCTCTGTCTGACTGTCTGCCTGTCTAACTGCCTGACCTTCTCTCTGTCTATCTGTCTGTCTATATTCACCCCCCTCTGGTGATCTGCGACATCATCAGCCAACTTCCCTCCTCTCCTCCTCTTCTCTCCTCTCTTCCCCTCCCCTCTCCTCCCTTCACCTCCCTTCTACTCTCAAATCAAATAAAACTGCATTTGTATAGCCTTTTTTACAAGCAATGTCACAAAGCGGTTCAAATCTGCCCATAGAATTGCCCCTCAACCAACCTAAACCCCCAAGGAAGACAATAAAAAAACTCCCAAAACAACTCACTAGGGAGAAAATATTGAACAAACCTTGGGAGAAGAAATTCATTGAGGGATCCCCTCTTCCAGAGACAGTTGGTGAAAGAGAGGAGCAGAACACAATCCTCTCCTCTCTCCTTTCTCCTCTCCTCCCTCCTCTGTCTTGACCTCTCCTCCCTCTTCTTTCCTTTCTCCTCTCCTCTCCTCCCCCCTGTCCTCCCCCCTCTCCTCTCCACGCTCCTCTTCTCTCCTCTCATCTCCTCCCTGTCCTCCTTTCCTCCCTCCTCTCCTTCTTCCTCTCCTCTTCTCTCCTCCCTCCTCCTTCCTGACCTCCTCTGTGTCTACCTCAGTACCTGTGCGTGTTCATAATCATCTGTGATTTCCTGAGACACGGAACAAGGTGGATGTGGCATTGTTAACTAATTAGAATCTGCCACTCAAACGCACGCACGGACACACACACGGACACACACACACACACACACACACCCACACACACCCACACACATCCACACGCCCCGCTTCATTTCTGTACAGTTTGTTTGGTTTAGTCAGACAAGCTGTACAGTGGTCTTTGTCAAGTACTTTCCATGTTTATGAGCTTCCGAGCAGCTGTCGCTAACCTTTCTGTCGTTCCGTGGGCAGAGAGGGGGGGATGAAAGAAGGGGAGGAGGAGGAGGAGGGAAAGTTCTGCATGCGGCAAGCATCTGTACTGTCCATCCATACTCACAATGACAGTAATCATACAGAAGGTCCTCCGTTTAGGCAGGAACCGAAAGGGCCGCCAATTAAATAAATTCAACCTTCAACCAACTGGCAAGACAGAGAGATGATTCTGGGAAGGAGGAGGAGGGGAGGAGGAGGAGGGGAGGCGGTGAGGAGAGAGTAGAAGAGAGGAGGATGGGAGGGGAAGAGAGGAGAAGAAAGTAGTAAGGGAGGGGAAGAGAGGAGAGGGGGAGGGGAGGAGGAGAGGAGAAGAGAAGAAAAGAGGACGGTGGGAGAAGGAGGAGAGGAGGAGGGGAGGAGGGGAGGAGGATGGTGTTGTTGGAGCTGGGAGCGAGTGAGAACCTTTGCTTCTCTTCTCCACCTGCAGACTGCCAACACTAAAATACATTAACATCTTTGCCTTGCTGGGGTTGGTCAACCCTGCATTGAGCATTCAGCCAATCCTGGGTCAGTTTTGGGTGCTCTCGAATCATGCCATCGCTGCCAGCGTAGCAAACTTTGAGAGCAGAGAACAGTCGTGTCAGTCCTCATCAAGTCCTCTATAATGAACAATAGAAGAGCAGCATCTAATAACAGTCATCAGTGCTTTACTCCTGATCACATGCTCATCACTTCATGAAGAGGAGGGATGGAGATGGAGAGGGAGGGGGAGAGAGGGAGGGAGGGACACAGGGAGAGGGAAATAGGGAGAGAGGGAGATAGGGAGAGCGGGAGAGAGGTAGAGAGATCTGGGGGGAGGACAAAATAAATCAGGGAAACGATAAGTGTCAATCTTATTTCTAATTTCTGATATGATTTCTGATGTGCAGTCTTCCAGGTGCAGACTGCTGCTCTGCCCTGGGTTGATCAGCTGCTGTGTTACTGTGCAGTACTGTGAGAGAACACAAGCTGCCTGTGGGGGGGGGGGGGGTTGAGCAGGCTATTCGCCTGCTCAAACAAACCACCAACAGACTTCCCTCTGTGGAGAAAACAAACCTGCTGGTTAAACAGTTTCATTTAAATCTTTGAACACAGAAAAGCTTTTATATCCGGAGTTTCCAAACAGCTTGCCCTAACCTGTAAATTGAAATAATACAGAACACAGTTATTTCACTTATTTCAGATTTTCCTGGGTCAGATTTAGGGAATTTTTTCACAGCGACTCAAGAGGGACCAAATGAACTCCAGATTATGATAATACCAGCGTCAGACCAATTAAGGCCACATAAACACTGCATGCAGCACACTGGCACCAGGTTAATCTGCCTCTCTGCCTCCATCCCTCCACCTCTCCCCTCCCTCCCTCTCCCTCCCTCCCTCTCCTCCCACCTCCCCTCCACCCCTCCCTCCCTCCCTCCCACCCTCCTCCCTCCCTCCCTCCCTCCCCTCCCTCCCTCCCTCCCTCCCTCCCTCCCTCCTCCCCCTCCCTCCCTCCCTCCCTATCCCCTCTCTCTCCCCTCCCCTCCTTCCCTCCCTACCCTTCTCTCGCTCCCTCCATCCCTCCCACTCCCCCCCTCCTCTCTCTCTCTCTCTCTCTCTCTCTCTCTCTCTCTCTCTCTCTATAATTCTCTGCTTGACAGCGCTGGTCAGAGGGTGTCAGCCTTCACAGCAGACCGGCACATATCCATCACCAGCTAGCCAAGGCTACCCTGACACCACATCCAATCCCAATAATACCAGCGACCAAGGCTACCCTGACACAACCATCCTCCAGTGTGGAGGACAGGAGGAGAGAAAGAGAGAGAGGAGAGTGAGAGGAGGAGAGAGATGAGAAAAGAGGAGGATAGAGAGGAGGAGAGAGAAGGAGAGAGGGGAGGAGAGGGGGAGGTGAGAGAAGAGGAGGAGAGAGGAGGAGAAGAGGAGAAACAGGAGGAGAGACAGATGGAGGAGGTAGAGGCACAGCTTGTATTTGATTCCTAAAGCCAGGGACAACAGCTGACCATGCAGTAACGGCACTGTGTCTACAGAGCAGGAGAGAGGCAGCGGGGGGGGGAGGGGGGGGGGGGGGTTCTGTGTACAGTATGTGTGTGTGTACATTCCTGATGCAGTAATCTCTCAAGGCCCAGGGCGCCTCCCCACCCCCCCATCCCCTCTCACAACACACACAGGAGGAGAGAAGATGGGGGGGGGGCGGGGGGAGGTTTTTTCGTTCGCAGGGGAAGAGTTAATTGGTTTGGTTGCTTTGATGTTCTTGTTGTGGAGGATATGAAGGGAGGGAGGAGGAAGAAGTACGATGGAGAGATGGAGGATGGAGGATGGAGGATGGGGGAGAAGAGGGAGGAGAGGAGGGAGGGCTGAGCGTCTGCTGTGTGTGTGGGTGCCTCGGAACGTTGTGAGAATCAACTCTTATTTTGAACTCAGAAGGAGATCTATGTCTGCCTGAGATAGAGACCCCCTGTGGTGACCTCTGCAGGGAACACAGCCTCAACGCTCTCTCTTCCTTTCTTGCTCTTTCTCTCTTCCTTTCTTTCTCTCTCTCTCATCTTTCTTTCTCTCTCTCTCTCTCATCTTTCTTTCTCTCTCTCTTTCTCTCTCATCTTCCTTTCTTTCTCTCTCTCTTCCTTTCTCTCTCCTTTCTCTCTCTTCTTTTCTCTCTCTCTCTGCCTCTGTGTTCATTTCTCTATTTCTCTGTCTTTCTCTCTGTCTTTCGCTCTCTCTCTCCCAGCACACACACACACACACATACACACACACACACACACACACACACACACACACACACATACACACACACACACACACACACACACACACACACACACACACACAGGCGGTTTCTGGGATGGGATTACAGCTGTGTTTAAGGTGGACTGATCTGTTCCAGGTCAGTGAAAAGGATTAGAGCTTTCATCACCCACAGCCCAAGACAAGGATGTGTGTGACTTATGTACGTATGTATATCTCTGTTTGTGTGTGTGTGTGTGTGTGTGTGTGTGAGCATGTGTGTGTAAAAAGGGTCCAAATACATAAATCTCAATAAATGCAAGAACAAAACAACACAATGCTTTTATAAGTAAAAATCTTGCAATTTTATTTGCATATAAAGGCAGCTAAATATATCACAATAAACGGACAGAGCAGGCCTAATCCATCTGACAAGAGGGAGGCTAACAGGGAAAGATACATTAGATATATATGAAGAGAAACAGAGAGAGAGAGAGGAGGTATGGAGATGAGGAATGGAGAGACAGGAGGGATGGAGAGGAAAGAGGAGGGATGGAGAGGAGGGAGAGGAGGGAGGGAGAGGAGACAGGAGGGATGGAGAGGAGAGAGGAGGGATGGAGAGGAGGGAGAGGAGGGAGGGAGAGGAGACAGAGGAGGGATGGAGAGGAGGGAGAGGAGGGATGGAGAGGAGACAGAGGAGGAATAGAGAGAGAATATAGATGGAGAGATAAAGATGGAGAGAGAGATAGACATAGTGAGAGATAAGTAGAGATAAAGATGGAGAGAGAGATACATACAAGGAGCATTTACAGCGGCAAAGTTGAGAATGTTGGCCAAAAGATTTTGTGCAAGCAAGATTGCATTTACACACAGTGCAAAATTAGAAAACAAAAACCCATAAAATAGCTCACTATCAGATCCACGATTTAAAAAGACGACTTAACCAAGTTCAGGAAAGCGTGTCGCACAAAAGAAGAAGACCATCCTCAACTGTTTGCACAGAGAACAAGCCTGAAAACAAGACATCACTTCCTTTCCAAGACGTCACTTCCTGTCCATGACATCACTTCCTCTCCAAGGCAAACTTCTAATCTACGATGGGACTAGATAACCAAACAGTAAGAAAACCTCTGCTGGCTGATGAACAGATCATACCACTGTACACATGTAAAAAAATGGTTTCAACCAACACAAATCTGTAAATACATATGCTGAAGAACTGAAAAACATATATATAATATATATAGAGATACTTTTTTTCTTCCAAATCGCTGAAGGAGAGGTGAGGAGTCTTTGCTAGGTAGCGGAGCTCTGTGTTTGGTGGGTGGAGGATTCTGGGTAATAAATAAGAACGCCCTTCGAGCAGAGAGGAGGGGCTGGAGCTGGCAAACATTGAAGCTAGTTTAAGGCAGCGGCTCTGTCAGCCAATAGGAAAGCAGAACTGGCCAGAAATATCCAGAGAATAAAACGTATTTTTTTTTTTTAAGAAACACGTAGATCGTACAAAGAGAACATCAACGTCCAAAACACAAAACTGCTCCAAATCATATTCACAAAGCGTTGTTTTATCTTACAGATCGGACATTTTTTTCTTTTCTTCTGAACAGCAAGACTGTTTAGCGAAATAGACCCCCCCCTCTTCCCTCTCTCCTCCACACCCCCCCCCCTCCACTCCCCCCCCCCCCCCCCCTCGCCCCCCCCACTGATAGCTTTACCAAGATACCGACCAGTTTTGAAAGAAAACAGCAGACATCTCCCAACATCGATAGAAAAACAAAAATGTGGTTGTTTCCTCTGGGGGTCAAGGGGTCAGTCTCAGGAGCTGCTGGGGTTAGGGAGGTCGAACACGATGGGGGGGTTGGTAGGCTGGAAGCTGACCGTGCAGGTGGAGGCGTTGATGAACGTGGTGAAGCCGTCCGTCATGATGCCGTAACCTGGCAACGGGAGACACGGAGGATGACATCATCATGATGTGCCGGTGGAATGCAGAAAGTGTGTAAGATTGGTTGGAGCTAACGATCACCATCAAGACAACGTTAATGGGACGTGCCTTTTTTTAATGATTATTTTACCCCAAAAATGTTCAGTCACATGAAAACTGTTGCCCCTCGCTCTCTGGGAGATGAGACAGCAGATCTGTGACCTCATCAACTTGCGCCACAGACAGCACCATGATCTAAAGGTGGTGGATGATGACATCATGACTGACCTTCGTGGATCCCTCCGAAGGTGTGCAGCTTTGGCCTAACCCTCCTCTGCACCGTGTTCAGCAGCTCCACACAGCCAACCCTCTGGAGCTCCTTAGGGACCCAGTCCCTAAAGCCTGCACACACACACACACACACACACACACAGGCGCACACACACACACACACACACACACACACACACACACACACACACACACACACACACACAGAGGCACACACAGAGGCACACACACACACACACACACACACACAGACATTATACAGAAGTCTTAAGTGTCATTAGAATCATTAGTACCAGGACCCAGTCAGAGATGGATCTCTCCCTGCCCCTCCCCCCCCTCCCCTCTCCCTGCCCCCCCCCCCCTCTCTCTGCATCTCCCTCCCCCCTCTCTGCATCCACTTCCTCCATTTTCCTCCCCCCTCCCTACCTCTCCCTGCCTGCCTCTGCCTCCCTCCCTGCATCTCCCTCCCTCCCCACCTCTCCCTGCCCCTCCCCCCCTCCATTTCCCTCTCCCTCCCTCCCTGCCCCTCCCTCTCTCCCTCCCTCCCTGCCCCTCCCTCTCTGCATCTCCCTCCCTCCCCACCTCTCCCTGCCCCCCCCACCTCCCTCTCCCTCCCTCCCTGCCTCTCCCTCCCTGCATCTCCCTCCCCACCTCTCCCTGCCCCTCCCTCCCTCCCTGCCCCTCCATCCCTGATCATTTCCTCTGAGTGTCTCTCTCCCATGTCTTCAGTGCTTTGCTACATGGTTCCCACTGCTGTGAAACTGACTTTCCCTGTAATCAGACCAGACCAGGCTGGCTGAGAAGGCAGCAGGAAGGAAATCACTCAATAACACCAGGAGAACAAAGCCCTCGCCACGGCAACAACACCTAACTAAATCACTATGTGTCGCCACGGCAACAACACCAACCTAAATCACTATGTGCCTGAGGAGTAACGGCAAATATTCGACAGAACAGGAAAACAGCACGCGCCATATAGGATGGCAGACCAGACAGTCAAGTAGAGGAAATACACTGACAAGGACTAGACAACACACACACACACACACACACACACACACTGACAAGGACTAGACAACACACACAAACACACACATTGACAAAGACTATACAACACACACACTGACAAGGACTATACAACTAACACACACACACACACTGACAAGGACTAGACAACACACACACACACACTGACAAGGACTATACAACACACATACACACACACACACACACACTGATAAGGACTATACAACTAAGTAACACACACACACACCCACACACTGACAAGGACTATACAACACACACACTGACAAGAACTAGACAACACACACACACACACTGACAAGGACTAGACAACACACACCCACACGGACAAGGACTAGACAACACACACACACACGGACAAGGACTAGACACACATTCATACAGAGCGCCTCTTCTTTGAACAAATTACCTGTTTCAGTTAAGGAGGCTGATACCGTCTCAACATTTAAAGTTAGGTTAAAACATGTTTTATTTAGTCAGTTTTACGACTGTTAAAGTTGGGTGTGTTTTATTTTTATTTTAGGGTATTTTATAATGTAACCCTGGATCCGTCTGTTTACATTTTTACAATGCAAATAAAGCTTCAATATGTCCCCGAAAACCTGACCTAAATTTACAAATAATGTAAACCTGTTACTGTATGCTATTGTACTGTACTGTATATAGTTTTGCTTTGGATAAACGCGTCTGCTAAATAAATATAAAATGTAAATGTACTGATGCTGTTGCTAGCTGGAGATGACAGGGGACAGGGCTTTCTAAAATTGCTATCTTAGAGTTTCTCTTCGTTGGAACAGATTTATGTTCCAACTAAGGGGGGTTGGTGCTGTCATGGTGTCTAAGGCTGCGTCAATCACCCTTTTTTTGATCTGCTAAATTGCTGCACGAGCCCCTCACTTGACCGGTGGGGACCTCAATCTTAATATTGCTGTAACATTTTCTAACATCTCCTCTCCTCCGTCTCACTGTCCTCCCCTCCATACCTCCCCTTGGTATGGGGGGACTGAGCTCTCAGCACATGCGTGGTCGTTGGGCCAAGGTTAGACCTGGTGCCAGTGGACATCGATCTGAGACGGTCTACCAACCCTGGATCTGGTCGCCAGTTGGACGTCGGTCTCCCTGATGGACAAGGAGCGAGTTCCCGGTCCCTTTCCTCATCCCCACTAAGCCCAAGCCCAGTGGCTGCCTAAACTGACCTCAGATCCAAGTTGAGCATTGAGTTTTGATGTTTCAACGACTTCAACGACTCTCTAGAGATATGACTGTTTAGCCTTTGTTCTGCTCCTCACTTCACCAACCGTCCCTGGAGGAGGGGATCCCTCACTTGCCTGGTTTTCAATCTACCCAGACGCTGCCATGTCACCCCACTCCTCATCGCCTTCCACTGGCTTCCCATCATGGCCCGTATCAGATTCAAGACCCTGGTACTGACCTTCCGAGCAGTAAACGGGACTGCCCCGACCTATATCAACTCTCTCCTCCGGCCTTAGACCCCTGTCTGCCACCTATGGTCTTCCTCTGACAACCGTCCAGTGTTCCCCCCTCAAGAGCACCAGAGCCCAACACAAGCTCTTCTCCTGTCTGGCTCCCCAATGGTGGAATCAACTCCTCACCTCCATCAGAAACACAAACTTTCTTATAAACCCCGCTACACTTTATTGTTCGCGTCCCATTGGTAGACTACTGTCTGTCGGAGACTCACCTTAAATTTGTAATTTGTTTGTCTAAATGCTCTTATAGCTCTTCCCTTGGCACTTATTGGTTCTCGCGATGTATGTTTCATAATATATAAGCCTGCTATGTTCGGGGTCTATCGCGTTGCTATGCTCAGTGGCCAATGCTCTTTTGTAAAGCTCTCGCTTGTGAGTCGCTTTGGAAAAAGTGTCTGCTAAATGAATACATGTAAATGTATATTGCTTCTCCCAAGGTTTCTTCCATTTTTTCTCCCTAGTGAGTTTTTCCTTGTCTTCCTTGAGGGTTTAGGTTGGTTGAGGGGCAGTTCTATGGGCAGATTGGGCCCTTTGTTACATTGCTTGTAAAAAGGGCTATACAAATACATTTGGATTTGGTTTGACTAACACACACCCACACACACACTCACACACATACACACACACTGACAAGAACTATACAACACACACACTGAAAAGGACTAGATAACACACACACACTGACAATGACTAGACAACACAAATATACACACACACACACACTGATAAGAACTAGACAACACACACACACACACACACTGGTAGGACTAAACAACACACACACACACACACACTGAAATGGACTAGACACACACACAGATGCAATGCACACAAACATATGTAACACACAACTTCATCAGAATGCCTGTGTACGGTATTCAAATGATCTGAGTTCAAATCTGAACACTGATTGGGTAGCCATGGGCAAGCAGGAGCAGGGATTGGTTAACTCTCACCAAGGGGCGGTCCGTGGGTCATGAGGATGTCGATGCCCTCAGGGACTAGGTCCCACTTGTCCAGCAGAGATTGACCTCGAGGAAGGTTGAAGCCCCACCCATTAAACCACGGGGTCCTGCAGGAGCGCACACAGAGACAAAACAAGTGCACCTTAACACACGTCATCATTTACACAGTGAGCGATGAAACACACACTGTTAACCACAGAGATGATTCCAGAATGAGTGTTTTCCAGAGAGGACAGGCTGTGTTCTGAGCACCTGGTTGGGACGATCATTAGAACACATCACCAGACATGAACCTGCACATGCATTCAGAATGTGTTCACATTACACTCACGCACACACGTGCACGCACACACACTCACAGACACACAGACACACATACTCACTCAGACACACACACACCAATAAAATCAGAGAACTCTGAAATGCTGTCATCTGTCTAAAACACTCCTCTTCCTCTTCTCTATCACTCTCCTCCCCTCCATCCTCTATCCCTTCCTTTCCTCTCCCTCCCCCAGCTTCCAGCCCCCCCAGAAGGGCCAGACCAAGCATCCAGGGAGACAGCCTCCTCCCTGGTTGCCTGCACCTCCCCTGACAGGCCCCTGGGAGGGGGCGGGGGGGATGAAGGGAGAGCTGGAGGCTGCAGATGGAAGCGAGGGTGGGAAGAGAAAGAGCAGATAGAGTGTTGGCTGATAAACTGATCGTCAATCTATCACAATAGCAGTAATGGAGGAAGAAAACTGACAACCGAGGAAAAGAAGATATATTAGGATCACACACACACACACACTCGGGAACACACACTCAGGAACACGCACACACTCAGGAACACACACACACTCAAGAACACACAAACACTCTCACAGGAACACACCCACAAAGACACACTCAGGTACACACACAAGTTCAGGAACACACACTCAGGAACACACACACACATTCTCACAGGAACACACACACAAAGACACACTCAGGTACACACACAAGTTCAGGAACACACACTCAGGAACACACACACACATTCTCACAGGAACACACACACACACTGAGGAGCACACACACACAGGAATACACACACAAAAACACACACACACACACAAACTCAGGAACACACACACGCACACAAAGGAACAAAATCACACACAGGAATAAACACACACACACACAGGAACACACATAAACATACACTCAGAAACACAAACACACACACTCACACCAAGAATAGATTTATCTAAAACACGTGTTTAAGCACGAACACACACACACTCACACACAAACACACTGGATGGTAGAAAATGTATTTGATCTAGAGGAGATTCTGAAGGTACAGCAGGGAAACACGTTGATTATAAACATGTGTTGAACACAGGAGCTAAAGACACAGCAGATCTGACCCCAGAACAGATCCTGCTGAAACATAACTGACTTTCATTTGTTCATCTGAACCGGTTCTATTCTGGACCAGCCATTTTGTGTTTGTTACATTGTTGCATTCATCTGGCAATTTGATATAAAAAAACAAATACTGTTACAAATACACCACAGAAATCCCAGACAAAAGTTACAAATCTGAAGTGCCAGTTAACTAAAGATAGTTTAACTGTGTTTTGGGGTCGTTGTGTTTTCAGAGCGTTAGCCGTCCACATGCCATAAGGAACCGACGTTATTTGATCTGGTGGATCTGAACCCTCAATGTGCCGCTACAGTGAGCAAGGGACACACCCGTTAATGACCAGGACTATTGAGCGCTGTTGGCAAGTTCTGACACACTCCCCCCCCAACATCTTGGACCAGACGCGTCCTGGTTCGTTTCCCCGCTCGCTCTCTGACAAACGAGGGAGAAAATGAAAAGAGAACAGCACCCGGCCAAGCGAAGGGCCAGGCTCCAGCTGATTCATTCGAACTAAAAACAGAAATCAGACTTAATGGAAACGTAATAGATTACTGAGAAGACTAGCTGTCCAGCAGCAGGATGACAGCGGGAGTCCGCTAGAGCACTGAATCATATCTGGACACATGTTCTACCTGGGAGAGGTAGATGGTCGTACCCCAGGAACGGAAAAACTGTTTGAAAAATGGGACAAACGCGCAAATTTCCCCTCTTGGGGGAAAAACAAATAGGGTCAGCCAGTAACGGAAATAAATAAACAGCAGCAAACATAGCTGTTGTCTGTGTTGCACATAGTTTTCCACAGGCGAACACATTCGTCTGCACACTGCAGTTAGGATTCAGAGCGTGAGCAGCAGGAATGACCCGACCAGGAACCACAATGGCCTCATTGTCGTGTGTCTGTGTATGAAATATACCTTCCATGTGAGCGCATTTGTTAACCTCCATAAAGATTAATGACATCCCGGTCACATAAAGGACAGATTGTTTCCTGTGAGGCTGAGACACAGTGTGTGTATACGTGTGTGTGTGTGTGTCGGGGGGGGGGGGGGGGGTGGGGGGTTGTGTGTGTGAGAGAAAGACAGAGCGGGGGAGAAAATTGTGAGAATGAGAGCATGTGCGAGAGCGTGTGTGATGGAAAGAGAGAAAGAGAGGGAGGGAAAGAGAAGGAGGGAAAGAGAGAGAGAAGGAGATATGGAGAGGGAGAGAGAAAGAAAAAGGGAGAGCGAGAAAGAGAGAGGGAGGGAGAAAAGAAAATGAGAAGAAAATAGACTCAAAGTAAAAAAAAATATTTCAGACAGCCAGTGGCGACATTCAGTTTCTACTGTGTGAGTTTGTGTAATAGTTGTACGTGTGTGCACTAGCACCTATGCTTGCAGCTGTATATTTCAGGTACTGTGTTTGTGTGTGTGTGTGTGCGTTTGTGTGTATGGCACCAAAAAACAACAACATGAGAATGAAGGAAGAAAGGGTGTGTGTGTGTGAGCACAAGCACCTATGCTTTCAGCTGTATGAGCGGGTGTGTGTGTGTGTGATGAACTCAGACCTTCCCTCCACTGAAACACAGTCAGACCTGTTCTCTTCAAGTCAAATGTGAAAACAGCGAGTCGCTGGCAGACCAGCGTAGGAGCCCGCGGAACAGGCAAGCTGGTCGCCATGGTAACAGGGTTCTAATGATCTCTGGGATGGGAGGGGGAGGAGGGAGGAGGGAGGAGGGGGAGGCCGCAAAGAGAGAGAGAGAGACTGACATCCCAGTTAGCCTCGCACACGGAACGTCAATATTCAATTAGGCTCGCAGACATCATTAGAAGCTCCTCCCTGCTCCCCGTCGCCCCTAGTTACAGAGTCCCCTCTTAACCTGTCAGCAGCCCGCGTCATTTAGCCCCTCCCACCCCCATACCCCCGTCTAACCACACCCTACCCAGACCTGATCCCCACCATCCACCCACCTGCCTCTGGACTCTCACACTGTGCAGCTACTGAACCACACACACAGACACACACACAGACACACACACCGACAAACACACAGACACAAACACAAACACACACACACACATCGCTCTTGACCTGCTCGGCTACCTCTACAGCAGGTGGACTGTTTAGTAAACACACCAGCAATAGGAGAGAGAGAGAGAGACTAAGTCAGAGACTAGGAGAGACACTGAAGGAGAGAGACTAGTGGCGCTTTTCCACCGCAAATGTAGCTCGACTCGACTCAACTCAACTCGGTTTGGTAGTAACACGGGTGGTTTTCCACCTCAAATAGTACCGCAAATAGTACCTCCTGGTCGTCGGCGAAAGGGCCGTAACGTATTTTTGTACGCGATGTAAATAACACCAACGCATTAAAATGCTAAAAGATTAAAACATTTAAGAATAATCTAGTAGTGTGATAAAAACATTTGAAGGGGAAAATGCACTAAACACCTTTAAAAAAATGTGAACTTGGTGCTGGTTCCTTCTGAACCGTAATGAATATATTAGAGCCAGTGTAATGGCAGATGAATTACAAAATCATGAAACAATCACATAAGTCACTTATAATTTATTAACAAACAATAAGAGCAAATCAGTGCAGCACAGCAAACTTTCAAACAAAAAGGTGGAATATAAACTATTTACAAAAAGGTGGAAGGCTTTTCACGACACTGCGCGTACGTCCTGAAGTAGCCATGCTCTTCCATCAACTTGGCGACCTCCTTGTACACCTTTTCATTGCGGGTGGCTCCGTCCAGCTCTTTTTGTACTTTATCCTCGGCCACATGACACAGAAGCGTCTGCACCTCAGAAGTGGACCACGGCGAAGACTTATTATTAATTTTAGCTGGCATGTTGACGAACTATGCTTTATGTCGCTCTCGTGACTTCGTCACACTCTCTGGCCAATCAGTGGCCGGCCGTCTGCCGACGTCACCTTTTAGCTCGACTCAGCTCGCTTGGTACCTAGAGCGAGGTGATACTAAAAAAAGTACCCGCTACCAGGTACCAGGTACCATGAAATTGCGGTGGAAACGCCAAAAATGCGTGTCGAGTCGAGTCGAGCTGATACCATGCGGTGGAAAAGCGCCATAGGAGAGAGAGACAGAGAGAGAGACAGAGAGAGAGAGAGCAAGAGATGAGGTATTGGGGAAGAGGGACTGCAGAAGGGAGACTGGTGTAAACTTTTCATATTCTGCTTTGAGCTTGGCATACATTCTCTCTCTCTTTCTCTCTCTGTCTCGCTCTTTCTCTCTCAGACACACACACACAGACACACAGAAACACAAACACACAGGTTGGGTCGTGTTCAGAGCAGATAAGATCAGAGGCTCAGGTGAAGCACAGTGCAGCAGTGAGTGTCTGTGTGGTGGGATCTGTCAGAAGGCCGGATGAACGCACGACAACTCAAAGGCTTTACTACAATTATTAGCAAGAGCTCCGATCATGTGACCCACAACAGATTGGTTGAGTGAAAACACAGTTCTTTCTATGCATTTTCATATACTGCACAGATGGAGTCAAATAAGTGTCCACAGAATGATTCCTTTCATGGTCAGCATAGTCAACTAGACACACAAGCAGGTGAGTTTGTGTCGCTGAGTGTCACTCTGTTGACCTCTTGACCCTAACTAGACAGCAGCATCTCCTGTGCAAGAACTTTAGATATCAGTGTCTGTGTGTGAGTGTCTGTGTGTCTGTGTATGAGTGTGTATGTGTAAGTGTCTGTGTGTGTGTGTGTGTGCTTTTTTTGTGTATGTGAGTGTGTGTATGTGTGTATGAGTATTTGATGTGTGTCTATGAGTGTGTGTGTGTCGGTGTGTATGAGTTTGTGAGTGTGTGTGTGAGTGTCTGTGTGTGTGTGTGTGTGTGTGTGAGTGTGTGTGTGTGTCTGTGTGTGTCTCTGTGTGTGTATGTGTGTGCGTGTGTATGAGTGTGTGAGTGTGGTGTGTGTATGAGGGTGTGAGTGTGTGTGTGTCTGTGTATGAGTGTGTGAGTGTGTGTCTGTGTATGTAAGAGTGTGAGTGTGTGAGTGTGTGTGTCTGTGTTTGTCCAATAAGCAGCTACTCTTAGTCATGCAGGGTAATGCAGTCTAACCCTCTAACACTCTAGAATAGCATGAAAGAGAGAGAGAGGGGCGGTAGAGGGAGAGGGGGGAGGGAGAGAGGGAGAGGGGGAGAGAGGGGAGGAGAGGGGGAGAGGAGGAGAGGGGAGAGGGAAAGGGGGGAGGAAGGGGGGCGGGCATACATTCTCAGTGATCCATCGTTCCTGAGGACCAGAAGGTCAGGAGGGGCGGGGTCTAATTGATCAGTCTGTCAGGACCAATGAGGAGGGCCGTGTTAATGGGACTTTTATAAGGCCCAGGAGACACGAATTGACACTGCACACTGTGTGTGTGTGTGTGTGTTTGTGTGTGTTTGTGTGTGTGTGTATGTGTGAGAGAGAGAGAGAGAGTATGTATGTTAGCTTGTGTGTATGTGCATATGAGCAGTAAATTGTGTGTTAAGGTATGTGAAATGGCTACTGTGAGAGCATCACAAATTGACACTGCACACTGTGTGTGAGTGTGTGTGTGTGTGTGTGTGTGTGTGTGTGTGTGAGAGTGTGTGAGTGTGTTCGGTGTGTTTAAGTGTGTGTGTGATGAGTATGTGATTTAGAGTGTGAGTTAGTGTGTGTGTGAGTGTGTGAGTGTGTGTGTGGGTGTGTTTAGTTGCTCTCAGGTCCAGGTAGCCTTATTAATAGGAGACAAGCAGCGATGCTGGTTGGGCTTTGACAAATGGCCTTTCACCACCAAGGCCACCTCTGCACAGCGTGGGGGAGTGGGGGAGGGGGGAGGGGGGAAGGAGAGGAGGAAGGGACAGGGGAGGAGGGAGAGGGGAGGAGGGAGAAGGGAGGAGGGGAAGGGGAGCAGGAGTAAAAAAAAAGTGTGTTTGAGAGTGTGTGTGTTTGTTTGCGAGCGTATGTGTGTGTTTGAGAGTGTGTGTGTGTTTGAGAGCGTGTGTGTGTGTGTTTGAGAGTGTGTGTTTGAGAGTGAGTGATTAAGAGTGTGTGTTTGAGAGTGGGTGTTTAAGAGTGTGTGCGTGTTTGAGAGTGGGTGTTTAAGAGTGTGTGCGTGTTTGAGAGTGGGTGTTTAAGAGTGTGTGTGTGCTCTCTGGCCCAGGTCCTGGTGACTGATGGAGGGTGGACTGGCTTCATCTAGTAGAGGTCACATGGACAGACACATTAGCAGCAGGGTTAGCTACCTGGGCTAACCCTCTTAGCTGGGGCTAGGTCCACAGAGACACACGCTCAGACACACACACACACTGCTGCATGTGCTATAGAGGAAGCCAGCTGCAGTTTGACTCGAGGGTGAAATAGGCATCAGCCACAGCAAACACAGCTGTTCATAACACAGCCTTTCTCTGTCACAGCCCAGCTGTTCATGACACAACCCCTCTGTCACAGCACAGACATAATACAGCCTCTCTCTGTCACAGCACAGACATAACACAGCCTCTCTCTGTCACAGCACAGACATAACACAGCCTCTCTCTGTCACAGCACAGACATAACACAGCCTCTCTCTGTCACAGCACAGACATAACACAGCCTCTCTCTGTCACAGCACAGACATAACACAGCCTCTCTCTGTCACAGCACAGACATAACACAGCCTCTCTCTGTTAACACAGCCTCTCTCTGTCACAGCACAGACATAACACAGCCTCTCTGTCACAGCACAGACATAACACAGCCTCTCTCTGTCACAGCACAGACATAACACAGCCTCTCTCTGTCACAGCACAGACATAATACAGCCTCTCTCTGTCACAGCACAGACATAACACAGCCTCTCTCTGTCACAGCACAGACATAACACAGCCTCTCTCTGTCACAGCACAGACATAACACAGCCTCTCTCTGTCACAGCACAGACATAACACAGCCTCTCTCTGTCACAGCACTGACATAACACAGCCTCTCTCTGTCACAGCACAGACATAATACAGCCTCTCTCTGTCACAGCACAGACATAACACAGCCTCTCTCTGTCACAGCACAGACATAACACAGCCTCTCTCTGTCACAGCACTGACATAATACAGCCTCTCTCTGTCACAGCACAGACATAATACAGCCTCTCTCTGTCACAGCACAGACATAACCCCCCCCCATAGAACCCCCCCCCTTCCTATATTTGCACATTCTGTTTTTACATTTGCACCACTTGCATATGTGAATTGTTATTTGCACTATCTGTCCATTTTGCACATCTGTTACTGCACCACCTGCACATTTTGCTCACATTTGTTCACTTTGCACATCTGTTCTTTTGCTCAATCGCATCATTTGCACTACCTGTACATACATGCTACCCGGTAATTTCTGCTTGTATAATTTGTATCTGTACATACCCGGATTGAATCTGTACATACCCTGTATATTCTGTCTATACTGTTCATAATATGTATATTCTGAGTATATCCATATTATTATATTCTGTTGTTAATAACTGTTTTGCACTTCTGGTTGGATGCTAACTGTATTTCGTTGCCCTGGACTTGTACCTGTGTAATGACAATAAAGTTGAATCTAATCTAATCTAATCTAATAACACAGCCTCTCTCTGTCACAGCACAGACATAACACAGCCTCTCTCTGTCACAGTACAGACATAATACAGCCTCTCTGTCACAGCACAGACATAACACAGCCTCTCTCTGTCACAGCACAGACATAATACAGTCTCTCTGTCACAGCACAGACATAATACAGCCTCTCTCTGTCACAGCACAGACATAATACAGCCTCTCTCTGTCACAGCACAGACATAACACAGCCTCTCTCTGTCACAGCACAGACATAACACAGCCTCTCTCTGTCACAGTACAGACATAATACAGCCTCTCTGTCACAGCACAGACATAACACAGCCTCTCTCTGTCACAGCACAGACATGGGCGAAGCTAGTTCTGGCAACGGCACTCGGGCTGCCCGGTCATCACTCAGTCATCAAGTACATATCATCATTCATTCACATAACTCATCATACACTCAGCATACACTTCACTCATTCAGTACACTATTACTCATCACACACCGCAGTTCACGTACAGTAACAGTTCAAGCACACAGGTAGCGCAAACAATCAATCATGAACACACCTGACCTGGCTAGTGCAAGCCCATTGGGGCTCCGCCCGGTAAGACTGCCTTAAAAGGCTGCGCGGATATCCAACACTCACTCAGAACGGTTAGGATCATTACTGTTGCCTCCCACCACCATCCCCTTTCTCCCTCGGTTGTCTGTCTGTCTGGCTTTATGCATATCTGTATGTCTGTCTGTCTGAATTTATGCATATCTGTATGTCTGTCTGTCTGAATTTATGTATATCTGTCTATCAGGGGGATCATATATCTATTGCTCCATGCCTCATGTCATATATGTATGCACGTATGTGTCGCTCGAGGCGGTAGGGAGCGCTTCCCCTTAGACATTCCACTCCGCCAAAGTCAAACATATTCCATGTATGGTTATCAATAAATATCTTTATATCAATCATCACGTGAGTGCCTTGACTGAAATAACACAGCCTCTCTCTGTCACAGCACAGACATAATACAGCCTCTCTCTGTCACAGCACAGACATAACACAGCCTCTCTCTGTCACAGCACAGACATAACACAGCCTCTCTCTGTCACAGCACAGACATAACACAGCCTCTCTCTGTCACAGTACAGACATAATACAGCCTCTCTGTCACAGCACAGACATAACACAGCCTCTCTCTGTCACAGCACAGACATAATACAGCCTCTCTCTGTCACAGCACAGACATAACACAGCCTCTCTCTGTCACAGCACAGACATAACACAGCCTCTCTCTGTCACAGCACAGACATAACACAGCCTCTCTCTGTCACAGCACAGACATAACACAGCCTCTCTCTGTCACAGCACAGACATAATACAGCCTCTCTCTGTCACAGCACAGACATAACACAGCCTCTCTCTGTCACAGCACAGACATAACACAGCCTCTCTCTGTCACAGTACAGAGAGAGGGCGAGAGAAAGAGAGAGGGGGACGAAGACAGCGGGAGAGACAGACAGTATAATACCCCCCCCCCCCTTCATCCCCCCTCCCTGCACACTTCTGAATCATTAGTTGGAAGGTTTAAGACAGCGAGAAGCAGAGCGTGTGCTGCTATGAGGCTAGATCAGCATGGATGAGTGAAATATTCAGAGCTATGGGGTCAGGGCCATGGTGTGTGTGAGAGAGAGAGTGTGTAAAGTATGTGAGAGAGATAAATGGGGAGAGGGATTAGAACCCCTAACCTCTCTCTCTGTAGGTCTTCAGACCTCTTTTAAAGATTTAAACAGAGGAACCAGCATACACACACACACACACACACACACACACACACACACCCAGCAGACTCCACCGGAGCAGAGGAAGCCTGTGGTCCAGGGAGCGAAGCAGAGAGTGTAACCCTGGGGCACGCAGGAGCTCCTATCCTCTCAAATATGGATCTGCCAAGAAGCAAAGCAGCACAGGACAAACCAGAGCTGTCTGATGAAGAGAGATGTGAGAATATAGTTTACATACACTGTATAAAGTATTCTGAATCTGAATCTGAATAAAAATAAATAAAAAAATTTCCTGTTCTAGGTCTGTTAGGATTACCAAAATTATGTATATTTGCTATAAATGCTAGAATAATTAAATAAATTATTTTTACAATGTATGTATTACTTTCAAAGTCATAAGTTTACATACACTACGATTACTATGCCTTTAAACAATTTGAGAAAGCCCAGATGATGATGTCTTTGGAAGCTTTTGATTTCAACATTTGAGTTAATTAGAGACACACCTGTTTATGTATTTTAAGGCACACCTGAAACACACAGCCTCTTTGTGTAACATCATGGGAAAGTCAAAATAAATCAGCCAAGATTTCAGGAAGATAATTGTGGACTTGCACAAGTCTGGTTCATCCTTGGGTGCAATTTCCAGATGCATGAAGGTGCCACGTTCATCTGTTCAAACAAGTATATGCAAGTATAAACGCCATGGGAACGTCCAGCCATCATACTGCTCAGGAAGGAGACGGGTTCTGTGTCCCAGAGATGAACGTGCTTTGATCCAAAATGTGCATATCAACCCAAGAACTAAAGCAAAAGACCTTGTGAAGATGTTGGCTGAAGCTGGCAAGAGTGTGTCATTATTCACAGTGAAACGGGTACTGTACCGACATGGGCTGAAAGGATACTCTAACAGGAAGAAGCCATTACACCAAAAGAAACATAAAAAAGACAGATTACAGTTTGCAAGTGCACACAGGGACAAAGACCTTAATTTTTGGAGACATGTTCTGTGGTCTGACGAAACTAAAATTGAACTGTTTGGCCATAATGACCATCGTTACGTTTGGAGGAAAAAAGGGGGAAGCTTGCAAGCCTGAGAACACCATCCCAACTGTGAAATACAGGGGTGGCAGTATCATGTTGTGGGGTTGTTTTACTGCCGAAGGGACTGGTGCACTTCACAAAATAGATGGCAACATGAGGAAAGAAGACTGTGGAAGTACTGAAGCAACATCTCAAAACATCAGCCAGGAAGTTAAAGCTTGGAAGCAAATGGGTCTTCCAAATGGACAGTGACCCGAAGCATACTGCTAAACTGGTTACAAAGTGGATTAAGGAGAGCAAAGTCAATGTTTTGCAGTGGCCATCACAAAGCCCTGATCTCAATCCTTTTGAAAATGTATGGGCAGATCTGAAAAGGCATGTGCGAGCAAGGCAGC
Source organism: Neosalanx taihuensis (assembly GCA_030340665.1). Lineage (NCBI taxonomy): Eukaryota > Metazoa > Chordata > Actinopteri > Osmeriformes > Salangidae > Neosalanx > Neosalanx taihuensis. The sequence goes on along the minus strand of CM059295.1, from coordinate 7,410,815 downwards.
CTACAAACTTGGCTCAGTTACACCAGGTCTGTCAGGAGGAATGGGTCAAAATTCCTGCCAACTATTGTAAGAAGCTTGTGGATGGATATCCAAAACGTTTGGCCCAAGTCATACAGTTTAAAGGCAATGGTACCAAATACTAATGAAATGTATGTAAACTTCTGACTTTGAAGAAAGTAATAAAAAAATTGTCCAAAGGAATATCTTTCACTCATTATTCTGGCATTTAGATTAGATTACATTAAATTAAACTTTATTGTCATTACACAGGTACAAGTAATCCTAACAGACCTAGAACAGGAAAAGTGATAAATGTGCAAAAATGTGTATTTTTATACAGTGTATGTAAACTTCTGGTATCAACTGTATATATATATAGCTACAGTTACTTATGTTGTTTAAATTGACATTGTTGATCTTTGAGCTTTGGCAATACGGTTGTAATAACTATCTTGCTAACAAAGTTGAAGTGAATTGAGGGTGTGTGTGAGTGTGTATCTGTGTGTGTGAGAGACAGCGTGTGTATTTATGTGAGTGTGTTTGTGAGGGGGAGGGGCCGCAGTGATCCCTATTCAGAGAACTGGTTTGGGGCGTGAGGTGGGAGGGGGGTGAGACCTTTTAAATCCCCAGGAACCAGGGGGGCTAGACTCCCGCTACCCCCCCCCCCACCCCTCTCTGTCTCCCCACCTGGTGAACTTGATCCTGCAGAACAATGTGAAGGAGGGAGAGGGGGAGAGAGGGGGTGACAGGATAATTCCTCTGGTATATAACCGATCTTTCTTCTGTCCCAGCCATTGACTGACAACCCTTCACCCTCCCCATCCGGTGGAACAGATAGTCTGGGACTGCAGGGGTCAGAGGTCAGCTTCCAACTCTGCTCTCACAGACTCTGGAAAAAAGGAACAAGGAATGTTCCTTGACATGAAATGATTCTAACCTGCTTTCTCTATCTCTCTCCCTCTCTCTCTGTCTCACTCCCTCTCTGTGTTTCTCTCTCTCTCCCTGTCTATCTCTCCCTCTGTCTCTCTCACTCCCTTCCTGTCTCACTCCCTCTCTCTGTTTCTCTCCCTCTGTCTCTCTCGCTCCCTTTCTGTCTCACTCACTCTCTCTGTCTCTCTCTCCCTCTCTCTGTCTCACTCCCTGTCTCCCTCTCTATGTCTCACTTCATCTCTCTGTCTTATTCTCTCTCTCCCTCTCTCTGTCTCACTCCCTGTCTCCCTCTCTCTGTCTCACTCCCTCTCTCTCTCTGTCCCACTCCCTCTCTGTCTCTCCCTTTCCCTACCTCCTTTGCTATCTCCTGTCTCTCTCTCTCTTCCTCTCTCTCTCTCTCTCTCTCTCTCTCTCTCTCTCTTTCTCTTTTACAGTCAGCCCTACTGCTGAAGGTCATGTTCTCCTTGAGGAACAACAGAACAGAAAGCAGAAGGAAAGAAAGAAGTTGTGACAATGAAGAACCATGAGCAGAAATTATCCTGTGTATACGTAAGTGTGTGGAACCTGTTTGTGTGGAACCTGTGTGTGTGTGTTTTGATTCTGGCTGTTCCTGTGTGTCTGTGTGTGTATGTGTGTGTGGAACATGTGTATGTGTGTTTAGATCCCAACTGTTCCTCTCACACCCTGGCACCCCTCTCCCATCAGAGGTCAGGGGTCAGAGGTTAGGGGTCAGGAGTAGTGGAGGGCAGGAGGAGGAACAGAAAGAGGCCTTGAGCATTGTCTCCTGCAGAGGGGATGTTAGCATGGCTGCAGGACACAATAGAGACAGGAAACAAACACAAACTGGCATTGTTGTGCGAAGGCTTGTGTACAAACACAGCAGAACACTCAGAAACAAGGCTGTGTGTTTACCTGAGAGAGACCAGCAGGGAGACAAGGACACAAAAACAGACAGACTCACAGCCTCTCCTCCCAGCTTCTCAGCCTCTCCCCCGAGCCCTCAGCTTCTCCCCCCAGCCTATTAGCCTCTCCCCCCAGCTTCTCAGCCTCTCCCCCAGCCTCTCAGCCTCTCCCCCAGTCTCTCAACCTCTCCCCCAGCCTCTCAGCCTCTCCCCCAGTCTCTCAACTTCTCCCCCGAGCCTCTCAGCCTCTCCCCCCAGACTCTCAGCCTCTACCCCAGACTCTCAGCCTCACTCTCTCTATCTCTGTGTTTGTGGAGGATAGCATCTGTGCTTTGGCTTCTGTGCTTGTCAGCTGGGCAGCACTTAGAGAGCAGGGCTCTCCCCTTGGCATCTCAGAGACAAAGCCCCCAGCCCCTAGGCTCTCAGAGACACAGCCCCCAGCCTCTCCCCCCAACCCCCAGCCTCCCCCCCACGCTTGCTGTCTGGGGCCGCACGGCATACTGGGATATTAAAATATTTATCCTCTCCTGGCGCGAGGCACAGCATGGGGACAAAAAACAAGACAGAGCCATGCTGGGAGACACACACACATGCATGCACACACACACACACACACACACACACACACACACACACACACACACACACACAGACAGTAGTTATAGACACGTCCAGAACACACACAGTCATATTGACAGTATTCATTCAAGAAAGGCAAAAAAACACAAAAAAGAAAAAGAGGTCAGGGTTTGAGGACGTGTAGCGTTGTTGTGTAGCTGCAGGGATGGAGGAGGGGGACCGGGAGAGGGAGGGGGACAGGGAGAGAGGGAGGGGGACAGGGAGACAGGGAGGAATACAGGGGGAAAGGGGGACAGGGAGAGGGGGGGACAGGGAGGGAGGGAGGGAGGGAGGGAGGGAGGGAGGGAGGGAGGGAGGGAGGGAGGGAGGGAGGGAGGATAGAAGGGGAGAAGGGAGGGAAGAAAGGAGGAGAAGAGGAGGACGGATGGAGGGCGGAGAAGGGGAGGAAGGGATGGATGGGAAAGAAGGAGGAGAGAGGAGGAAGCGAGGGAAGGAGGGGAGAGAGGGAGAGGAGAGGGAGGGAGGGAGGGATGGAGGGAAGGAGGAGGCGAGTGAGAAGGGCTTATGTTTAAGACCCAGCCATGCTGTGCGGTGAACCATCTTAGTCTCTCTTTCAGAACATTCTGACATTCAGCCCTGTGTAGCCCTGAGCAGCTCCCTCCTCATGTCAGGGCCAGCTGGCCTGCTCTGGGCTCGTCTCATCTCCCCTGCTCTGGGCTCGTCTCATCTCCCCTGTTCTGGGCTCGTGTCATCTCCCCTGCTCTCCCTGCTGAGCCAAATCATTTGATTAAACCTGACCCAGTACCAAGAGAATGAGATATAACTCACCCTCGTCTCCTGACCTCCTAGCCTCTACTGAGAGGGCAGGGTACTGCTCCCTCCCCCCTAACTCCCCCTGTCTCTCCCTTGACAGGCTAGCTAGCTGCGGTTGTGCCCCTAAGATGTAATCTAACCCCCGGTTGACACGGACAGCATGTTACCGAGCACTTCATCACGGAGCCCGGTCGTTCTCGAATCCTCGCTTGCTGTTCTGCTGAAATATATCACCGCCAGCTACCCTGCTCTGCTATCGCTGACCTATTCACCGCCTGCGACTAACTTACGGTCCGTTTTTTTTTTTGCCCCGACGGGTGCTTCATTTCCCCTTTAACTATCAGGAGCAGCACGGTTAGCGAGGAGCGAGCTATCAATTCTCCGAGTACGAGGGGGACTTGACCCGGTTTCCCAGCCTCGGGTTGCGCTCCCGTGGCAGAGGAGGGGAGTCCTGTGTGTTTAGCTGGGCTCGTAAGACAGCCTGACATAGCGGGTGTTTACACAGCGGCATCCCCGAGCCCGTATTAATAACGGAGCCGGTTAGGATGCGGAGCGGCTCGTCTCAGCAGAGCTGTTTTGTTTCACAGGTCATTAAATTCACGCCGCAGACCCTAATGTTCATTACGGCAGCAAGCTGGATGGCTGAGCGCTTTCTCCCTCCCTCCCTCCCTCCTCCCCTCCCCCCCTCCCTCTCTCTCCTCTCTATCTCTCTCTCTCACTCTCTTGTTCTCTCTCCCTCTCTCTCCCCCTCTCTTGTTCTCTCTCTCTCTCTCTCTCTCCTGTTCTCTCTTGTTCTCTCTCTCCCTCCTGCCCCTTTCCTCTCCTTGTTCTTTCTCTCTGCAGTCTCTTAATGTCTGTTTCTCTCCCTCCTGCCCTCGCCCATTTCCATAGTCTCTCTCTCTCTTTGTTCCTTATCTCCATCTCTGAACCCCCCCCTCACCCCGCTCTCTCCCTCTCAACCTTTTTCTTGATTTTATCATTGTTGACTCATAACCTTTCTCTACTTATTTCTCTCTCTCTTATCAGGTGGTTCATAGGGGAAGTAAAACAAACATTTGAAAGTGCACCCCATCTTTTACGCACGTACACACAGACACGCACACACACACACACACACACACACACACACACACACAGGGCGACTTCAAAGCCAGTTTTAATGGCCGTACCACATTGGGGCCAGTTTGACGTGTTAACATTGGGTAAACAAACTGTGTGTTCTGTGTGTGTGTGTGTATGTGTGTGTGTGTGTGTGCGTGCGTGTGTCTGTCTGTCTGTCTGTCTGTCTGTCTGTCTGTCTGTCTGCTCCCAGTGGTTCCATTGTGTCTCTCTGTTGCTGATTACATTCCAAGGCAGAACCCCAGACATTCCTGAAGGAGAACATTGCAGAACCCCAGATATTTCTGCAGGAGAACACTGCAGAATCTCAGATATTCCTACAGGAGAACACTGCTGAACCCCGGATATTTCTACAGGAGAACACTGCAGAACCCCAGATATTCCTACAGGAGAACACTGCAGAACCCCAGATATTCCTATTGGAGAACACTGCTGAACGCCGGATATTTCTGCAGGAGAACACTGCTGAACCCCAGATATTCCTAGAGGAGAACACTGCTGAACGCCGGATATTTCTGCAGGAGAACACTGCTGAACGCCGGATATTTCTGCAGGAGAACACTGCAGAACCCCAGATATTTTTGCAGGAGCACACTGCAGAGCCCAAACACTTTGGGACATTTAATAATCGCAATCAATCCACGCAGAATAGCCTTGTGTTTAGATACATACACACACAGTGCTAATGTACATATGGGTGTGTGTGTATGAAGGCGTGCGTGTGTATAGGTGTATGTGTAGGTGTGTGTATAGATGGGTGTGTGTGTGTATAGGTGTGTATAGATGTGCGTGTATAGATGTGTGTGCATGTGTATAGGTGTGTGTATAGATGTGTGTGTATAAGTTTGTGTGTATATGTGTGTAAAGGTGTGTGTGTGAGCTCTTTAAGAGAAGTAAACAGTCTCCCTCTCTCCTCTTCCCTCTCAGCCCTAACCCTAGAGAGGGACGTCTCCTCACTCCCTCCCTCTCCCCTCTATCCACGGCCCTCAGGGTCCCCCCTCCCCGTCTTCTCTTTCTGTAGGATTTCCCCTTGTCTTTTACGGGTCTCTCTCTCTACCCGCCTCTCTCTCTCACACACACACACACACGGTCGTGTGCATCTCTGTACTGTGCTTTGGCTGCGTCAGCTCTTTTCCATGACTAGGTTTGATGGAGCTGTCGGGTGTGTGTGAGAGAGAGAGTGTGTGTGAGACAGAGAGTGTGTGTGATGGTGTGTGTGTGTGCATGAGTGTGTGTGCGATGCAGTGCTGGCCTCAAAAGAAGGGGGTTTATTAAAGGCTGGCTAGCACACATCACTCTATATTTGTGACGGGCTGGGGGGTGGGGGGTGCACTGTGTGTGTGTGCTTCTGTGTTCCGATTTCCCTGTGGTTCTGTGACTGTATGCATTGATTTGTTTTTCTTTCTTGAAATGTGAAAATGTGTGAGACTGTGTCCTCTCCCTTCCTCTGCACCTCCCTCCTTCCTGCTCTCTCCCCCTACCTCTCCCTCTCCCCAGCCTCACTCCACCTCTCCCTCTCTTCAGCCTCCCTCCACCTCTCCCTCCACCTCTCCCTCTCTCCATCCTCCTTCCACCTCTCCCTCTGCACCCCTTCCTCCACCTCTCCCTCTTTCCACCTCTACTCCTACTTCCAGCCTTCCACCCCTCTGCACCTCTCTCCAGCCTCCCTCCACCTGACCCCCTGACCTCCCCTACCCCAAATTACCCCCACTTCTATCTACCCCCAACCTCTGTCTCTCCCCCGCAAGGCTCCATGCTGTCTGTCAGAGCAGCAAGGTACAGCCCTCTCCATCAGTAACAAGACTCCTTAATCACAACCTGAACGCTGACAGACAGAGAACAGAGGGGAGGAGAAGAGTGAAGTAGAGAGAGGAGGAAGGGAGTGTGTGTGTGTGTGCGTGTCTGTGTGAGATGTGTGTGTGTCTGTCTGTGTGAGGAGTGTGTGTGTCTGTGTGAGGAGTGTGTGTGTCTGTCTGTGTGAGAAGTGTGTGTGTGTCTGTCTGTGTGAGGAGTGTGTGTGTGTGTCTGTTTGAGGAATGTGTGTGTGTGTCTGTGTGAGGAGTGTGTGTGTGTCTGTGTGAGGAGTGTGTGTGTGTCTGTATGAGGAGTGTGTGTGTTCGTGTGTGTGTGTGTGTGTCTGTGTGAGGAGTGTGTGTCTGTGTGAGGAGTGTGTGTGTCTGTTTAAGGAATGTGTGTGTGTGTCTGTGTGAGGAGTGTGTGTGTCTGTTTGAGGAATGTGTGTGTGTGTGTGTCTGTGTGAGGAGTTTGTGTGTGTCTGTGTGAGAAGTGTGTGTGTGTGTGTCTGTGTGAGTAGTGTGTGTGTGTGTGTGTGTCTGTGTGAGGAGTGTGTGTGTGTGTGTGTGTGTGTCTGTGTGAGGAGTGTGTGTGTGTCTGTGTGAGAAGTGTCTGTGTGTGTCTGTGTGAGGAGTGTGTGTGTGTCTGTGTGAGAAGTGTCTGTGTGTGTCTGTGTGAGAAGTGTGTGTGTGTGTGTGTGTGTGTGTGTCTGTGTTAGTGTGTGTGTGTGTGTGTGTGTCTGTGTGAGGAGTGTGTGTGTGTGTGTGTCTGTGTGAGGAGTGTGTGTGTGTCTGTGTGAGAAGTGTCTGTGTGTGTCTGTGTGAGGAGTGTGTGTGTGTCTGTGTGAGAAGTGTCTGTGTGTGTCTGTGTGAGAAGTGTCTGTGTGTGTCTGTCTGTGTGAGGAGTGTGTGTGTCTGTGTGAGGAGTGTGTGTGTGCCTGTGTTAAGCCCTGGTTATGCTACCGCGATGCGTCGCCCGCATCGCTCCGCAGACAACGCGGACCCTCCCACATTGCCTCTCCGCGCACCTCCAAAAAATCCTAACTGCGCGTGGCGTTGTCTGCGTCGCAAGCGCTGTGATTGGTCCGCTCAGAACGTGACATAGTTTTTGTAAATAGTTGAGATACGTGTGTTGTATCGTTTGAGCGCACTTTTTGCCGTGATTTTTTAAATTTGACTTTTTATATTACATTTATACAGTGCATACTACAATGCATATTGTTGTTGTATTGTTTTAGTGCTGTGATTTTTTTATTATACTTTTTGTATTACATAATACATAAGAATAAAACACATACGTTTGTTTTCAAACAGTTGTTTTGATATTTATTTTCAACACACACAGCACAACACAGTTTACACACCATGCATACACAGCACAACACAGTTTACACACCATGCATAGTTTATTATCACTCTTGAGTGTGCCTCGGGACACCATTGTGAAGTTTGAATCATCAGCCACCACTTTTCTCCACTCGCCAGGCTGTATACGGCGAAGAAGTTCGTCAAATCGGCCCGCTGACATTCGAAAGTATCTAAAGTGCATTTGTTCATCCAGGTCCCTCAGTGGGTGAACCAGTGTTGCAAATTCACCCGTTTCCAGCCTCGACCGGTTTAGTGATCGTACAGAACCTCCGCAAACGTCTTCTCTGTCGCCTGCGCTTCCACATCATTTGCAATATAAGCATTTGCTCTTCAATAATGAGCAAGGGTTCGGCTATAACCCTTGAAACCACACAGCCACACCCCCCTGGTGGCATGGCGGTGAATTGCAGAGTAACGCGGACCCTCAACGCAGAACTTCGTATGCTCAACAACCGCGCCACGGCCCACGCGTAAGGTTTGACACGGGAGCATAAACCTAGCAGCAAAAACCAACGTGAGCCTGGCGCCAGAGCAGACAACACTGGATCTGACATAAACCAATGAACACTCTTCCTCTCAGCCCTGAACCAATCAAACAGGCCAGCTGCCAATCAGGAAGAAGCAGACTGCAGCTCTGGACCAATCAGCTAAGCCATATTAAAATTAGATCCAGTTTCATTACCACATTAAGATAGGCTGTCCTAGATCCTGGATCTCTGCTATTATCTGCTGGGGAATAGAGATAACAGCTCTTAGTACTGACAGAGCAGAGTGTGTGTGAGTGTGTGTGAGCGTGTGTGTGGGTGGGTGGGTGTGTGTGTGTGTGTGTGAGAGTATGTGTATGAAACAGAGTGCCTGTAAGTGAGTGAATGTGTGTGTGTGAATCTGGAAATTTGTGTGCATGAGTGAATATATGTGTGTGTGTGTGTCCCTGATGAAGCCCCTCTGGCAATCCTGCACCCTCTCCCTCCCCTGCTCCCTCCCTCCCCCGATCTCTCCCTCCCCTGCTCTCTCCCTCCCTCACCCCCTCCCTCCCCTGCTCTCTCACTCCCTCTCTCACTCCCTCCCTCCCCCACCCCCCACTTTCCTCCCTCTCCTTTGCACAAATACATGAATGAGAGCCTAACCTTTCCGGAGGAAAATGAATAAATGAATAAAATACAAATCTTCAAATGACAAAATCTGCATCACGTCCTCTGGGTCTCTGTCATAAGGCACACCACACGGACACACACCACACACCGCACACACACACACAATCACAGGCATTTACCAGCAAGTTTAGCAACTTTAGGGTGTTATTGAATAAAGTACTTAAACACAGCAGTTGCCTGTAGCTCTGACCCTAAATCATCTCCAGGCTCTGAAATCACATACATTCCCACCAACACAGCTAACACACTAACCCTTATAGAGAAGGCTGAAACACACACACCAGCACAGAGAAAGCAGACCAGCAGAGAGGGGGGGAGAGAGAGAGAGAGAGAGAGAGAGAGAGAGAGAGAGAGAGAGAGGGAGGGAGAGAGAGAGAGAGAGAGAGAGAGAGAGAGAGAGGGAGGGAGGGAGGGAGAGAGAGAGAGAGAGAGAGAGAGAGAGAGAGAGAGAGGGAGGGAGAGAGAGAGAGAGAGAGGGAGGGAGCGAGAGAGGGAGGGAGGGAGAGTGAGAGAGAGAGAGAGAGAGAGAGAGAGAGGGAGGGAGAGAGAGAGAGAGAGAGAGAGAGAGAGGGAGGGAGAGAGAGAGAGATGTGGGTGACCTGTTGAGGCTCAGTTGGGGTGAGGGACATCTGTCCCCCTGGGGTGGGGGGGTGTGTGTGTGTGGTGGGTATAGGTTTCAGCTCTGTACAGCATCTGTCAGTGAGTCAGTGAGCTTTTTCTGCCTCCTTCCTGATGGGGGAGGGCTGAGGGGGGCACGTTTAAAGGGTGTGGGTGGGAGTGGGGCAGGCCTGAGGCGGGAGAGTGTGGGTGGAGGGGGCAGGCCTGAGGGGGTAGTGTGGGTGGAGGGGGGCAGGCCTGAGGGAGTAGTGTGGGTGGAGGGGGGCAGGCCTGAGGGAGTAGTGTGGGTGGAGGGGGGCAGGCCTGAGGGAGTAGTGTGGGTGGAGGGGGGCAGGCCTGAGGGGGGAGAGTGGGTGGAGGGGGGCAGGCCTGAGGGAGTAGTGTGGGTGGAGGGGGGCAGGCCTGAGGGAGTAGTGTGGGTGGAGGGGGGCAGGCCTGAGGGAGTAGTGTGGGTGGAGGGGGGCAGGCCTGAGGGAGTAGTGTGGGTGGAGGGGGGCAGGCCTGAGGGAGTAGTGTGGGTGGAGGGGGGCAGGCCTGAGGGAGTAGTGTGGGTGGAGAGGGGCAGGCCTGAGGGGGGAGAGTGGGTGGAGGGCAGCTGAGAGTGCTGCCTCTGGGGAAACCCTGGCTGTCACAACACACTCAGATCTCCTCCTCATAAACACACACCAGAGAGGAGAGAGAGAGAGACAGAGGGAGAGAGAGAGACAGAGAGAGAGAGAGAGAGAGAGAGACAGAGGGAGAGAGAGAAACAGAGAGAGAGAGAGGGAGAGAGAGAGAAGGGAGAGGCAGGGAGAGAGACATGGAGAGAGGGAGAGAGAGGGAAACAGACGGAGAGAGAGGTTCTTCCTCACCTCAACAACCTGCTACTGTGAATTCTCCCCCTTCCCCCTCTGCCTCAGTGACCTGCTCCACGCTACTTCCTTAGCCTAGCCGCTAACATGCTAATTATAGTCTGGCAGGCTGGAAGTGAGACCTGCCGGTCTATTAACAGACTGTGCTGGAGACCAGAGAGGAGGGAAGTAACACACACACTCAAGCACACACACACACACACACACAAGCACACACACATGCACTGACACACACACACACACAAAGTTCTCTTTTAAGACATGAAGAGGGGAAACTCCAGTTAAACAGGAAACTGACCTATCACCCTTTAGTTATTAAAAGACTACCCCCCCCACACACACACACACACACACGCACACACACACCCACATGCACACACACACGCTAACGCACACACATAGGTTTGTTTAGCCATCCTTGTCAGGACAAAGAATTCAGTCCCCTTTCAAATCTTTTTAACCCCTAAACGTTCTCCTTGACCTTAACAATAACCAACACTTAACTTTCAAACTGATCCAGAACTCTAAGCTCTTAACGCTTCTAGAAACATCCACTATCCCTTATGGAAAATAACCTCACAAGAAAATATCTCAAAGTGGAATTCTTTCCAACCACATACACACACACAACCCACCCACACACACACACAAACACACATCCAAACACACACACACACACACCTCAGAAGACTGTACAGACAGCATGCCCTGCCACCATGTAACTTCACTTCCTGTTACAGCACAGGTGTAAGGTCACATTTGGTTAGTTCCCATGGCGAGGGGGTGTTACCATGACGCAGGGGTGGGCGTGGTCTTACCAGGGCGTGCCGTATATCCTGAAGCCCTTCACAGTCACGTCGGAATCCTGGAGGTACACACAGTTGGTGAGGAGGGACTGCACGTCGTCGAAGTCCTCCGGCTTGAGCTTAGACACGGAGGGAAACCTGTAATAATCCTGCTTCACCAGCTCAGCCATGAAGTCCTTATCGAACGTCAGCTCGTGGTTCCCGGCGATCACCACCTTGAACTCATAAGGGAGACCACCTGGGGGAGACACACAGAAAGAGAGACACACACACAGACAAACACACACACAGAGACACACACACACACACACAGACACACACACACACACAGACACACACACACAAAGACACATACACAGAGACACACAAAGACACAAACACACACACACAGAAACACACACACACAGACACACACAAACACACACACACAGAGACACGCACACACACACACACACACACACACACAGAGATGTTAGACTTGTTTTAGATGCATGATCATGTATGATCCCTGTTGTGACAGGTTAGTGAGTGAACTGTATCCCACATCAAACCCTGATGATGTGTGGGGTTATCTGCAGGCTGGGCGGAGGAGGGAGAGGGGGAGAGAATGAAAGAGGGGAGATGGGAGGAGAAGGAGAGAGGGGGGGAGAAGGAGAGCGAGACTGCAACAAACGAGCACTTCAAAATATCCTGTCTTGTTCCAACAGAAATCCCTGCTCAGTACAAAGGCCCTCACAAAGAGCCTTCAGCCACTAAGCCGTAACAAAACATCACCCATCCAACCAGTAAGAACGCACCGTTTACACAAATTATTCAATCAAACAACTTTAAGAAGTGCCCCTTGATCGACCTCTCAGTCCAGCAGCCTCCTGCGTCAGTGGAGAGTGAATTCTCTGTCCTCGGGATGACTTTCTATTCAGCCAGACCACAATCACAGCTCAAGGTAACACTTGACCCTGCAGGGCCACCGTCTATCAGCCCGGCGGGCTAAACCTTGGCGGCTCTAAACAAAGAGCATGACCTAAATAAGAAGAAACATCAGACTCCGGCCGGTCATCTTTCAATTTCCACCGTGCCCTCCTCTCTCTCCCCCCGCCCTTCCCCTCCCTCCCTCGCCCTCCCCCTTCTTCTTTGTCCCAGAGTCCTTTCCTGTCTTCCGGCAAAGACACCCATTTTATCCCTGGAGATTAAGTACCTGATCACCTCTCTATATCCATCTTCTTCACTCTCCCTCTATATTTATACACGCCTCTGCTCTCTCCTCTGCTCTCTCCCCTCTCTGTTCATAGTCTTTCTCCCCTCTCTGTTCATAGTCTCTCTACCCTCTCTGTTCATAGTCTTTCTCCCTCTCTGTTCATAGTCTCTCTACCCTCTCTGTTCATAGTCTCTCTCCCTCTCTGTTCATAGTCTTTCTCCCCTCTCTGTTCATAGTCTCTCTCCCCTCTCTGTTCATAGTCTCTCTCCCCTCTCCCTCTCTGTTCATAGTCTCTCTCCCTCTCTGTTCATAGTCTTTCTCCCCTCTCTGTTCATAGTCTCTCTCCCCTCTCCCTCTCTGTTCATAGTCTTTCTCCCCTCTCTGTTCATAGTCTCTCTCCCCTCTCTGTTCATAGTCTCTCTCCCTCTCCCTCTCTGTTCATAGTCTCTCTCCCCTGTCCCTCTCTGTTCATAGTCTCTCTCCCCTCTCTGTTCATAGTCTCTCTCCCCTCTCCCCTCTCTGTTCATAGTTTCTCTCCCTCTCTGTTCATAGTCTCTCTCCCCTCTCCCCTCTCTGTTCATAGTCTCTCTCCCCTCTCACTCTCTGTTCATAGTCTCTCTCCCTCTCTGTTCATAGTCTCTCTCCCCTCTCCCTCTCTGTTCATAGTCTTTCTCCCCTCTCTGTCCATAGTCTCTCTCCCTCTCTGTTCATAGTCTCTCTCCCCTCTCCCTCTCTGTTCATGGCCTCTCTGTTGAACTGTATCACTCTCTACAAATCTCATGCAAACTGTCAGATTGGACTAAAAATACGCTTCAGCTACAGAACTGACAGCTAACAGCAAAACAATCACGTCCAATCAGAGGCGGCAGGAGGTCATCTGTCGTGTTTTTTGCAACCAATCATCACTTGGAGAAACCAATTAGTCCTTGTTAGCAATTATCCTATGTGTTTCTGAGGAACCTGAATTCTTCCACACAGTGAACACCAAGTACAGTAGTCGCATGATAGTTAGCTAGGGAGTGTGTGTGTATGTGTGTGGGCGGGGGGGGGGGGGGGGGGGGGCTCACACGCCCTCTCCCACACACACACTCTCATGCACCCTCTCACCCCCCCCCACACACACACACATACACACTATCCAAGTGAATATATTCTATTTTATTCACTTAAGAAAAGGTTTGAGATGCAGGCATAATGGGTTGTGTTCCAGAATCTTCCATTTGAATCTATAAAACACAGCCAGTGTTAGTACAAAAGTATTCAAATACAAAATAAATGTAGTTCTGAAAGCATGAACAGCAATGCTTCATGCTTCATGGTTCTAAAACCCAATAACAAGGTTCACGTGAAGTTCAAGAACATCAGTTCTGAAGGAACCTCCGTCTCTTTTCACTGCCATAATGACACTAATCACATGTGTGGGTGAGGACAGGGAGAGGAGAGAAAGATGGAGAGAAGGGTGGAGAAGGAGGGAGAGGGGGGAGAGGAGGGAGGAGGATGGAGGAGGGAGAAGGGACAGGAGGGAGGAGAAGGAGGGAGAGGGGGGAGAGGAGGGAGGAGGATGGAGGAGGGAGAAGGGACAGGAGGGAGGAGAAGGAGGGAGGGGGGGAGAGGAGGGAGGAGGATGGAGGAGGGAGAAGGGACAGGAGGGAGGAGAAGGAAAGAGAGGGGGGAGAGGAGGGAGGAGATGGAGGGAGGAGGGAGAGGAGGGAGAGGAGGAGAGGAGAAGCAGGGAAGAGAGCCGCCCTCACTCACACACACCTTTACACTCACACACACTCCGTCACTCACACACACTGCAAGCACAGCCTTTGATAAGGATAGCATCGTCACAGATCAAGCAATGAAAGAAGACCTTTCCCCTTATCATCTCAAGAACTGTGTGTGTGTGTGTAAAATGTGTCTATGAGGTGTGTGTTCTCCTAACATGAGCTGAGGGTCAAATTAAACAGATGATCACCTCTGGGATTGTAACAAATATTTACCGGCGCTTCAATAACTATACTGCTCTTCCAGATGAAACATCAAAACATATTGGTAGCCTTTCACATATACCCTATCACACACACACACACACACAGGCTCGCTCATCCAGAGAGCAAAATGGTTTCTCTGAGAAGAGCAGAGAGCGGCTGGCTTATCTTGGGCGTTTCAGCTGTCAACACTAATTCAATAAACTACAGAGGAACAAAATGAACACAGGAGAGAGGAAGAGGGAGAGAGAGGAGCGAGAGGGAGAGAGAGGGAGGGAGAGGAGAGAGATGAGGGAGAGAGAGAGATGAGGGAGAGGAGAGAGAGAAGAGGGAGAGGAGAGAGAGAGAGAGGGGATGGAGAGGGAGAGACAGGCGAGGGAGAAGAGAGAGAGAAGGGGGAGAGGGAGAGGAGAGAGAGGAGAGGGAGAGGAGAGAGAGAAGAGAGACACAGAGAGAGACACAGAGAGAGGGACACAGAGAGAGACAGAGAGACAGAGAGAGAGAGGGAGACAAAGAGAGAGAGAGACAGAGAGAAAGAGAGACAGAGAGAGAGCGTGAGAGAGAGAGAGGGAGACAGAGAGAGAGAGAGACAGAGAGAAACAGAGACAGAGAGAGAGAGAGACAGAGAGAGAGACAGAGGGAGGGAGATGCAGAAAATTGGAACTTTCAACTGAAAAAAAGCAAACCATTCAAATAAACGTGTGACTGAGTGTTTCCTCCCCCTCCCTCCGCCTCCATTCATCCAATCAGCACCCCCCTCCCCCCCCCTCCCCCTAATGCCTCTCCCTCCATTAGGGGCTGGAGGGCACACAAAGCCTGTGTTCATATCAGCAGGGTAGAAACCTTCCGGAGTTTCACTTAGGAACAAACTGCTTCTGCTAATGCTGCATTCATCAGCCCTCAGCCCTCAGCCTCAGCCTTCAGTCCCGACCTCAGCCTCAACCCTCAGCCTCAGCCCTCAACCTCAGCCCCAACCTCAGCCCCAACCTCAGCCTCAAACCTCAGCATCAGCCCTCAACCTCAGCCCCAACCGCAGCCCCAACCTCAACCCTCAGCCTCAACCCTCAAACTCAGCCCTCCGCCGCAGCCCTTAACCTCAGCCCTCAACCTCAGCCTCAGCCCTCAGCGTCAGCCCTGTCAGCCCTCAACCTCAGCCATCAGCCTGAGCATCAGCCCTCAACCCCAGACCCAACCACGCTACCCAGGGGTGGGGGGGTGGGGGGGGCAGGGCCTGCATTGGGACAGGAAACGAGGGGAAGTGACATCACTGCGTTCTTGAGTCCAGCATCCAGTACATCAAAGGGACTTCAGTCTCACAACAACAGACCTGCTGAATGTCAACTGTCACTAACCCCCAACCTCTCTCCCCCAACCTCTCTCCCCCCTCTCTCCCCCCTGTCTGCCCCTTTCTCCCCCTTTCTCTCTCCCACCTCCCCCTTCCCCCAGTCATCTCTCTGGCGGTGCAAGCTAGAGACAGAGACAGACAGAAAGAGAGAGACATAGAGAGAGACTGACAAAGAGACTGACAGAGAGAGAAAGACTGACAAAGTCTTTAATGAAGGCTTCTCCTCTTTCAAAAGCCTCCATTCTGGTTCTGGAACTGCAGAGGAACGCAGGAACACAAAGACTCAAACCAGGAACAGATCTGAGGGGGGCAGGGGGGAGCAGGAGGGGGGCATGAGAGGGGCAAGAGAGAGAGCGAGAGATGGGGGGGGGGGGGGGGGCGAGGGGAAACGAGAATGTATAAAAGCCAACAGAAAAGATGGGGGGGGGGGGATAATTCTGATGAAAGAGAAAAGAGATGTTAGGAAGTGGTGTTAAGGGAGGGGAGGAGAGAGAAGAGCTGGATGTGGTGGGAAACCAGGGGTCCTCATCCTGTGAAACACTACTGGACTGAAGACCGGAGAGAATGTTCTGGAAGCAGAAAGCTATATTTCCCTCTATGTAACGTTTCTGTCGTGACACATGGGTCTCTCCCTCCCAGTCTCTCTCTCTCTTTGTCTCTCCCTCCCAGTCTCTCTCTCTTTGTCTCGCCCTCCCAGTCTCTCTCTCTTTGTCTCGCCCTCCCAGTCCCTCTCTCTTTGTCTCTCCCTCTCAGTCTCTCTCTCTGTCTCTCTCTCCCTCCCAGTCCCTCTCTCTTAGTCTCTCCCTCCCAGTCTCTCTCTCTTTGTCTCTCCCTCCTTTCTTCTTGTCCTCCGTGTCGTAGTGTTCGTAGCTGCACATATGTGCTCGCTCGCTCGCTCTCTCACAGTGTTCAGCCTCACGCCGTTAAATGATTCACACTTTTATGAGCTTCTTTAATTATTCAGAGAGTGGAATCATTAACAAGGCATCTGGAAGAAAAGGAGGCATTTCTGAACCAGGGAACCAAAAAACCCACATGATGATGATGATGCAAGCCCTTTCTGTTCCTGCTCTGACACTCAGAGATGAAAGGATGATGTCTACAATAGAATCAAACCTGTTAAAAAAAAATCGGAATACCAGATAAAAGAGTGAAACAGAATACAAGCAGCTCCACATTTCTTGAGGTCCGATTTAGATGAAACTATTAGAAGAGGGACAATGTGTTACTGCTCCCTCTCTCTGTCTCTCTCCCTCCCTCCTTCCCTCTCACCAGTGCCTGGTTCGAACCCCGGCTGTGCCAACATGATGTTGTGTCCTTGGGCAAGGCACTTTACCCTACTTGCCTCAGGGGGAACGTCCCTGTACTTGCTATAAGTCGCTCTGGATGAAAGCGTTTGCTAAAGACGAAATGTAAATATGGATGCTGTATTTAGGTTAGAGGACTGAGTAAATAATTTTGTGATGCAGCACACAGAGTGTGTGTGTATTTATACTGTATATATTAGTATTTAAAACCACCTAAAAGAGAAAAGAGAGAGGAAGGGTGTGTGTGTATTGACACTGTATACATTAGTGTTCAAAAAAGTAGAGCGAGGGACAGACAGAGGAGGATGTAGTAGACTGATCCTAGGTCCTCTCACCTCCACCACCCCCTACCTCCCTCCCTCACCTGTGTGTGTGTGTGTGTGTATGTGTGTGTGTGTGTGTGTGTGTGTGTTTGTGTGTGTGTGTGTGTTTGTGTGTGTGTGTGTGTGTGTGTGTGTGTGTGTGTGTGTGTGTGTGTGTGTGTGTGTGTGTGTGTGTGTGTGTGTGTGTGTGGGTGGGTGTGTGTGTGAGAAAGAGAGTAACAGAGGTCCCATGCTCCTCAGAATGTTAACTTGTTCTTTGGGGTCACGTTCCGAAGCATTAGCAAGTAATTGCCACTGATGGAGTCTTGTATGAATCTCCTGTGAGTGTGTGAGAGAGTCTGTATGTATGTGTGTGTGTGTGTGTGTGTGTGTGTGTGTGTGTGTGTGTGTGTGTGTGTGTGTGTGTGTGTGTGTGTGTGTGTGTGTGTGTGTGTGTGTGTGTGTGTGTGAGAGAAAGATCTACCACCCTGAGCCCCCCTCCACGACCCTGAACCCCCCTCCACCACCCTGAGCCCCCCTCCGCCCCCCTGAACCCCCCTCCACCACCCTGAGCCCCCCTCCGCCCCCCTGAACCCCTTTCCACCACCCTGAGCCCCTTTCCACCCCCCTGAACCCCCCTCCACCACCCTGAGCCCCCCTCCACCACCCTGAGCCCCCCTCCACCCCCCTGAACCCCCCTCCACCACCCTGAGCCCCCCTCCACCCCCCTGAACCCCCCTCCACCAGCCTGAACCCCCCTCCACCACCCTGAGCCCCCGTCCACCACCCTGACCCCCCCTCCACCACATTGTGCCCCCCTCCACAGCTCTCCTGCTTCTGAGGGTAGAGCACCTTTATTTATGTCTAAACAGAGGATGCTGACAAGCACGGAGCCCCGGGTCAATCTGATCCTTATCTTCCCAATCTAAACAGGCTGCACTTTCCAGAACACTGCCGGGATTCTAGAAGCACTCGCACTCCAACGAGGTGGAGGAGGGGGGGGATGCAGTGGCTGAGAGTGCGTGTGTGTGGTGTGTGTGAGAGCGTGTGTGTATGGTGTGTAAGAAGTGTGTAAGAGTGTGTGTGCATGTGTAAGAGTGTGTGTGCATGTGAATTGTGTGTATGAGAGTGAGTACTGTGAATTTGTTGCGTGTTTGTGTGTGTAGTATCGTGTGAGTGGTGTGTGAGTGGTGTGTGTGTGTGAGAGTGTGTGTGTTAACAGAATGACTGCCTGAAAACAGTGAGGTTCTGTGCAGGCCAGGAAACAGGCTAACGTATTTATCTAAACACATCTTTGCTCTCAGGGTCCCAAGCTCAACACAACCGTTCATCGGAGGAATTCACCTCCACAAAACACTCAAAGGAAACCTACAGAAATACCACAACAATTAAAAATTCAGCACTGAACGAAAAACGATTTGCTCAAGTTAGAGAACTGCTTTATAATAATTTTTTTATCACCTCAAGTACCAAGACATCTACAGAAAACATAATTATACACAAAACGTGTGAAGAATCAGTACCAACCAGTTCGCTTTCACTGCAGCGCTCCCTGATTCAGGCTCTTGGAGCAGTTCAACAGGGAGGTGAACGTGTTTATACATTTAGACTAGCGTGAAGACACACCCTTCACCCACACAGCCACACACACGGCTCGGCTCTCAGTCCTGATTCACACCAGGAGATCCTCAACAACACACAGTGTCCCGTTCTCCTGATCATGAATCCAAATACAAATGGATTCCTGATTCTGATCTCAGACGGTGCATTCTTAAAAATGGTTAGTTCATCGTATTTGCCTACCTATTTTATTTTATCATTTTCATTCAAGTACCGTACACGTTCTTCATTTGCTCCATCCGGCCACAGTAAAATCAGTGTTTGTGCAAATTACATGGGGAATAATACCAATTCTGATTCTGAAGTTTAGGATTTAAAAAAGAAACAGCCCCAAATTAAAAACATGTAATATTTTTCCTGTCATGCTGTTAATCGATGTAGATTGTTTTGTACCTGCAACATTTTTTAGATATAAGCTGCACAAACACAGTATCCCTTCTCTCTCTGAACATGATGAGCTGTATGGCTGTGCTTGGACTGGTCAAAAAAAACTTTTCTTCTAGAAATCCTGACTGCCAATGAAGATCTTCCACAGCGTTTGTTGGGAGCAGTTTCATGTAGGAACTATTTTCTCTCTACCGAACCACAACCCCCAACCGTATGACCGCACAGCAGGATCAACATAAAACGTTCAGATCAGTAGCACGCACGTACACACACACACACACAGTGCCTCTGAGAAGTGGTCCAAGATTTCTCTGCACACACACACACATCTGGGGTTTGTCAGAATAACGTGAAACATCCATGTTTGTCTGCATACTAGAGCTGTTAGACAGGTCCTATCATATCAGAGCTGTTAGACAGGTCCTATCATATCAGAGCTGTTAGACAGGTCCTATCATATCAGAGCTGTTAGACAGGTCCTATCATATCAGAGCTGTTAGACAGGTCCTATCATATCAGAGCTGTTAGACAGGTCCTATCATATCAGAGCTGTTAGACAGGTCCTATCATATCAGAGCTGTTAGACAGGTCCTATCATATCAGAGCTGTTAGACAGGTCCTATCATATCAGAGCTGTTAGACAGGTCCTATCATATCAGAGCTGTTAGACAGGTCCTATCATATCAGAGCTGTTAGACAGGTCCTATCATATCAGAGCTGTTAGACAGGTCCTATCATATCAGAGCTGTTAGACAGGTCCTATCATGTCACAGCTGTTAGACAGGTCCTATCATGTCACAGCTGTTAGACAGGCACAGGGACTGCTTCATCAAGGGCAGTGAGGAAAGGAGGAAGGAAAGGAGGAAGGAAAGGAGGAATGCATTTCAAGCACTTGACCAGAGACTTTGATTTACAGCTTGTCATGTCTTGTCAGCCATGAAGATAGATGGATGGATGGATAGATGAATGGATAGAACCCCAGAGTTGTATCTCTCATCTCTCTCTGGCTGACCCAGGGTGACCCTCCCCCCCCCCTTCCTCCCTCCCCAACAATGCAGCCCCCATATCGTCAGCAACTCCACAACAGACACCCTGCCCCCAGTCACCCAGTCCTGAACACTCAGTCCGGGCCCCCCAGTCCATGCCCCCCCAATCCAGCTCCCCCCAGTCCAGGCCGCCTCCCCCCCGGCCTCACATCTCTCCTGCACGGACCCCTGCTAACTGATCCCATGGACACACACTGGACAGAAGCGTGTGTGTGTGTGTGTGTGTGTGTGTGTGTGTGTGTGTGTGTGTGTGTGTGTGTGTGTGTGTGTGTGTGTGTGTGTAAACTCACATGTGCACGTGTGGAGGCTGGAATCTGCTCTGGTTGATGTTGTAGTGGGTGAAGGCTTGCGTAGGGTTGGAGCTGTATTCGTCCACAGCGATGGTCACTTTGCCGTGAGCCATGTCCGCCCCTCAGACATGAGATGGGGCTAGTGTGATCTCAGACAGACCCCAGCCTTGCTCATCCTTCAGTAGCTCTGGACCACGACTGCTGGCTGTCTGGAAGGGAGGGGAGAGACAGGGGTTAGAGGAGGAGGAGAGACAGGGTTAAAGGAGTAGGAGACAGAGAGGAAAGAGGGGGTTAGAGGACGAGGAGACAGAGAGGAGGTTAGGGGTGGAGTAGACAAAGACGAAAGAGGATGTTAGAGGAGGAGGAGACAGAGAGGAGAGAGGGAGGTAGAGGAGGAGAGCAGGATGTCTAAAGAGATGTGGAGATGGTGCGTGTGGCACAGCAGACGACCAACACACTTCATACTTCAATGGTTCCATATATCCCAGATAAACCCTGGGTTGTATATGTTAAATAACAGTGTTCCATATATCCCAGATAAACCCTGGGTTATATATGTTAAATAGCAGGGTTCCATATATCCCAGATAAACCCTGGGTTATATATGTTAAATAACAGGGTTCCATATATCCCAGATAAACCCTGGGTTATATATGTTAAATAACAGGGTTCCATATATCCCAGATAAACCCTGGGTTATATATGTTAAATAACAGGGTTCCATATATCCCAGATAAACCCTGGGTTATATATGTTGAATTACAGGGTTCCATATATCCCAGATAAACCCTGGGTTGTATATGTTAAATAACAGAGTTCCATATATCCCAGATAAACCCTGGGTTGTGTATGTTAAATAGCAGGTTATCTTCATTAAGACTTTCTGATTTAGAATATATATATATATATATACAATTCTAGTGTTAAATATATGCTTATTCGTCCCCTGAAACACATTGTTCACCTATGGAATGTTAAAATTAAACAATTTCCACAATTCCACAGAGCAATTAATATCATAGAAATACCATTGTTACAATTGTTTTTCCTATGTTGAATATATGACCAGTCATTGCGGTTTAAAATGCTTGAATTCAGTGTTTTGCATTTTGGCGGTAGCGTGTCTGACTTCGTCAAAAGTGAAATATGATCCCTGTTTCACGTCATGATTTCGACAGCATTACAGACAACATGTGGATTATAAGAGGATAAATAACACATCCAAATAGAGATGATGAAATAGGACTGAAAGTTATTGCTAATCAACATCATAATTCTAAGTCTGGTCCACTGTCTAAAGTAAATCATCGAGCCTTATAAAACATGTGTTAGGGCCTCGGGGCCCTTCGCTGAGATGTTAACAGAGAAACTCATTGTAACAGACCTCAGTAAAAACCTTCCACAGATAAACACAGCTCTTCGTTGAACACAGCTGCAAATTCAATAGATTTCCAAAACGGCGTGATTTTACACGTATTGTGGAACATACGCTATTTAGAAATGATCAAATAATTTCATCTGAAACAAAAAAAAAAATCGGTTATCAGCGGTATAAAAAATAACTAAATAAAGCATAGTTTACCGGAGAGAGTAAAAAGCGAAAGAGATTTGCCTGTGTGGTTGTAATCTTCTTGGACCCTGTCTGCTGGTGTGGTCTGCTGGTCTGGTCTGCTGGTCCTGAGTGACTGGAGCCTGTCCCCACTGTGAGCTTCACAGCTCACCTGCAGCTTTTTATACCAGACCCCCCTGTGTGATGTGCCACTGCCGTTACAGGGGCCACACACCCGCAGATCAGCCGCCCGTCACTCACTGTCAAGTCGGTGGGTTCAACTGGGGTGGGGGGATTTCGACTATCTTATAGAAACATCGTACGAGCGGATGATCGAACACCTGAAACACCTGAACACATTCTATATCAGGCTCCGGTTATCTAGGCTATCTTAAGAGTTCATGCCCTAACGCAGTGGTTATTAAACTTGTTGGAGGTACTGAACCCCACCAGTTTCATATGCGCATTCACCGAACCCTTCTTAATGGGTCGTGTCATCACGAATCATGAGTCGGATGTGTGTCTTGACCTCCGCCGAACCCCTGAGACTGATTCACCGAACCCCTGGGGTTGGATCGAACCCAGGTTAAGAACCGCTGCCCTAACGGTTCCCTCCGATAAACTCAGGCCCCTCGGACACAGAATTCCACGTCCTACACCTACGATTCACCAGTCAAATAATACAGGCAACACACTAGAATCTTCTTTGTGTTTTACATTGCCACTTGTTCAGTCTCCTCGCTTCTCTTGGAAGCAGTGATATAGAAATAGGTGGGAAATATGGAAGAAGTGTGTTAGAATAATCCACCGGACGTGTGTGTTCTGTGATGTGCTGCCCGTCAGCAGGCTCAGTCTGGGCTCTGCTGCCACAGCATAGCTGATCAAACCTGCCATGCATATCCAAATTCACTTTTACGTTTCATGGTTTTACAAAAGCTTGCGCGCCTAGACTGGCCACGTCTTTAATCTATTATATTACATTTACATATATTCACACATCTATGACAAGCTTCCTCGCTTGTAACTTCCAAGACCCCCCCCCTCCACCCCCCCCCCCCCCCAAAAAAAGAAAAAAAGAACGACATCTGACATATAAATAAATGGACTCTGACTAAAACAATCTTGCTGTCCGGTGGCTGTACGGGGACGGGGGACGGGGGACGGGGGGATCGTTGACCCCTTCATCATTTCACCCATTTACGATCGACGCGCCGATTTCCCAGCGTTGCTGTTTCAATCCCACACAAAAGGTCTGAAGGCATGAACTCTGACGGGGCTCCAGCTCTGCAGAGCCGGGCTGATCCGTGCCAGCGATCCGCCGCACTAACCTCCTGCTCTCCCCTTGTCAATGACAAGACACCTCTAACCTACAGCATTGTGTCATGGTCTCTGGTTTTCTCTCTCTTTCTCCTTCCATGTCTGCGTGTTTCAATGCTGGAGCGGAAAGGTGAACGTGTATTTACCTTCGCTGTGGCGGCTTGGCGTGCCGGGGTTGCCCTCTTAAGCTGTCAAAGAACGTGGATCCATGCAGGAGAATGCAGATTCAGCGGCCGGCGGGGGTTGCAGTGTGAGCTGGACAGGGCAGAACCTTCGACCCGAGGGGACCTCGGCTGGTTCATGTGGAAACGAGACAGGCGGAGAGAGGGAGGGAGAGGGAGGGAGGGAGAGAGAGAGAGAGGGAGAGAGCAGCCTCGATCTGACAGCGCCGGGGAGAGGTGTAGTGAGGTGGGACAGCCACTGGGGTCAGAGAGCAGAAAGAGCAGAGCACAGCCCCCTGTGCGCGTTCACGAACCGCTCTCTGCCGTGTTGCGCGCAGATGCGCGCTCTCGTTTGGGGAATCCGCGTTCTCGCGCGACTGTCCATCCTTCCTATGTTCCTCCAAACGCGTTGCTGCTGCTGTCGAATCGAAGCATTGACGCTTTCCACAAACACACAGAGGAAAGGATTGCCGTGTTTTTGTTTTAACTGAGTTTTTTTCTTCCAGAACGGCAACAGGGACGAGCAAATGTGTTTGAGTGTTGCACGTGGTTCCGTTACGGGGAAACAATTGGCAAATATGTGCGCTATTGATTCCGTTCATTGAAAGAAGGAGCTAGAGTTTTTTTAATTTTAATTTTTTTAACACAAATGTATTAACTATCTTCGAATACACATATTACAAATATATAATAACAATCGTACACTAGGGGGTGTTTGCTGAGAAGAATTAAAGAAAAATACTGAAAAGTTGACAGGTCCTCAAGGGTTTCATTGCTTCATTGAGAAACTTATTGAAACAAAATAATGTTCAATGTCTTTCTTAAACGAAATAAAACAAGGCTTTTGAAAATTGAAATTTGCCATATAATCAAATGTATCAAGTAAACCAGGTGGTGCCAAGCAGGTGCTAGAGGTGAATGGGGCAGATTATTTGTCAAGAAGTCAAGAAGATGTCACTGAAACGATGACCTCACACATATCACATGTGTTTGATTATAGCAACACAACACTGTGCACTTATTTCGGATTGGGAGCTTTTCCCTGCAGACTCACATAGGAGGATTCGAACCTGCGGACCTCATCATTTATATAGAAACAGTTCTAGCCTATTCATACATACCAAAAAGCATTACTTATTGAATATTAAAACAGGCTATAGTCTGTACATCGCAATGGGCGACTTGGATATAGACCATAGAGCCAGAGTCTCTCTCTCTTTCTCTCTCTGTCGCTCTCTCTCTCTCTCTCCCTCTCTCAGTCTTTCTCTATTCAGAAAAAAACAGTAAAGGCAATGAGCAAGATTTGAGAAATCAGTTGACATGCCTGTCTCTACTGCCCTGCCTCTATTGCCTTGCCTCTATTGCCCTGCCTCTACTGCAGGAGGATCACATGTTGTATTTTACATTTTAGATCCCTTTTCACCAGCTGCTGTTTAATGCAGTCATTTATCAGACGCTTTTATCCAGAGAGGCTTACAGCAAGTATGGGGATATTCCCCCCTGAGGTGGGTAGGGTGAGGTCCCAGGGACACAACGTCATGTTGCCATAGCCAGAAATCAAACTCGCAATCTTCCGATCGCTAGCCCGAACTAACCACTAACCCAGGACTAACCTAGGACATCATGATGGTGCCAACACTTGAAACACCTCAGATCCTTGAGAAGGAATCAACATAGACACAGTAAGGGGGAGGGTTTTTGGTTTGGAACGGAGCCATGAAAATAATCTCTGTTAAGAGTAAGAGTGTGGTCCAACACCTGGCCTAGATCCTGCTCAGCACGGCCCTGAACACCACCAACCACACAGCTATCTTATTATTCATATAACAATTCAACAACCATTTCAATCCAAATAAAAACACATAGGGGCTGACCCCTGTTTCAATTCAGATTTGCAGGGTTGGGGGGGCGGGGGAGGGGGGGGGCGGGGGAGGGGGGAGGCGGGGGAGGGGGGGGGCGAAGGGAGCGGGGGGGGGGGTATAAATTGGAGTGTGTGTGATATTTGCGCGCAGCTTAAACACATCTCATAACCCCAGCCTGTCAGAGCTACATTTCCTCCCCTTTGTGTGCGAGTGTTTTTTTTTTCTTTCTAATTTTACTGACATGCTTCAATTTCCTCCTCCCTTCCGCCCCTCCACCCCTCATCCCCATGCCCACAACACTTCCAGTCATTTCCATTCGACTTCTCTTATCTCCGTAGAAAAGGCATTTCCATCGACTCGCCGGTGGTGTTAATGCGAAAGCGGGGGTTTAAATTTTATACAGGAGGCCACATTTAAACATTTGACCGGCGTTTGTTCCCCAGACTGAATATAAAAAACCCGATGATAGATAGAGGTCCAAATGTCACCTCAGAAATGGCTTTTGCCACCGATGTTTTATTCAGCTCCACCTCGGACCGATCACATTTATACAATAGAAAATGTAAATGTTATGCAGAGTGTTAAAAAAGCCACTATATATTTTATGACCCTTCTATAAAGGAGGCCAAAATGACTTCCCATCTAAATAGGGCAAGAGCTGAACATGTATTTAATACGGGAAATAGCAGTGAAAGGGAGAAAGGGAAGGGGGGGGGGAGACGGACAGGGGATGGAGAGAGAGGGGGAGAGAGAAAGAGGGGGGAGCGAGAGAGAGGGGGAGAGAGAGAGGGGGGAGAGAGAGGGGGGATGGAGAGAAAAGGGGGGGAGAGAGAGGGGTAGAGAGAGAGGGGGGCGACAGAAAGAAAGAGAGAGAAACAGAGAGGAATAAATATGAGAGGGAAGGATGTAGAATGAGATTGAGAGAGAGGAAAGGAAGGAGAGAAGGAGGAGAAAGGGGGATTGAGAGAGAGAGAGCTCCATCCCTGGGTTGTGAGGGGTATTCACTTAACCTGGTCTCTACATTGTCTCCGCAGCTTCCAACAAGAGACAAGATTTATCTGCTGCACTGCCTGTCCTCTTTGCAGCACATATAAATAAACATGACGCCTGTCTCTCTGTGGTCTAGCCACAGCCCCAGTCCTCAGCCCCAGGTCTCATCCCCAGCCCCAGCCCCGGCCTCAGCCTCAGCTCCTGCCTCAGCCCCAGCCCCGGCCTCAGCCTCAGCCTCAGCTCCTGCCTCAGCCCCAGTCCTCAGCCCCAGCTTCAGCTCCTGCCTCAGCCCCTGCCTCAGCCCCAGCCTCAGATTGATGAACACTAGAGATTGAGGTAGAGGACATGTGGAGAGATAACATATTCAGTCAGCTGATTTTTTTTATCTAGGGATGGATAGGCGGATTCTAACCTGATCTGAAGCCAGATGCTCTAACCGCTAAGCTGGGCATTATTGGCAGAGATGCTGTCACTGCTCATGTGACATGAATGTTTTTCAGAGCAGGCCACCTGCCCAGCTGTTAAACTAAACACAGTTTCTCAGATGTTGATTTGGTTGAATAGAAAACCTAAAATGTAGAACAGTGTTGCTGCTGCACCTCAAGGTGTTGGTCTAAGTCCTATTCAAATGAATGGATCATTATCAAGCTCTGTAGAAGCCTCATAATTACCATTAATTAGAATCAGGTGTGCTGGAGCAGGGAAACATCTAAAACCGTCAGGACAGTAGCCCTCAAGGACCAGGGTTGATGTGCCGGTTCTCCCAGTTCCCAGCATCCACAGCGCTACACAGTGTCCATAGTGCTACACAGCGTCCACAGCACTACACAGCGCTACACAGCGTCCACAGCGCTACACAGCGTCCACAGTGCTACACAGCATCCACAGTGCTACACAGCGTCCACAGTGCTACACATCGTCCACAGTACTACACAGCATCCACAGTGCTACACAGCGTCCACAGTGTTACACATCGTCCACAGTGCTACACATCGTCCACAGTGCTACACAGCGTCCACAGTACTACACAGCGTCCACAGCGCTACACAGCGTCCACAGTGCTACACAGCATCCACAGTGCTACACAGCGTCCACAGTGCTACACATCGTCCACAGTACTACACAGCGTCCACAGCGCTACATAACGTCCACAGCGCCACACAGCATCCACAGCGCTATACAGCATTCCCAGCGCTACACAGCATCCACAGCGCTACACAGCATCCATAGTGCTACACAGCGTCTACAGTACTACACAGCGTCCACAGCGCTACATCACGTCCACAGCGCCACACAGCGTCCACAGCGCTACACAGCATCCAGAGCACTACACAGCATTCATAGTGCTACACAGTGTCCACAGTACTACACAGCGTCCACAGCGCTAGAAAGCGCCCACAGTGCTACACAGTTTCAATAGCCCTACACAGCGCTACACAAAATCCACAGCGCTACACAGTGTCCACAGCGCTACACAGCAGCTGCTGAATCTAGCTGTGTAGATCTGGGCCTGAAGACCGATCGGTAGTTTCAGCCAGGTTCCCTGCTCATCTGGAACAGAGTCAGTGGAACATACATTTCAGTAAGAACATTAAATGTGTGTGTTGTGTGTGTGTGTGTGTGTGTGTCTGTGTGTGTGTGTGCATGCATGTGTGTAATGTGCATAAGTGTGAGCTATGTGATTTAATTTCCTTCCCACTCTCCTGCTGGGCTCTGTTGCCTGTCTGCCTGTATGCAGAATCTCCCTCTATCTCACCCTCTCTCTCCCTCTATTTCACCCTTTCTCTTTCTCTCTCTATCTCACCCGCTCTCTCTTTTTCTCTCTCTATTTCTCTCCCAGCCTCTATCTCTCTATCTCACCCTCTCTCTCTCTCTCCCTCTCTCTTCTTTTCTCTCTATACATCCCTCTCTCTCTGTATCTGTCGCTCTCTCTCAGTCGTTTATCTCTCAGTAATATCAACATGTAGAAACAGCATTATCAGATCAGCCCTATGAGACATCTATAATCCACACCTTTGGCCTAAGCACTACAGCATTTATGTGTGTATGTGTGTCTGTGTGTGTGTCTGTGTGTGTACCTGTGTGTATCTCTGCGTGTGTTTGTCTGTGTGTGTGTGTACCTGTGTGTATCTCTGCGTGTGTGTGCCTGTGTGTGTGGAGGTCAGTGAGCAGGGGAGCTGCAGTGATCTGGCAGCAGAGTAATGATTAGATAAATACACTTAGATACACAGGTCAACAGGCCACTCACACACACGCACACGTCTCACAGTGTGCACGTACAGTATGTGAGAGGGCATTTTGAGATGTGTGTGTAGAGTGTGTGTGTATATAGTGTGTGTGTACAGTGTGTGTGTGTGTAGAGTGTGTGTAGAGTGTGTGTGTGGAGTGTGTGTGTTGCTCCTGTTGTCCCCGTCTGGTGACATAAAGGTGAACAGGCCTGGTATAGGTCTGCTGCTTTGGCCAGCGTTGGGCGGTATGCCATCACCATAACAACTGGATGTGTGTGTGTGCGTGTGCAAGGACCAAAAAATATCTTGTGTGTGTGTGAGTGTGTTAGAGTGTGTGTGTGGTGTGTGTGTGTGAGAGAGTGTGTGTGTGTTTGTGTGAGAGAGAGTGTTTGTGTGTGCGTGTGAGCAGGGATATATCTGGGTTTCATTGCTAGCTCCCTGCTGTGAGTGCTGATGGGGTTTTCCACTGCGGACGTGTTGAGGGAAAGGAACGATTGATGTCTGCGTGTGACACTCGTTGAAATCACCTCAGCTGTGTGTGTGTGAGGGTGTTTATGTGTGCCTGAACAGGTGGAAAGGTACTTTGTGTGAAGGAGAGAGCGTAACATAGAAACTAGAAGAGCATTCACCCATCCTCCTCCTCAACATCATTAGGTAGAGTAGAGCACAGCAGAGTAGAGTAGAGCAGAGCAGAGCAGAGCAGAGTAGAGTAGAGTAGAGCAGAGCAGAGTAGAGTAGAGCAGAGCAGAGTAGAGTAGAGCAGAGCAGAG
The DNA here is from genome assembly GCA_030340665.1 of Neosalanx taihuensis. Lineage (NCBI taxonomy): Eukaryota > Metazoa > Chordata > Actinopteri > Osmeriformes > Salangidae > Neosalanx > Neosalanx taihuensis. The sequence continues at coordinate 7,381,540 of CM059295.1, read as the reverse complement.
TAGAGCATAGGAGAGCAGAGCAGAGTAGAGCAAAGCAGAGCAAAGTAGAGCAGAGTAGAGCATGGTAGAGCAGAGTAGAGCAGAGCTGAGTAGAGTAGAGCAGAATAGAGCAGAGCAGATTAGAGCAGAGTAGAGTAGAGTAGAGTAGAGCAGAGCAGAGTAGAGCAGAATAGAGCCGAGTAGAGCAGAGTAGAGCAGATTAGAGCAGAGTAGAGTAGAGCAGAGTAGAGCAGAGCAGAGTAGAGCAGAATAGAGCCGAGTAGAGCCGAGTAGAGCAGAGCAGAGCAGAGTAGAGCAGTGACTGTTTCTGTTGTGTATTTCTGTCTGGTGTCTCTGAGTTCTCAGAAAAGCACGGTGCTATCAGTGATTTACTGTTTTATAGCCAACTCATCACTACATCGAGTGTGTGCCTGTGTGTATGGTTGGTTTTGTGTGTGTGCCTGTGTGTGTGGCTGGCTTTGTGTGTGTGTATAAGTGTGTGGCTGGCTGTCTTTGTGTGGGTGTCTAGCTTTGTGTGTGTGTATGTGTGATCATAAACAAGGATAAAGAAGCCTCTTTCATTTGTACAGGCATCTGTTGCAGGCTGATATGTGATATTTGCTGAAGAGAGTGAATGTGTGTGTGTGTGTGTATGTGTGTGTGTGTGTGCTTGCATCTGTGTGTTTGTGTTTTTGTGTGAGTGTACACATTTGTGTGTATCTGTACATGGTTGTGTGTGTATGTGTGACTGTTTGTGTGTGCACGTTTGTGTAAGTGTGTGTACGTGTGTGCAATTCTTTCCACATGTCTTGGTAGAGACAGGGGTGGGCATGTCCTGCATCTTCTCAACCTGTATCCTTATTAGTTGGTTCTGCTCTTCCTTATTCTTCCTGTAGTCCTATTGGCTGCCGTGCCCCCATGAAGGAGATTACACAAATATATGCAAAGCTTGTAAATGATTTATACTGCAGAGAAAAACAATGAGATTTTTTCAACACCCAGAATAGAAGAGAGAGACAGAGAGATGGAGAGGAAGAGGAGGAGGGAGGGAGGGTGTGAGAACCACACACACCAAAACACAAGTTGAACTCCCCCCTCATCCAGGACCGCACATACAACCAGGAGTTTTTACACAGAGCACTTTAACACGGCTGTCTACACCCGTAACTAAAAACCCATTAGCCTCATGCTGCTTGTAATAGATAACAGATTGATAAAAGCAGAATGGAGGTCAGTTCCAGGTGCATTGTGGGTAAATTGGCATGATTGATAGCTAATTCCACACAGAGTGAACAGAGACCATTGATTGGTCAACCACCCAGGCCTCGCGTCACACAACCTTTGGCTTTTATACCGTAAGTGCTCTGATGCTGTTTAACACTAAGAGATGGGAGACACTTGGTGTGTGTGTGTGTGTGTGTACGCGTGTGTATGTGTGTGCGTAAATTCTTAAACACACAGCTGACTGCCACCCCCCCCCCCCCTTACTTCCTACCCCCACCCCTCCTATCTTCCTCTCTCTCCTCCCTCCTGGGCAGGATTGTATAACAGAACAATGTATCCTTTGTTACCTCAAGGTGGCGCATTGTGAGAAGGTGGTGGTGGTGGGGGGGGGGGGGGGGGGGGAGGGGGCAAGAGTGGGCGGCAGAGGTGACCCTGAAAGTGTGGTCAACCTCCCTCCCCCCCCGTCAGGTCATAGAGGACATCCAAGGTGGGGTACAAGCTACAACTGCAAGGAGAGAGAGCGAGGGAGAGACAAATGTAAACAAATTTGAATCTTCCAGACCCCTTGCTGAGGACTAAATGTCTTTCATAAGCAGGTCACCGTCTCGCTCTCTCTCTGTCTCTCTCCCTTTCTTTCTCCCTGTCTCTCCATCCATCTCCCTCTCTCTCTCTTTCCGTCCCTCTCTCTGTTTCCCCATTCCATCCCTCTCTTTTTCTCTCTATCTCCGTTCCTTCCTCTCTCTCTCTCTCTTTGCTCTGCCTTTCTCTGTGTTGCATGCCCCACTCACATCCCCCATCATGCCCCCTGCCACATTCACACTAGCCTGGTGGGGGTGTGGCAACCCCTCACTCAGACCCATCAACAAACTACCCCCCCACTCCAGCCTCCCTCGAAGGGTGCATGTGTAAGAGAGAGAGAGAGGAACAGAGAGAGGGAGATAGAGGGAGAAAGAGGGATAGAAAGATGGAGAAATGGAGCGAGAGAGAGAGAGAGACATGGAGTAGAGGGAGAGAGAGAAAAGAGAAGAGAGAGAGTTACATAGGGCACAGAAGGACAAACAGAGGTACCATTGTGAAGCTGCAATGAGATTCTTGGGTTTGGCAAACATACAGTCCATTCATGTGTACTGAACACAGCATCAACATGGCAGTGTACTGAACACAGCATCAATGTGGCAGTATACTGAACACACCATCAACATGGCTGTGTGTACTGAACACACCATCTATGTGGCTGTATAATGAACACAGCATCTATGTGGCTGTATACTGAACACAGCATCTATGTGGCTGTGTACTAAACACAGCATCAGTGTGGCTGTATACTGAACACAGCATCTATGTGGCTGTGTACTGAACACACCATCTATGTGGCTGTATAATGAACACAGCATCTATGTGGCTGTATACTGAACACAGCATCTATGTGGCTGTGTACTAAACACAGCATCAGTGTGGCTGTATACTGAACACAGCATCAAAGTGGCAGTGTACTGAACACAGCATCAACGTGGCAGTGTACTGAACACAGCATCAACGTGGCAGTGTACTGAACACAGCATCAGTGTGGCTGTGTACTGAACACAGCATCAGTGTGGCTGTGTACTGAACACAGAATCAGTGTGGCTGTATACTGAACACAGCATCAGTGTGGCTGTGTACTGAACACAGAATCAGTGTGGCTGTGTACTGAACACAGCATCAGTGTGGCTGTATACTGAACACAGAATCAGTGTGGCTGTGTACTGAACACAGCATCAGTGTGGCTGTGTTATTCTGTGTTATTCAGTTTACAGACTTCTCTCATGGTTTATTTTCACTTATATCAGACAAACTGTCACTCTGACCAACAAATGTAAATATCAGTTTGTCTTAACACACACCCATATCACTTCAACACACACACAGCTCAGATACACACAGGTAGAGGTTTCTCCGAAGTTGTACACACGCACGCACACACACACACACACACACACACACACACACACACACACACAGCAAGACAAGGCTGGGGCTGTTTCCCAGCCTGGGTGATGACATGCCTGAATAAATCAGTCTAAGGTTTTCTTTAAATGTGTTCCTTTGGAGAAATGATCACTGGAAGTCAAGAACCTGCTGTACTCACTAGAACACAGAACTAGAACTAATCACTAGAACACAGCTCTAGATCCCAGCACTAGAGTTCATCACTAGAACCCAGCACTAGAACTCATCACTACATCCCAGCATGATAACTCATCACTAGAACCCAGCACTAGAACCCAGCACTAGAGCCCAGCACTAGAGCCCAGCACTAGAGCCCAGCACTAGAGCCCTGCACTAGAGCCCAGCACTAGAACCCAGCACTAGAACCCAGCACTAGAGCCCATCACCAGAGCCCAGCACTGGAGCCCAGCACTAGAACTCAGCACTAGAGCCCAGCACTAGAACCCAGCACTAGAGACCATCACTAGAGCCCAGCAACGTCTGCTAGCTAAACGTCAACAGTTGCATGTTTCCTCTCAACTCCACCAATCAGAAGGCTGCTAGTGCATGAGGCTGTGGACAGATCCATGACCTCACCCCCAGGGGTCAAAGTGTCACAGGGGATGCATGAGGTCATGTAGGAAGGGATGAGGTCAAGGGATAATTAAACCTCTAAAACACAGAGGAGGTCAAAGGTCAGCAGTGACATCATGACTGGTGTAATGCCCCGGTCCTCAGGAATGTCACGGACCGGTCCACCAATCATAGTGGCGTTGCGGAAACAAGAAAGTGTTCTTATGTGACACATAGTCAGGATCAGAAGGGGAGCTTGTTCTGCTGTAAGACAAGCTGGCACATTTTAACCATGTGTTTTAGGAGCCTAACAGTTACATTCTGTGTTTTAGGAGCCTAACACAAATTAACCCTGTGTTTTAGGAGCCTAACAGTTACATTATGTGTTTTAGGAGGCTAACACAGTTTAACCCTGTGTTTCAGGAGGCTAACACAATTTAACCCTGTGTTTCAGGAGGCTAACACAGTTTAACCCTGTGTTTCAGGAGGCTAACACAGTTTAACCCTGTGTTTTAGGAGCCTAAGAGTTACATTCTGTGTTTTAGGAGGCTAACACAATTTAACCCTGTGTTTTAGGAGCCTAACAGTTACATTATGTGTTTTAGGAGGCTAACACAATTTAACCCTGTGTTTTAGGAGGCTAACACAGTTTAACCCTGTGTTTCAGGAGGCTAACACAATTTAACCCTGTGTTTCAGGAGGCTAACACAGTTTAACCCTGTGTTTTAGGAGCCTAACACAATTTAACCCTGTGTTTCAGGAGGCTAACACAGTTTAACCCTGTGTTTTAGGAGCCTAACACAGCTACATTCTGTTTTAGGAGCCTAACACAAATTAACCCTGTATTTTAGGAGCCTAACACAATTTTACCCTGTGTTTTAAGAGTAGGGCTGGGCGATTCTGGAAAAAATGCGTATCACGATTTTCTTGATAAAAATTAATATCGCGATTTTCTGCACAATTTTTTTAAACAAAGTTAAATCTTTATTGAAATCCATAATTTGCATATTTGCAATTAGCATTACAAAAATGATTTAACTACTATTGAGCTACTTAGCTGTTCATTAAGTGCAAAACAAGCTTTTTTCAAAAAAAGCACAAAGGGCTTAATATTGAACAGGAACCTTTTCCAACTTTTCCAACTTCTCACAAATGTTCGGGACCACTGACCCAATAAACAATACAACTTGAATACGTAAATAGTTAACAGCAAACATAAATATTGCAGGCATCTGCTTTTCATCGTGAAGTCATTCAGATGGCCTGTCAGACTCATATAAGGTTCCATGGTCCGATGTTGCTGAGAAGTTTCTACTTCTCTTAATTCAGACAGCTGCCCGCTTCTCGTCGTACATGGCAGGGTTAGGTATTGCAGGTATTGCAACATTTGAAAAATAGTTGCGTGAAGGCATCGAGGACCGGTTATCCAATGTTTTGATCATTTTCTTAAATCCGTCATGCTCTACCGTGTAAACGGAGGCCAGATCTTTAGCGATATTCATGATGAAAAGATGGCTCACGATGAAAAAAAAACACAAAAAAAAGAAAAACCGTCTAACATCAAAAAGCGTATCGCGTGTAGGGGTGTATCGATATCGCGTTTTTTTTACGATATATCGCTCAGCTCTAATTAGGAGGCTAACACAGTTTAACCCTGTTTTAGGAGGCTAACACAGTTTAACCCTGTTTTAGGAGGCTAACACAGTTTAACCCTGCTTTAGGAGGCTAACACAGTTTAACTCTGTGTTTTAGGACACTGTAACCCTTCACTGACAGCTGGTCCCTCACACAGAGAAGAGTCTGTCAAACCTCAATCTCTTAATCTACACAGACTCCACGCAGAGAAAAACTGGATTTGGCCAGTAATCAGTCGTTTCCAATTGATTTCCATTGCGTGTAATCTGTCTCAATTGGGCCCCCTGTTCCCCCCCTGCCCCCCCCCCCCCCATCTCCACCTGATGACCTCACAGCAGCATGACTTACCCCATTAAACAGCCTCTCACCTCTTTTACGAGCCGCCCAGCCCTCAGCTGCTTCACATGGTCCCAATCAGACTAAAAATAGGACTCAGTCACCCAAACCTCCCTCCCTCCACTCCCTCCCTCCACTCCCTCCATCCACTCCCTCCCTCATCTCCTCTAAATATTTCAGTACTTCCTCATTCTCTGTGATATGTGGGGGAGAGAGGGGGGAGAGGAGGGAGAGGGTGGAGTGGAGCTGAATGTGAGGAATGTTGAGGACTGGCAGAGAGGCGTAGAGGTGTGAGCGTGCCCGTGGGTGCTGGATGTGGACGCTCCTGGTGTCGTCAGGGTAACGGCAGGGTAGAGGCTGGGGGAGAGGGGGCAGGGGCAGGGGCTGTGGCTCTCAGACAACACCCCTTCAACACACACACACACCCTCAACACACATATGCCCCCTCACTACACCGCTGCTCCCACCACACCAGTGATGGTGTGATCGAGTGATTAGGGGGCACCAAGTGATCAGGGGGCACCAAGTGATCAGGGGGCACCAAGTGATCAGGGGGGGTACCAAGTGATCAGGGGCCACCAAGTGATCAGGGGGGTACCAAGTGATCAGGGGCCACCAAGTGATCAGGGGGAACCAAGTGATCAGGGGGCACCAAGTGATCAGGGGGGTACCAAGTGATCAGGGGGCACCAAGTGATCAGGGGGGTACCAAGTGATCAGGGGCCACCAAGTGATCAGGGGGAACCAAGTGATCAGGGGGCACCAAGTGATCAGGGGGGTACCAAGTGATCAGGGGGCACCAAGTGATCAGGGGGGCACCAAGTGATCAGGGGGGTACCAAGTGATCAGGGGGGTACCAAGTGATCAGGGGGTACCAAGTGATCAGGGGGGTACCAAGTGATCAGGGGCCACCAAGTGATCAGGGGGAACCAAGTGATTATGGGGTACCAAGTGATCAGGGGGTACCAAGTGATCAGGGGGTACCAAGTGATCAGGGGCCACCAAGTGATCAGGGGGAACCAAGTGATTATGGGGTACCAAGTGATCAGGGGGTACCAAGTGATTATGGGGTACCAAGTGATCAGGGGGGTACCAAGTGATCAGGGGGTACCAAGTGATCAGGGGGTACCAAGTGATCAGGGGGAACCAAGTGATTAGGGGGGCACCAAGTGATTAGGGGGGCACCAAGTGATCAGGGGGCACCAAGTGATCAGAGGGCACCAAGTGATTAGGGGGCACCAAGTGATTAGGGGGGCACCAAGTGATCAGGGGGCACCAAGTGATTAGGGGGGTACCAAGTGATTAGGGGGCACCAAGTGATCAGGGGGCACCAACTGATCAGGAGGGCACCAAGCGATCAAATCAACATTTATTTATATAGCCCTTTATACAAGCAATGTCACAGAGGGCTTCACATATGCCCATAGAACTGCCCCTCAACCAACCAAGGAAAAACTCCCAGAAAAACTCACTAGGAAGAAAAAATGGAAGAAACCTTGGAAGGAGCAATTCCAGTGAGGGATCCCCTCCTCCAGGGACGGTTGGAGAAAGTGAAGAGCAGAACACAGGCTAAAACAGTCATATATCTAGGGAGAGTTAAGGGGGGCACCAAGTGATCAGGGGGAACCAAGTTACTAGGGGGTAGCAAGAAACTAAACTATAAATATATGACGATGTATAATTACTATAACGGACTATACACCTTTGCCTCCTCGGGGGGGGGGGGGGGGGGGGCGCACACACACACACCCTCACCACACTGTCACCCCCTCACCACACTCTCACCACACACCCCTTCACCGCACCCCCTCACCACAGACAGACTCACTCACAGCACACACACCCCCTCATCACACACACCATTACACACAAAGCTCCTCACCACACACAGCCCCTCATCACACACACACTCTCACCACACACACACCCCCTCACCACACACAGCCTCTCACCACACACACACTCTCACCACACACACCTCTCCTGGTTGCATCTTTAGTTAGGCGCTCATTAAGCCAATTATTCCCAGCAGCCCCTGGGTAGCATGCAGGGGGAGAAACACGCGTTATTATTTGACCTGCTGCTAAACAGATTGGTGTCTGGTTCGATTGAAGACACACTGGTGTGTGTGTGTGTGTGTGTGTGTTTGTCAGCTTTTCCCAATTTATTCTATTAAATGTAGCTATCATTCCTCCAGGCTGTTTTCATCTCTCTCTCTCTCTCTCCCTCTCTCTCGGCCTGTCCATCTCCCTCTCTCTCTCTCCCTCTCTCTCGACCTGTCCATCTCCCTCGCTCTCTCTCCCTCTCTCTGTCTTTCTCTCTCTCTTGGCCTGTCCATCACTCTCTCTCCTCTTTCCCCCTCTCTCTCTTTCTGGACCCGTTCATCTCTCTCTCTCTGTGTCTCCTGTTGTGGGGGTCCAGGAATGACTGACAGCTCTGACACCACCAATCAGCTGCGCCTAGGCAAGGTCAGTCACCAGGGCCCGGTTCTGATTGGCTGCTGCATTGGGACCTGTCATAGCTGTTCTATTTGATGAGTAGTCTGTTTGAGTGTGTGTGTGTGCTTGTCTCTGTACGTGTGTTCGCGCGCTTGTCTGTGTGTGTACGTGTGTGTGTGTGTGTGTGTGTGTGTGTGTGTGTGTGTGTGTGTGTGTGTGTGTGTGATTGAGAAAGGAGCAGTGTGTTACAGTCCTGATAGCTTCATCCATATGTCTCTAAACAGGCTGCCCTAAACACTGTAGAAAAAACAGTTCCCAGTGTGTGTCTGTGTGTGTGTGTCTGTGTGTGTGTGTCTGTGTGCGTGTCAGTGTATGTCTGTGTGTCTAACAGTCCCTTGATCATCACAACTCCAGTACTGTACCTGTTCTAATCACCTCAGGTTAACATGCTATGCTAACTCTACAAGCTTCTCCCTACCTGTCTAACCCCGCCATCTGACCCCTGACCCCTGGCTTCAAGATAAGTGTGTGTGACCTTTGAACTGCTAGGATAATTAAAGAGGCGTGAGCTGGCCACCACAGTGGAAAGCTGTCTAGAGTGAGTAGTGAGGCTCCGTGAGGTAACGGTAACGCTGCTACAAAACACCCCACTGCCACAAAACACCCCAGCTAGACATACTGTATGAAGACTCACCTTGTGGTTCCTGTGTCTGCTGGGAGAGCAGGAACTGACCACTGTGTAGAAACATAAGAAGAGAAAACCTGACATCTGTGAAGGGAAAAGAAAATGACAATGAAAACTGTAACTGTGGAGAGAAACAAAGGGACCTGAGAAAGATAGAGAGGGAGAGAGAGGGAGAGAGAGGGAGAGAGAGATAGAGGGAGAGAGAGAGAGAGAGAGAGAGAGGGAGAGAGAGGGAGAGAGAGGGAGAGAGAGAGGGAGAGAGAGAGAGAGGGGGAGAGAGAGATAGAGGGAGAGAGAGAGAGGGAAAAAGAGGGAGAGAGGGAGAGAGAGATAGAGAGGGAGAGAGAGAGGGAAAAAGAGGGAGACAGAGGGAGAGAGAGAGAGGGAGAGAGAGAGAGAGAGAGAGGGAGAGGGAAAAAGAGGGAGAGAGAAGGAGAGAGAGAGAGAGAGAGAGAGAGAGAGGGAGAGGGAGAGGGAGAGAGGGAGAGGGAGAGAGGAAAAGAGAAATATAGAGAAACTAGAGTCTATGGGTTGCTTCTGTCTCGAGTAAATCGACATTCCATGCTGCCTTATTCCACATGGTTACTGTTGCTAGGGCAGGCAAACTATATCTAGCGAGGCTAACTGCAGACGGGGAACCGTGTCCGCTCGATTTCCCCCCGCGACGCCAGCGGATTTCAAGCCTTGCTGCGGAACGACAAGGAACCCGCGTCTCCCGAGCTGCAGTATGGAAACCATCCTCCTCCAACCCTGCAGGTTTCATTGTTCCTCCCCACCCTCCCCCACAGAACGGACTAAAAAACTTCAATTTGCTGCCGATCAATAAAAACGACATAATTGCATGCACGTTATAGCTGGCAAGAGAGAGAGAAAGCGTGTTGTGTTGATGGACAGCGAGGAGGAGAAGTGATATCTGACAAATAGCAGCATCCACACATCACTGTGCTGAACCTAACATCCCCCTTATCAGCATAATGACCATTCATTTCCTAATAAAGTGCATCGTGTCCATAATGGCGGGAAATGTCAAGTCAGTACTTAAGTGGGAGAAACCACGGCAATTGTTCGCATTTCAGACAATATTCCTTCGGTGTGTGCAGGCCACTGGAGCAAGACAGAGCAAGGCTGACGCGCGCGATCGTCCCTCGCATTCCCCCTTGCGGGAGGTCGCCCCGAGCAGTGCGAGGTGTCCTTGGTATTTAAGACGCACGTCAGCGCCTCGAGTAAAAAAAACAAAACAAGTAATTTTCATAAACATGCTAATTTACAACATGTTAAACAATGTTAAAACACTTCTGTTTAATTTTTATACCCCCAAATCGTTAAATTTAACCTTCAGGTTTCTAGATTTTTTCTTGTCCAAACTTTATTACAGAGAGATGCTGAGCAGAGAGATTCTGAACAGAGAGATTCTGAACAGAGAGATTCTGAACAGAGATGCTGAACACAGAGATGCTGAACAGAGATTAGATTAGATTAGATTCAACTTTAATGTCATTACACAGGTACAAGTACAGGGTAACAAAATACAGTTAGCATCCAACCAGAAGTGCAAAAATATATAATATAATTTTAATTGTATTGTCAGAATATACACAGTATGTACAGTATAATCAGAATATACAGGGTATATACAGATTAAAGTGATTTAAGACAAGTGTACAGCTGTATTGTACAAGATGCTACAGTATTTAACATAATTTACAAAGTTGCATGTATGTACAGTTAGTGCAAATGATGCAATGTGCAGATGTGCAAAATGAACATATAGTGCAAATAGCAAAATAACAACCGAAATGATGCAGATGATGCAAAATGAACAAACAGAAATGATAGTGCAAATATAAGGTGGCGGGGGTTCTATGGGGGGGCGGGGGTCATATAGGGGGGCGGGGTCTAGTGAGGGTGGAGTTCAGGAGTGTCACAGTTCTGGGGAAGAAGCTGTTCTTCAGTCTGCTGGTCTTAGACCGGAGACTCCTGCCGGAGGCCAGGAGGGCGAAAAGTTTGTGGGCGGGGTGTGAGGAACCTTTTTGGATGCTGTGAGCTCTACACAGACAGTGCTTCCTCTAGATGTCCTCGATGAATAGAAAAATAGTCCCAGTGATGTGTTGGGCGGTTTTCACCACCCCCTGCAGTGCCTTGCGCTCTGCGACTGTTAGTTAGTCAGGATGCACTCGATCGCACAGCGGTAGAAGTTCACCATGATAGCTGAGGACAGGTGGTGTTTCCTCAGTGTTCTCAAGAAAAGAGACGCTGGTGAGCCTTCTTGATCAGGCCGGAGGTGTTTGTAATCCAGGACAGGTCATATATCTGAAGCCCCCCTAAAATGTTCTTTAGCCCCCCCTAAATAATTATCGGGACTATTATCGGGCCGCCGAAAAAATATGATAACTAATAACAATATTTTATTTCGAAAAATTACCGGATGCTCTCGGTTAAATGTCGGTCACTTGAGCGTCAAAAATGTAACCCACAAGTTCGAAAAACGAGTAAAAAACGGACGTCTTTGGGAATCGCTGGCTAGCTCGCATCGGACTACAGTGGACTCACGCCCCACGCCGCACCCCCCCCCCCCCCCCCCGGTCGACAGAAAATGCCAGGGGCTAAGCCCCCCCTTTCTTTAAATCTTAGAACTGTCCCTGGCCAGGACCAGTCGCTCAAAGCCCTTCATGACAATGGGTGTGAGTGCTACAGGGCAATAGTCGTTCAGGCACGACGGGCTGGAGTTCTTCGGCACCGGTACGATGGAAGTGGATTTGAAGCATGCCGGCACAGCTGCTTGAGCAAGGGACAGGTTGAAAAAAAAATTTTCAGGTTGAAAAAAACAACCTGAAGCAAGAGACAGTTTGAAAATGTTTTTTTTTTCAGAGATGCTAAATACAGAGATTTTGAACACAGAGATGCTGAACAGAGAGCTGCTGAACACAGAGCTGCTGAACACAGAGCTGCTGAACACAGAGCTAGCTGCTGAACACAGAGCTGCTGAACACAGAGATGCTGAACACAGAGATGCTGAACACAGATATGATGAACACAGAGATGCTGAACACAGAGATGCTGAACACAGATATACTGAACAGGGAGATGCTGAACACAGAGATCCTGAACACAGAGATGCTGAACAGGGAGATGCTGAACACAGAGATGCTGAACAGGGAAATCCTGAACACAGAGATGCTGAACACAGAGATGATGAACAGGGAGATGCTGAACACAGAGATGCTGAACACAGAGATGCTGAACAGAGAGCTGCTGAACACAGAGATGCTGATCACAGAGATGCTGAACACAGATATGCTGAACACAGAGATGCTGAACACAGAGATGCTGAACACAGAGATGCTGAACAGGGAGATGCTGAACACAGAGATGCTGAACAGAAAGATCCTGAACACAGAGATGCTGAAAAGAAAGATCCTGAACAGAGAGATCCTGAACACAGAGATGCTGAACACAGAGATGCTGAACAGAGAGCTGCTGAACAGTGAGATCCTGAGCAGTGTAATTATTCACAGGGTAACTGACTCAGAGACCTTGTTCCTCTTTGCTTGGAGAGACAGATCGAAAGCAACCTGAGCGAAAGGTGCAGCCGTTTGATGAGGTTATTCTGTGTTGTTTTTGAACACATAAAGATTTAATTTCAGCTCAACCTTGGGTGAAACTCTTTCATGCACCACTTTCATTTGGTAGTCTAGCCGATGCTTCGTGTCTCTACGCTCATCAATCTGTACTATTCACTTCTGTTCAGAAACTGAAGTGGCTTTGCTGCTGTATTAAAAAGAGTCTACCTGTGCATGCAGATGCTGAAGATTAAAAACCAAGCATTTAAAGAAATAGGCCTCCTCTTGTAAAAAAGGAATCCAGTTGATGAAAAAATCTAATTTCAAAGTCAAATGCCACATTATTCTTTCCTTTAGACGGCTCACCAGCGTTGTGGAACAGAATTCAGATAATTTGAAGTCATTTCCGATAAATAGGTCAGGAGAGACAGAGAGGAAGATTCACAGGAAAATATGAATGCAGAGAGAAAAGAACATGAGAGAGGGTGAGAGGCGGGGGGGGGGGGGGGGAGAGAAAAGGGGAGAGTGACAGGGAGAGAAAATGAGATGCAGAGAGCGGGAGAGAGAGGGATAAAGGGAGAGATGGATGGAGGGAAGATGACAGAGGTAGGGAGAAGGGAAGAGTGAGAGAGGTAGGGAGAGAGAGAGAGGTAGGGAGAGAGAGGGAGAGAGAAGGACGGAGGGAGGGTGACAGAGAAAGAGGGGTAGGGAGAAAGAGAGAGTGAGAGAGGTAGGGAGAAAGAGAGAGTGAGAGAGGTAGGGAGAGAGCGTTAGAGGGAGGTAGGGAGGATGACAGAAAGAGAGAGGGGGAGAGAGAGATAGGAGAGAGGAAGGGAGAAAGAATGAGGGGGGATGACAGAAAGAGAGACGGAGAGAGAGAGAGGTAGGGAGACGGGTAGGTGAATGACATTTGGTTCTTTGGTCCACCTTGGGTTCCTGATTGTGTTGAAATGAGAGCGAAGCAGAGCGTTGTTGAAACTGGCTCGCAACAGAGAGCAAAAATCAATAGAGTGCAATTAAACACAAAGCTTTGGTCCTGCAGAGACAAATTTGTTATTTATTAAAGTCTCCTCCCCCCCTACCTAAGTCCATGGTCCAGCCTCTATCCAGGTTCTTGTTGAGACATGACTGCCTCTATTGTGCAGAGTGACCAAGGGGACACAAGTCTAGATTATTGATCCTCCCTGAAAGATGCTGTCAGCTGGACAACAGGTGTGTGAGAGAGAGGACAGATGTGTGTGTGTGTGTGTGTGTGTGTGTGTGTGTGTGTGTGTGTGTGTGTGTGTGTGTGTGAGGGGGAAAGATGTGTGTGTGAGTAGAGTGTGTGTGTGCGAGAGAGGACAGGTATGTGTGTGTGTGTGTGTGTGTGTGTGTATGTGTGAGGAGGGTGTGTGTGTGCGAGAGAGAGAACAGGTGTGTGTGTGAGGAGGGTGTGTGTGAGAGAGAGGACAGGTGTGTGTGTGTGTGAGGGGAAGGATGTGTGTGTGAGGAGGGTGTGTGTGAGAGAGAGTGTGTGTGAGGGAGAGCATGTGTGTGTTTGTGTGAGGAAGGTGTGTGTGAGAGAGAGATGACAGGAGTGTGTGTGTGTGTGTGTGTGTGTGTGTGTGTGTGTGTGTGTGTGTGTGTGTGTGTGTGTGTGTGTGTGTGAGAGAGGACACGTGTGTGTGTGTGTGTGTGTGTGTGTGTGTGTGTGTGTGTGTGTGTGTGTGTGTGTGTGTGTGTGTGAGGGTGTGTGTGAGGGTGTGTGTGAGGGTGTGTGTGTGCGAGTGAGAGGACAGGTGTGTTAGGAGGAAAGACACAAACTGTACACACACACACACAACCTCAGTTCAGAAGCCTCGTTCTCTACAAAACCCAGAGGAAATTACAGGTCTGTGCCTCTGTTTTCAGTGGACCTTGTCTCCCTCTCCTTCTCTCCCCTCTTCTCTCCCTTTTCCCTCCCCTCCTCTCTCCCTCCATCTCTCCCTCTTTTCTTGCTTCCTCACTCGCCCTCTCCCTCCCTCCCTTCTCTCCTCTGCCCTCCTCTCCCCCTCCCTCCCTCCATCCTCTCTCTCCTCTGCCCCTCCTCTCCCCCCTCCCTCCCTCCTCTGGTAAATTTGATCCAGACCTGGGCTGGGGAGGCAGAGTGAGTAAATGAAATATTGATCCTTTGCTCCATGGCCTTGCCTTCACCTTGTCCAGTCCTGAGTTACTGAGTCTTCCGTCCTGCTTGTAATAGGAATTATTACAGCGGGCCAGGGCCAGTAATTACTTGGCCGAGCGAAGAGGGGAGGTGGGGTGGGGTCCACGTATATTTCTGTAAAGAAGTTATTTACCGACCCCACGCCCCTCTTCTGTCTCCCTCCCTCCACTCACCCCCCTCCCTCCGCCCCTCTTACTCCTCACTCACCCCTCCGTCCCTTCAGCCTGCCCACACAGCCCTTCCTTGCCTCCCTCCCCCACTTCCTCCCTACCCCCCTTGCTCCCTCCCCTCCCCCACTTCCTCCCTACCCCCCTTGCTCCCTCCCCCCTTCCCTCCCCCACTGCCTCCCTCCCCCCTTCCTCCCTTCCCTTCCTCCCTTCTCTGTATTTCCCTCTCTCTCTCTCCCTCTTTCTCCCTCTTTCTCCCTCTTACTCTCTCCTCTCCCTCCCTCCCTCCCTCCCTCCCTCCCTCCCTCCCTCCCTCCCTCCCTCCCTCCCTCCCTCCCTCCCTCCCTCCCTCCCTCCCTCCCTTCTCTGTATTTCCCTCTCTCTCTCTCCCTCTTTCTCCCTCTTCCTCTCTCCTCTCCCTCCCTCCCTCCCTCTGCCCTGCCTGTCACTGGCTCTCTGTCTTTCTTAACCTTGATTCACTTCTGTTAACTGTCATTAATCATCCCCGGTGTTGAGGCAAGTTTATCAAACAGCCCTGCAGCAGAGAGGGAGAACACACACATCACAGGTGGAACACACACATCACAGGTGGAAAACACACACATCACAGGTGGAACACACACATCACAGGGAGAACACGCACACATCACAGGTGGAACACACACACGCACACATCACAGGTGGAACACACACATAACAGGTGGAACACACACACATCACAGGTGGAACACACACACACATACATCACAGGTGGAACACACACATAACAGGTGGAACACACAAATCACAGGTGGAACACACACACATCACAGGTGGAACACAGCCTCCACCCCAGCCTCCATCCTAGCCTCCACCTCAGCCTCCATCCTAGCCTCCAACCCATCCTAGCCTCCACCCCCTGGCCTCCTAACAAGATCAGAGCCAACCCTGGTATATTCTATTACCCCACCACTCTATTACATTACAGCTCCATTTAGCAACCTTAAGGAGCTCCCTGCTGAACCAGGACTTCGACCTTGTCAAACAGGAGAGGCTGGCCAGAGAGAGGGAGGGAGAAGATAGAGAGGGAGAGAGAGAGAGAGAGAGAGAGAGAGAGAGAAAAGAGGGATGGAGGGAGGAGGGAGTGAAGAGAGAGGAGAGAGAGAGGGAAGATCGAGGGAAATAGAGAAGAAGGGAGAGGAAGAGGGTAGAGAGAGAGAGAGAAGGATAAAGGGAAGAGGGAAGGGGAGAAGGAGAAAAGACAGAAAGGAGAGAGAGGTAGAGAGAGGCCAGGAAGAAGACAGCAAAGTCATCCTCAGTCAGTGAGACAGAGAGGCACGTGTTGCCCTGGTCCTCCAAGTGTTTGGTAACACTGACTGACTCCATTACGGTCCTCTCTGCCTCTCTGCCCTGCCCCTCTGCCCTGCCCCTCTGCCCTGCCTCTCTACCCTGCCTCTCTGCCCTGCCTCTCTGCCCTGCCTCTCTACCCTGCCTCTCTACCCTGCCTCTCTACCCTGCCTCTCTGCCTTGCTTCTCTACCCTGCCTCTGCCCTGCCTCTCCACAGGAAAACGTGAGCATCACGGACACAAAGGCCCCATCTCAAACAGTGCCGTGTGTGAGCACTCACCTGAATAATTCAAGGCAAATGACTGCTGAGATGATGCATCTCCCCCTGTGAGCAGGCAGAGATGATGAAAGAAGCTCATAAAACACTGGAATCCTGAAATCCACCTTATTTTGGTCCAATTGACTGATTGAAGATCAGATATGACCAGTGCTGATCATGATGATGATGATGATGCATTTCAGCGTCTCTCTCTCTCTTGACAGTCTACTGAGTCCAGCTCTCATCTCACTGCAGCATCATATCATGGTGTGTCACAGCTGAAGGGTCTGACATCCCCAACACAGCCCTACTTACCTCCTCCCTACACCCCTGGTCCCCGCCCCCCTGTCCCCCTACACCTCTGGTCCCCGCCCCCTGTCCCCCCCTACACCCCTGGTCCCCGCCCCCCTGTCCCCCTACACCTCTGGTCCCCGCCCCCTGTCCCCCTACACCTCTGGATCCCACCCCCTGTCCCTCTACATGTCACGAATGAACCAGAGGGGGGGGGGGGCCCAGAAAGCAGACCAGAGGTGAGGAGTAAAGGGAACTGTTTATTAACAAAAAAAAGCAGGGCTGGTGCCGAACTGGACCGAGGAGCACAGGTGAGTAAAGCAGGGCTGGAGCAGACTGGACCGAGGAGCACAGGTGAGTAAGCAGGGCTGGAGCAGACTGGACTGAGGAGCACAGGTGAGTAAGCAGGGCTGGAGCAGACTGGACTGAGGAGCTGAGGCTTGAGGAAAAAATCAAAGAGTCAGTACTAGACAGAAATCCACAGGGAAAATATATCTATGTACAAAAGCCAAAGTGTTCACCACGTAAGTTGACTGAACGAACTGTCAAAGAAGGAGAGGATGAACCATGGTTTTAACTGCAGCTGACGATGGTGGATGAGATGCAGGTGTGCCACTCAGCTCTGGACAGGAGTCACGCCCAGGAAGCTCCAAACAAGGACAGGGGTGGAGGAACACGCACACACACAGGAGGGAGGAGGCACTGAGCCCATGACACTACACCCCTGGATTCCCACCTGGACAACCACCTGAGAGAGACCTTACAGTGGAGTCAGGAAACAGTCTTCAAAGAATGAAGAGACCTGTCTGCTAGATCCCTTCTTTCTCCCTCCCTCCTCCAACCTCACCTCCTCCTCCCTCCCTCCCTCTAATGCTCTCTTCCCAAGCACACTGCTCTGCTCCTAATTAAGAAACTCAGCTAATTACAAAGAGGCAATAAGACCATAATAACCCCCGTCACCGTGAAGAGATGAGCTTGTTCTCCAGCCAGGGACGAATGAGGAACCATGAACGCCTTCTTAGACTGGATCTGCAGGACCAGAGGAAAGACCACTGGAAACAAAAAGAAGAAGAAAAAAAAGAAACGATGGGAAGTAAATAAATGAAAAGAATGAACATAGAAAGAGAGATGTTGTGGCTTTCTCTGGAACATGCCGGAGCTCGGAGCTTGTTAGCGTGTTGTGTGTTCACTCGACCAGAGGGAGGAACCAGGCAAGGAGAGAGAGAACCCTGCCTCTACTCTGAAGAACCCACTCCACTTAGAACCACTTACATCAGGGGTGCACACACTTTTACAGCAGGCGAGCTACTTACAAAATGACCGAGTCAAAGTGATCTACCTACTATAAAATTGCGCAACATATAATTATTCAGAAATATATTGAGAATTATTTATAAGAACCATATATGTTAGTATACCTTGCATAATTGTGTGAACCCATATTGCTTGTTACAACCCCAACACAAAATTTAAACTCACTCAGCATTCTGTTCCTCTCTGCCTCTGGCCTGCCTCTCTTCCTGTGGTCTGCCTCTGGTCTGCCTCTCTGCCGCTTGTCTCTGCCTCTGGCCTGCCTCTCTGCGTCTGGTCTGCCTCTCTGCTTCTGGCCTGCCTCTCTGCCTCTGGCCTACCTCTCTTCCTGTGGTCTGGTCAGTTTTCTCTTTGATCATCTAGGAGCTTTGCCCTCTCTGGGGGTCTATAGGTTGCTTATCTGAGATCAGATTAATTTGACCAACGAGGGCTGGAGTTAAGAAAGACGCTCTCCCCCTTCTGGTGAAACAACGCAACTGCACCAAAGACAAAGAGCAGCTCTGCTGTCCCAAAAGGCATCCCTTTTCAGACGAGCAGCGTGTGATATAAACAGCATCTGGCTGGCATGTGAATGCATGTAAATACCTTCATGAATTCTAATGGCGTGTTCGCGTTTGGCGAGCGGGAGCGGGGAGACCACGGTTTAAACTGCCGTGTTCTCCGCCTTCCACACAGGAAGACGCAAGGTCGTAAATTTCCACGCAAGGCCAACAACTCTGCAAAGCTATTACCATGAAGGAGGAGAGAGAGGGGGAGGGCGGGAGGGAGGGAGGGAGGGGGGTAGTGAGGGAGGGAGGGAGGGAGGGAGGGAGGGAGGGAGGGAGGGAGGGAGGGAGGGAGGGAGGGAGGGAGGGAGGGAGGGAGGGAGGGAGGGAGGGAGGGAGGGGGGGAGGGGGGTAGTGTGGGAGGGAGGGAGAGGGGGAGAGGGGGAGAGGGGGAGGAGGAGGGAAGATAGAGGAGGAGGGGGAGGAATTTAAGAAGGAAAAGTGAGGAAAAGGGGAGTGAGGAGGAAGGAAGGAGAGGAGGAGGAAGTCTAGGATGAGTGTTCCGCAGTCCCATTCCATCAGGCCTCATCTGATCCTGAGCTGTGATTGGTTTTTAGGCTCAGGTGCTGGGAACTGATGCTTTCAGATGAAGGTGAGTCTCTTTACATTTACATTTATTCATTCAGCAGACGCTTTTATCCAAAGTGACTTACAAGAGAGAGCTTTACAAAAGAGCATCGGTCACTGAGCATAGCAACGTGATAGACCCCAAACATAGTGGCCATATAGATTACGAAACATACATAATGAGAACCAATAAGTGCCAATGGAAGAACTATAAGAGCATTCAGCTGAACATTTTAAGGTGAACCTCCGCCGGACAGTCTACCTGTGGCGCCAGTAATAACAACAATCTTTGCTGCGCTGACACCGTGGACTCCACACAGCACTTGACTGGAGATGAACAGGTTTGAATCTAAGACCCAGCGACCCTCCGTAGCCCCTGAAGCCATGCGCCGTGTGTTCCAGCCAGAACCCCCTCCCTCTGACCCTCAGGGGGCGCAGGACACCCCCTCTCAAGCCGCAAGAAGGCGTCCTATTAGGCCAGTTCATTAAAAGCATGAATAGTCATGAAATGTCCAGAGGGTTTCATGCTCCGTCCATGTTAATGAGACAGAGGAGGGAGGGGAGCTGAACTAGCCAGCATCTCTACACACACACACACACACACACACACACACACACACACAGGGACATGTGTATACACACACACACACACAGACACACACGTTTAGCAGCCTGCTAGTCTTGTTTCCCCCCACCTCCTCCCTCCCTTCTCCCCTGCCACCCGCCAGCTCCCGATTAAAATTCAGTTTAATTAAAATTGATCACATTAAGAAACTGATGTGGTTAATTAACTGGACTCTGGCAGTCTCTTCCAGAACAACCGACGATTGTGTTGTAGAACTCTCTCCCTTTCTGAGGGGGGAGTGGGGGGGGGCAGCTGGGGGAGAAGGGGCATGGCCCTGTCCATGTAATACCTGCTTCTCCTTTCTCCTCCCTCCCCCCCTCCCTCCCTATCCTCCCCTGCCACCTCTCTCTCTGCCCAGGAAAGGGAGACTGAAATGTATACATTACTGCAGCGCTGGTCAGGGGGCTGAGAGGGCTCTAACAGGAGCCCCGGACCCCTGCTAGAACAGGGAATGGAATCTGGAACAGAGACTTCAGACAAAAGGGGAGGGGATGTCGGAGAGTGGGGGAGATGGGAGGGTGAGGCAGGGTGGTGAGGAGGGTGAGAGAGGGGGGAGGTGTGTTGTGTCTCCTCTGGTATCTTGGTATTGGATGATGTCCCAAAATCAAGGCTTTCTAACACATGGCTCCAATCCATCAAGCCAATAGACCTGTATGTGTGTGTGTTTGTGCTGGCTCACACTGCCTCACACTCACACCTGCTTCACACACACCTGCCTCACACACACCTGCTTGACACACACCTGCTTCACACACACCTGCCTCACACACACCTGCCTGACACACATCTGCCTCACACACACACCTGCTTGACACACACCTGCTTGACACACACCTGCTTCACACACACCTGCCTCACACACACCTGCCTGACACACATCTGCCTCACACACACACCTGCTTGACACACACCTGCTTGACACACACCTGCCTCGCACACACACCTACCTCACACACACCTGCCTGACACACATCTGCCTCACACACACCTGCCACACACACACCTGCTTCACACACCTGCCTCACATACACCTACCTCACACACACCTGCCGAACACACATCTGCCTCACACAGACACCTTCCTCACACACACACACCTGCTTCACACACTCCTGCCTCACACACACACCTGCCTCACAAACACCTCCCCCAACATCAAGAGAAAAGCCTGGACAGCGGTTTGCCTTTCAGCCAAACTGTTTGTTCCTTTTTAGGTCCGTTTCAGTGTTTCTTTATTCGTGTGTGCGCATGTGAGAGTGTGTGTGTGCGCATGTGAGAGTGTGTGTGTGTGTGTGAGAGTGTGTGTGTGTGTGTGTGTGTGTGAGAGAGAGAGAGTGTGTGTGTGTGTGAGAGAGAGTGTGTGCCAAGGGCATCATTTATCCAGAGGCCTGGAGGCAGAACAACATGCTTCCACCTGTGTGGATTGGGGTCAGAGGTCAGCAGTCTCAGGCAATCAGGAGTAAATGGAGCTGGTGTTGCTGCAGCCACAGGGAGAGGAGACCTTAGACCACAACCAAGGCTACACTGGGGGGGGGGGGGGGGGTGTAGAGGGATCTGTGTGTGTGTGGAGGGATCTGTGTGTATGTGTGTGTGGGAGGGGGGGCTGTGTGTGTGGGGGGGTGGGACTGTGTGTGTGGAGGGATCTCACTCAGCCTCATCCAACACAAGCGGATGATGTTCTTGTTCCTCATCCAGGGACTTGACCAGGTCACATGATGCTCTTTGTTCCATCTTCATTTCTCTGAGGCTGATATTGGCCTGGCCAGAATCACGCCCAACTTCATAGACAAACAGGATTCTCGATGGATTAACAAGATTAAGAAAAGAAAATCTTCTGATCATCTCCTCCTTCCTCCTGTTCTGATCATTTCCTGTTCTGATCATCTCCTCCTGTTCTGATCATCTCCTGTACTGATCATTTCCTCCTGTTCCGATCATCTCCTGTTCTGATCATCTGCTGTTCTGATCATCTCCTCCTGTTCTGATCATCTCCTCCTGTTCTGATCATCTCCTCCTGTCCTGATCATCTCCTGTTCTGATCATCTCCTGTTCTGACCATCTCCTCCTGTTCTGATCATCTCCTCCTGTTCTGATCATCTCCTCCTGTTCTGATCATCTCCTGTTCTGATCATTTCCTGTTCCCAGCATGCATCAGCACCTTCCTTTCTCTCTCCAGAGGAATTACTGACCCCTGACAGGAAGTAGTATGATGATTCACCGTTCAATATATGATCCAAACCATGGAGGTTTTAAACGTCCTCATCCACAGAGCTTCATCACTCTCGGTCCTCTCGGTCCTCTGCAAGGTCTCCAGGAGTGATTCAGTGTGTCTGTGTGAGTGTGTGTGTGTGTGTGTGTGTGTGTGTGTGTGAGTGTGTGTGTATATGTTTGTGTGTGTGTGATATGCAGTGAGAGTAATGGAGATAAGTGGGCCCTTTGTGAAGTCCTCAAAACTCTCCACATCATTACAAGAGACTGACTGAGTGTGTGTGTGTGAGTATGTGTGAGTGTGTGTTTCCGTGTGTGAGTGTTTGTGTGAGTGTGTGTGCGAGTGAGAGTGTTGGATGGAGGGTTATAGAGAAGGGAGGGAGGGAGGGAGGGAGGGAGGGAGGGAGGGAGGGAGGGAGGGAGGGAGGGAGGGAGGGAGGGAGGGAGGGAGGGAGGGAGGGAGGGAGGGAGGGATAAGGGGAAGGGGGGGGAAGGAGTGTGTCTGCCTGCCTGTCTCTCTACCTGCCTTTCTGCCTGTCTGTCTGTGTCTGCCTGTTTACCTGTCTTCCTGTCTGTCTACCTGCCTGTCTACCTGCATCTCTAGCTGCCTGTCTGTCACGCTGTCTGTCTATGTGTGACTAGACAATGAACAGACTTGTTTTTATAGACAGGAAAAGAGCAAGCGCTTGAAGAAAGGATTTTAAAAGCTTTCTATAAGCTCAAAACAGATAAAGAACTGGCTATTAAAGCAGAGCTGTAATCAGTTTCCCACTGCAATCCCTGAACAGGACCCATTAAACACAGGGCTCTAGCGCCCTCTGCTGTTACTAGACAGAATAGCAGGCTCTGTGTTGCATGGGCTTGTGAGAAATAGGAATTTTTGGCACAATGCAAAATTATGCTACGCTTATCTTTCACTTCTTTGTGAACTTGCGCAATTAAATACAGACCGTTTCTTGACTCCTTTGGAAGCTAAGCTAGCATTAGCTTAATGTTCCCCCAATGAGGACTGGAAGGGTGAACATTAGCCTCTTGCAGAGGCACGGTGATCATTTTCAGCTTGTGTGCCATGATAATGACTCGTCAAGTGACTAAGTGAATTAGTGGATAATTGTTCCGCATGTTTGTTCACGGTCACACCTGCCAAGACTGCGAAGCACTGACGCCAATGTAATTAGCACCGTCCAGACACGGTGTGGTCCTCTGGGGCCACCATGAAATGGACCATTAATGGCGCTTTTCCACCGCATGGTATCAGCTCGACTTGACTCGACTCGACTCACATTTTTGGCGTTTCCACCGCAATTTCATGGTACCTGGTACCTGGTAGCGGGTACTTTTTTTTGTATCACCTCGCTCTAGGGACCAAGCGAGCTGAGTCGAGCTAAAAGGTGACGTCATCAGACGGCCGGCCACTGATTGGCCAGAGAGTGTGACAAAGTCACGAGAGCGACATAAAGCACCGCAGCCAGTATCTTCTAGTTCGTCAACATGCCAGCTAAAATTAATAATAGGTCTTCGCCGTGGTCCACTTCTGAGGTGCAGACGCTTCTGTGTCTTGTGGCCGAGGATAAAGTACAAAAAGAGCTGGACGGAGCCACCCACAATGAAAAGGTGTACAAGGAGGTCGCCAAGTTGATGGAAGAGCATGGCTACTTCAGGACGTACGCGCAGTGTCGTGAAAAGCCTTCCACCTTTTTGTAAATAGTTTATATTCCACCTTTTTGTTTGAAAGTTTGCTGTGCTGCACTGATTTGCTCTTATTGTTTGTTAATAAATTATAAGTGACTTATGTGATTGTTTCATGATTTTGTAATTCATCTGCCATTACACTGGCTCTAATATATTCATTACGGTTCAGAAAGGAACCAGCACCAAGTTCACATTTTTTTTAAGGTGTTTAGTGCATTTTCCCCGTCAAATGTTTTTATCACACTACTAGATTATTCTTAAATGTTTTAATCTTTTAGCATTTTAATGCGTTGGTGTTATTTACATCGCGTACAAAAATACGTCACGGCCCTTTCGCCGACGACCAGGAGGTACTATTTGCGGTACTATTTGCGGTGGAAAACCACCCGTGTTACTTCCAAACCGAGTTGAGTCGAGTCGAGTTACATTTGCAGTGGAAAAGCGCCATAAGACTATAACTCTCACACAAACCACTCTCTCTCACACACACAGACTCTCTCTCTCTCTCTCTCTCTCTCTCTCTCTCTCTCTCTCTTACACACACACACACACAGTCTACCTGTTGGATGAAGGTACACCACACACACCAAACTCTCTCACACTCACTCACACACACACACACACACACACACACACACACACACACACACACACACACACAGTATACCTGTTGGATGAATGTACACCACACACACACACCAAACTCTCTCACACTCACTCACACACACACACACACACACAGTATACCTGTTGGATGAAGGTACACCACACACACACCAAACTCTCTCACACTCACTCCCACACACACACACACACACACAGTATACCTGTTGGATAAAGGTACACCACACATACACACCAAACTCTGTCACACTCACTCACTCACTCACACACACACAGATGAACAAAGAACCGGTGAGCTGGTTGTTGCAGAACGGTTTTGTCAGACAACCGATCTTAACGTAGTCATCAGATCAGATTGACACTGTTACTTTCTCTTCCAGATACCTGAGGAAGAGAACGCTTAAAGGAGTCTGACTTCAGGCTTGACTTGATGGTCATTGTATCTAATTTGTATTTTACATTATATAAATATATTTATCCTGTTTTATTATTATGTCACATATGTGTTTTATGTTTGCTCCTTTCTGCCAAAGTGAATTCTGTGTTTGCATATCTTGCATAGCGATTAAAATAGATTCAGATTCTGATGGACTACGTACCTGCTGATTTGACCTTAGAGAATTACAAACCAAAACCTGCCACTAGGGGGCAGTGAGACCCTGCTAAAAGGGGGCTTCCATTTCCATGCAAAACAGACAAGGCTAACATGAGTTGAACCCTCCAGTCAAACCCTCTATAACAGTCTTCAAACAGGACCAATGTGATCCAATTTAAACCATTTACACACAACACAGTATTTATTTCATGGCTCTGTCTACACACACACACTCACACACACACTCACACTCTCACACACACAGTCATACACTCACACACACAGTCACACTCTCACATACATTCACACACACTCACACACAAAGCGACTTACAAGAGAGATAATTTCAAAAGAGCATCGGTTACTGAGCATAGCAACGTGACAGACACACATACACACAGCCACACACTCAGAGTCGCACACACACACACACTCTCACTCACCCCCCCGGCAGTCTGGTAAGACACATGAACGCTCACAGGAACAGGTGGACAAACTTCCACCAGACGAATCCTGAAAAAGAGATGAACACAAGAGAGAGAGGGTGTGTGACTGTGTGTGTGTACCAGTGTGAGTGTGTGTGTACAAGTGTGTGTGTGAGTGTGTGTGTGTGTGAGTGTAAGTTTGTGTAAGTGTGTGTGTATGAGTGTAAAAGTTTGTGTGTGTGGGTGAAGGTACCTGTATAGTCTATTGTGTGATTCCCACCACTAAACCCAAACTCCAACTTGAAATCATTCTACACATGCAGAGTATTACAACTGAATTAGAGAACAATCAAATCTGTGTTCACCATGCAAGCACACAGACACACAGAGTAAACACACATGGACACATACACATATTGTAGACACACACACACACACCTAATTCATATCAGGGAACTAATGGAAAGTCCATTAATCTTTCCTCCACCCACTGCACCGTCCCACCCCTGCCCCCCCTCTCCCTCTCTCCCTTCCTTCCTAAAACCCACATTTGAATCTCATAGAGAGGATCTGGAGCTCCACCTCACACACACACACGCACACCACTCTCTCACTTTTTCACACACATACTCACAAACACCAGACTCTCTCTTACAGTCACACACACACACCCACACTCACACAGTCACACACACACTCACACACATTCACACACCACTGTCCTGGAGCAGTGTTATCGTGTTAGAGGGTATTGGTGGAGCTGCTGGAGGAGAGAGGGGGGCAAACACAGCAGCCATGCCCAGGGCAGAGAGGCCAAACTGGGGTTTGCTGCTCCGGACAGCCCCCTCTCTACATGTCCTCCATCTCTTAATCCCAGTTCTGCCTCCAGCACGCTGATTCCAGGCATGGGTCAGTAACATGTGTTTGTTGTTTCATGTGTGCTGCTTGGACAGGCTGCAGCGTCCGGCTCCAGGGCAGAACGACACGACACGCTTTAGTCATGGAGGAACCACATGGTTTCTGATTAGAAGAAGACAAGAACATAGCCTTATACATAAAGGTTTAACTGGGACAATGTGTGTCTGAGTGTGTGTGTGTGTGTGTGTATGTGTGTGTGTCTGAGTGTGTGTGTGTCTGTGTGTGTATGTGTGTTTGTCTGTGTGTGTCTGTGTTTGAGTGTGTGTGTCTGAGTGTGTGTATCTGTGTGTCTGTGTGTGAGTGTGTGTTTGTGAGTGTGTGCTTGTGTGTCTGTGTGTGAGTGTTTGTGTGTGTGTTTGTCTGAGTGTGTGTCCAAGTGTGTGTGTGTGTCTGAGTGTGTATGTGTCTGTGTGTGTGTCTGAGAGTGTATGTGTGTGTGTGTGTGTGTGTGTGTGTGTGTGTGTGTGTGGATGTCTTTCTGCACCAGCAGTCTGCCCCCCTCGATGCCCCCCCAGCCGAGTCCCATTGTGCCAGCTGGACACATGGAGAGACAGAGGAGAGAGGAGGGATGGAGAGAGAGAAGAGTGAGGAAGAGAGAGAGAGATGGAAAAAGGAGAGAAGGGAGGGAGACAGAGGGAGAGAGAGAGAGTGTGAGCAGAGCAGAAGCTGGACTGGGTTTGAGAAGAGAAAAGCATGTAAAAGAGTTGAAAGTGAAAGCCCAGACAGTCAGCATGGTCACAATAACCCTGGAGTAGTGCTGAACAGCTGGTGCCCCCCTCACCGCCATCCCTCCCCCCATCCCTCACCCCTGCCCCCTGGCTGGGGGGCTGCTGGGTTGTCCCCTGAGGAGACCCCTCCCCTCACTGCCCCCTCTCCTCCCTCCCCTCTCCCCTTCCCGTTCTTTTCCCTCCTTCCTATCCCTCTAAAACCATCATCCCTTCACTCAACCTCCTCTCCCACCTGCCTGCCTCCCTCTCCCCTCCTCCCTCCTCTCCCCCCTCCTCTCCCTCCTTTCCCCCTCTCTACACTCTCCTCTATCCCCTCCTCTCTTTCCTCTCCCCCTCTTCTACCTCCTCTCTCCCCCCTCCTTTCCCTTCATTCCCCCCTCCTCTCCCCTCTCTCCCCCCTGCTCTCCCCCCTCCTCTCCCCTCTTCACTCCCCCTTTCTTCCCTCTCTCCCTCTTCTCCCCCCTGCTATCCCCTCTCCTCTCCCCCCTGCTATCCCCTCTCCCCCCTTTCTCCCTTCTCTCCCCCCTCTCTCCCTCTCCTGCCCCCCCTCTCCAGGCCTCCCCAGCTGTGCCTGCAGCAGCTGCTGTCACTAGTGGTTAGTGGTACGGCCACTCACACTTCACACTGTCCTCTCACAGGTCAGCAAACACCAGGCAGGGTCGCTGTTTCCAGCAGGCAGCCCTGAGAAGGCACATACACACACACACACACACACATACACACACTCACACACACACACTCACACACATACTCACTCACACACACACACACTCACACACTCACACACACACACTCACTCACACACTCACACACATACACACACACACTCACTCACACACATACACTCACTCACACACTCACACACACACACACACACACACACACTCTCACACACACACACACACACACTCATTCACACACATACATACACACACACACACACACACTCACTCACTCACTCACACACACACATACACACACACACACACACACACACACACACACACACACACACACACATACACACATACACACATACACACATACATACATACACATACATACAGACATACATATGCACACATGCATACATACACAGATACACACACACACACACACACACACACACACACACACATACATACATATACATTCATATACACTGTACTCATCATTATACTGGATGAGCCCTTAACCACCAAGCTATAACGCAGAAACACTGCCTGACCTCAGGGGTCAGGGGTCACTATGGACTGAATAAGTCAATGACACAGCACAGCAACATTAGTAACATCCATCACATGTAATTAGGAGAACATGAAGATGTCTGCTGTGAGGACAACTGTCTTTCTGCTCTTATCAGGTTGATCTGTGTGATAATGGCCATGTGACAGTTCCATATGGTCCCAATGCCTCTCATCCTGCCATCATTACACAGCACTCCCCCTGCCTCCTCTCCTGCCTCCTCTCCTGCTCCTCTCCAGCACCTCACCTGCCTCTCTCCTGCCTCCTTTCCTGATCCTCTCCTGCCTCCTCTCCTGACTCCTCTCCAGCTCCTCTCCTGACTCCTCTCCTGCTCCTTTCCTGCCCCCCTCCTGCCCCCCTTCTGCCCCTCTCTTCCTCCTCTCCTGTCTCTCTCCTGCTCCTCTACTGCCTCCTCTCTTGCCCCCCCTCCTTTCTCTCTCCTCATTAGAAAGTCTAATAGGATATTAGGAGGGAGTTACCGTGGAGACAACAACATGATTAGCTCCATGGTGAGTGACAGTAATTGAGTGACTGCGTCCCAGCTCACGTTTCTTTCCGGTAATCAGATTTTACAGCATATACGTCAGCTGACATCAGCTGATGACGTCTTCAAAACACTGAAACGAACCTCATCAATTCGGAGGGGAGACTTTAACGTTCCCTTTTGAGAAGATAGTAAAAGTTTGCGTCCCCTAAAGCCGTGTGGGCCTGTTGTAGGAATCCCGACCTCCCTCCCCCCACAGTTTACGCACTGACAAACGTCAAATTAAGCGTTAAGTGAATTTGGGGCCAGATATGTTAATTGGATACAACGCCCGCTTTCGGCTTTATCTGCCAGTGAGCAGCTCCGTACCTCATCTCCGTGTGGCTGACGGTCCCACTCCAGAACGCTTAATCCACCGAAGGTGCGCACACACCCACTGAACAATGTGAAACAATTAATTTCGCTTTTCCCCCCGCGCTCATCTGGCTGTGGACTTGGTGACCCGGGTGCGAGCCGTGCCGTGTCGCTGCAGCAAAGCACGCTCTGCAATTTCACACGTACAAGACCCCAATGAAACGTGAAGAGAAAACGGGGAATTGTTAAATTGGATTAAATATTTTTTTGAGAGGAAATACACGACTCGAACCAAAACACCTTAACACTAAAATGTGCATAAATGCTCAATGATGAGCTATAACGCGATGTTGTTTATTGTTTATTGTGTGTGTGTGTGTGTGTGTGCGTG
The DNA here is from genome assembly GCA_030340665.1 of Neosalanx taihuensis. NCBI lineage: Eukaryota > Metazoa > Chordata > Actinopteri > Osmeriformes > Salangidae > Neosalanx > Neosalanx taihuensis. Next base: position 7,352,205 of record CM059295.1, on the reverse strand, counting down.
TGTGTGTGTGTGTGTGTGTGTGTGTGTGTGTGTGTGCGCGTGCGTGCGTGTTTGTGTGTGTGCTATGCTTAGACCTGGGGGTGGTAAAAATACAATTCTTATTTGAACACTTGTCATACATAAAGGTCATTACTATCTCACAAAATCTACTAATTTAAAACTCTGGGTGCGTTAAGCATTATTGCCAAAATTTAATAATCGTTTAGAAATCAAGTCAAATAAAGACGGTCGTCCATAGATCGTCATAGAAAAAAATCGGAATCAGTTTTAATCGCCATAGAAGATACACGAATTTACTGTGGCAGGAAAGAGCAAACATAAAACATATATTAAAGTAAAATGAAGTATACAAAATTAAGATAAAATACAATAAAAAGAGAGCACAGCTAGTACAGATGGGGGGCATATAAGTATAGCAAGTATGAGTATAGGGAGAATGAATGTACTGTATATATATATATGTACTGTATATACTGGGGGGGGGATATACACAGTAGTGCAAAATGACAGTGGTAAGTTTAAAGGTGTCATGTGCTAAAGTGGCTTGTGCAGAGTGCAGTGAAATTTCAAGATGGGAGGTGTGGGGTGTTAATTTTTAGTGGCAATGTCATACTGAGTCCTTGGCCCTGTTGAAGAGGGCAATAGCAGAAGAGTAGAAGCTGTTCTTGGGACAAGAGGTTTTGGTCCTGATGGACTGTAGCCTCCTTCCAGAGGGGAGCAGCTGGAACAGAGATTGACCAGAGTGGGAGGAATCGGCCACAATCTTCCTCACTCACCTCAAGGACCTCGAGGTGTACAGGTCCTCAAGGGATGGCAGGTTGCAGCCCATCACCTTCTCCGCGGCACGGATGATATGCTGCAGTCTGCTCTTGTCCTTGGGAGTGGCAGCAGCATACCAGACGGTGATGGAGGAGGTGAGGATGGACTCAATGATGGCAGTGTTGAATTGCACCATCATTGTCTTAGGCAATATTTTATTATTGTATTATTTTTTGGGGTCAAAAAAGTATTTCGTTTGGGCAAGTTCTCCAATTTAAAAAGATTAGAGAGGCCTGTAGTTCATAAGTAAGCTTAAACTATGAAAGAAATCCAGAAAATCACATTGTCTGATTTTTAAATAATTTATTTGCAAGTTATAGTGGAAAATAAGTATGTGGTCAATAACACACAAGGTTTTTACATACTGTTACTGGTAGTTTGGCCCATTCCTCCATGCAGATCTCCTCTAGCCACTGACCCGTTTTAGATGATAAAATAATTAAAACAACCACATACATTTGTTTATAACATAAATGTTTTTTTTACTTTGTCAGGTACCCCTATTTTATATTATATTATCTCTTTGAAATTATAACTCTTGTGCTGTTAGGGTTGGTTTTGACCCAGTTATGAACACAAGATCATAAGGTCACAGTGTCACTTGTGACAACTTCTTTACCAGCTATGACCTTGTACAAGAACTTCTCAGGAGGTAACTTACCATGATGGGCACAGTGAAAAAAAATAAACATGAGCTGCCTGCTGAAATCTTGCAGGTGAAGGACAGTGATTTACTTTCCTCAAAGTTTGTTTTACAGACACCACCACTGTTGTCTTATATTGTCCAAAAAAACCCGGAATGTGGTACTTATGTCTACACTTCACAAAGATGCAGCTGTGTCATCAGGAAGTGAAGAAAAACCCACAATTATCCTTGACTATAAGAAAAACAAAGGTGGACTGGACAACCCGGACAATCTAACTGCAACCTATACTTGCCAGCGAATGACCAGAAGATGGCCAATGGTTGTCTTTGACAACATCCTTGATGTTTCTGCATCCAATGCGTTGTGGACTCACATCAACCAAAAATTAAAATAAAAAATTTAAAATATATAAGACGTGTTCTAATAACCATCAAGAATAGGTAGGTAACACCACAATCTTTTATTTATATATACTGTATGATTCTATTGATGTTCATTTTACCATAAAAAAAATTATGACCCACACCAAAAATGTGGAAACCAATATTTTCATGGTTAAGGTAGCCTGACAAGGTAACCAAGAGGTGAGAAACAAATTGGTTGATAGATCAGATTGATAGATTTTTAGTGTATTTTACAGCTGATTTAAAACATGGGTCAAAACCGACCCATTAACACAAGGGAAGGTAAAAGCAAACTAACACAAGAGAAAGGTTAAAGTAGTGATGTTTTGGGGCTGTCACTGGGCAGCACAGATTTTCAACTCCCTCCAAAGATTTCTTATGGGGTTGAGATCTAGAGACCGGCTAGCCCACTCCAGGACCTTGAAATGCTTCTTACGAAGCCAGTCCTTCGTTGCCCAGGAGGTGTGTTTGGGATCATTGTCATGCTGACCAAGCCACGTTTCATCTTCAATGCTCTTGCTGATGGAAGGAGGTTTCTACTCAAAATCTCACAATACATGGCCCCATTCATTATTTTCTTTACACAGATCAGTCGTCCTCGTCCCTTTGCAGAAAAACAGCCCCAAAGCATGATGTTTCCACAGCCATGCTTCACAGTAGGTAAGGTGTTCTTTGGATGCAACTCAGCATTCTTTCTCCTCCAAACACGACAAGTTGAGTCTTGAGGACTAATATAGGAATTTCTTATCCTATCTTAATTTCTCATCACTTTGGTCCCAGCTCTCAGCAGGTCATTCACTAGGTCCCCCATGTGGTTCTGGGATTTTTGCTCACTGTTCTTGTGATCATTTTGACCCCACGGGGTAAGATCTTGCGTGGAGCCCCAGACTGAGGGAGATTCAGTGGTCTTGTCTGTCTTTTCTAATAATTGCTCCCACAGTTGATTTCTTCACACCAAGCTGCCGACCGATTGCAGTATCAGTCTTCCCAGCCTGGTTCAGGTCTACAGTTTTGTTTCTGGTGTCCTTTGACAGCTCTTGTGTCTCTCCCCCTCTTCCCCCTCCTCCCCCTCTGCCCCCTCCTCTCTCTCCTGCCCCTCCTCCTCCTCCCCAGTCACACAGCTGCAGGGCCGAGGAGATATTTCAAATAAATCTGGGAAATCAATCTTACAGGAAACCGAAGGGAAACATCGAATGTCATCGAGCAATAAGTCTGCTTCCTGTCAGAGGTGAGACTGAGAGGAACACCTGAGGGCACTGGGCCACAGAGACCTAGACAGACCCTGCACCTCACACACACACACACACACACACAGGCTAGCAGAACACAAACACACAGGCTCACATAACACACACACACAGTAGAGGGGAGGAGAGGAGAGGAGAAGGGGAGGAGAGGAGGGGAGGGAGAAGATGAGGAGAGGATAGGAGAGGGGAGGAGATGATAGGGGAGGAGAGGAGGGAAAAGAAGAGAAGAGGCAAAGCGAGAGGAAAAGAGAAGAGGAGGGGAGAGGAGAGGGGAGGAAAGGAGAGGATAGGGGAGAGTAGAGAGGAGGGGAGGGGAGAGGAGGGCGCTGACAGACGAGTGAAGAGAAGCAGAATTTGATGAAACAAGATGTCAGGAAGAACGGGTCATTACACACAAGTAAGCATGGGACACTATCACACACACACTATCACACACACACTGCCCCCCCCCCACGCACACACACAAGCCCATCCAACATGCACACACAAGCCCATCCAAAACACACACACACATACACTACCATACACACACATACACAAACACACCCCCATCCAACACACACACACACTCTCTCACACAAACACACATCCAACACACACACACAATATCTCACACAAACACTATCACACACAAGCCAATCCAACACACAGACATCCAACACACACACACACTATCACACACAAGCCCATCCAACACAGACAGACACACACACGAGCCCACCCAACACACACAGACACACACACACACACACTGCAGAGTGAGCTTGTCTCTGTGCTTGGTTACCTATCCTTCTGATGCAGTGATACCCATCAAGCAGCACAAAGCTCATGTTTCCATATGGACACAGCCCGTCTCCTGACAGCCAGCCTCACGTCTCTGAATGTGTCAGTAACGTCTCATAATGACTTAGGCTACTGGATGCCAGTCCAGGATACACACACAGTCACACAGTCACACACACACTCACACACTCAGGGGGCACAGACCGGCACAAATCAGTTGAATCCAGTTATGAGTGTTTACCACCCAAGACCCCCCCCCCCCACTCCAGCCCCCCTGCACCCCCATCTCACACCCAAATGTGAGGAAGGATGTTCATCCAGTGGTCCATTATGACACGCCCCTTGCTCCTGCATATTGATTGGCAGTAAGAGCATCTGGGATGCGAGGTAAACAGGAAATGAGATCATAAACCGACACTAATTCAGGAGCCTGTAGTGAGAGAACCCTGGCAAGGACAAACTAGAATCACACAGCCAGTGATCAGACCTCAGCAGGGTTAGAGTTAACACAGGAACACACACTCACTGGAGTGACAAGCTTTATGCAGATTGATGAGTGAATATGATCGTCTTAACACACAACAATGGATCCTCACGCAGGAAGTAGAGTGAGATGACCCTGAGAACCAGTGCGTGGTTAATCCAGGCAGATTAGATGAGAGCGATGCTGAGATGCTCTCTGAGTGTGTGAGATGGGATTGAGAGAAATATAAAGGGATTGATGGAGATTACAGATATGGATTAGATGGTCCTTAGGCTGCCCAGTGGCAAAGAAGAGAAAGGCTGTCGTTTAACACCGTAACAAGGTGGTTTAATCCAATGACGAGGTTGTTTAATCCCATAATGAGGAACAGATGCGGTCACCAACAGTAAAGTCTCAATCTGTGAGTGCTGAAGTCCACAGAGTTTGAAAATAATACATCCGAATAGTAACTTTCCTAATTGTTGCTATTTGTAGGCTCCATAACGTACATACAAACAACACCCTAATAGGTTTTTAATCATTGACATGTTTACACGTGTATTGTGATGGCGTTAGCCTCGGTCATTCTTTTCCTCGTGCTATGAACCCAATTATCTTCACATCATCAACGGACAAACGGTCACTGACTGTGAACAAACTGACAGCCATCTTCTTCTCAGATAACAGACTCTCACTCTCTCTCTCTCCTTCCCTCTCCCTCTCTATCCCTCCCTCTCCCCCTCTCTCTCTCCCTCCTTCTGTCTCTCCCTTTCTCTCTCTCTCTCTCTCTCTCTCTCTCTCCCTCTCCCTCTCTCTCTCTCTCTCTCTCTCTCTCCCTCTCCCTCTCCCTCTCTCTCTCTCTCTCTCTCTCTCTCTCTCCCTCTCTCTCCCTCTCTCTCTCTCTCTCTCTCGACAAACAGCCAATTAGAAAGCCCCTTTCTGACACAGTGGATTCCAGACTCATGTGAAGAGAAACTCCACTCCAGTGAAGTGGGTGGAAACCAACCTGACACAGTGACACGTTCAGGGACTATGGCGATACAGCTAGCGCTAACGCCACGCTAAGCTAATGATACGCTAGGCTAGGCTAAATGATACGCTAGGCCAAGCTAATGATACACTACGCAAGGCTAACGCTACGCTAGGCTAACAGCTAAATGAAGCATGCCAGTTCACACACTAGCGGTGTTTACACTCCTGCCAGAGGGGGTTTAGCTGTGACGCTGACCTGGTTGCTGCACATACACACAAACCTGGTCCAGTGATCCAGCAGATTAGGAAGGCTGTTCTGGACGACTTGCTCCCTGGGTGTGAGGGTGGAAAACTCGTGAGAGCAGAGAAGGCTCCTCTGCCCCTGGCAGTCTGCCCCTCCCAGCAGCCCCTCTGATCTGCCTGCATGTGACAGATGAGAGGCAGACTGGATCAAAAACACCTCCCTTTCATCCACAACCCTGCTGTGTTCATGTTTCCAATCTGAAGTTTGACTGTTGCTGATGTTGAGATGGATGTTAGTGGTTAGCACTGAGGTGGGCAACCCTGGAACCTCAAGAGCCACTGTCCTGAAGGTTTTAGATGTTTCCCTGCTCCAACACAGCTGATTCTAATGAATGGGTCGTTGACAAGCTCTGTGGAACCCGTTCATTAGAATATGGTGTGCTGGAGCATAGCAACATCTAGAAACTTCAGGACAGTGGCCCTTGAGGATCAGGTTGCCCACCTCTGAGTTAGAACATTTCCCTGCAGATAAAGGACTGCAGGTTTAAATACAGTCTCCTTACCCAAGTCCCAACCCTTCCCCCTCTCCATCAGTCTCACCCTTCCTGTCTCCCTCCTCTGAGCCCCAGCCTCTCCCCAGCCTCCCCCAGCCTCTCCAGCCTCCTCGGCATCTCCCCCCCACACACATAGTAGCATGCACAAACACATACACACACACACACACACACACAGTAACACACACACACACACACACACAGTAAAACACAGACACACACACACACACACACACACAGCAGCACACAGGAACCTCCACAGGGTAACAGAGATGATGATATTCTTCTTACCTGTTAGCCAGTCCAGCGGTCTTCATAGCCTCATTCTTCTGGAGGTACGAGTCCTACTGGAGCTCTGCTTAGATGTCCAGCACACACACACACAGACACACAGACAGACACAGACAGACACAGACACAGACAGAAGGACAGACCGACAGACTGGTCCCACTGAGCAGAGAGAGACACCATCGTGACTCTCCATTGAGACAACACACAGCTCATACTGAACACCAGTCCTAGTTATACCCTGCCTGTTTGAGGTACACTGATTACTGATATCTCACACACACACACACACACACACACACACACACACACACACACACACACACACATGCATGCACACAGACCACCTTCAGTGCAGGGTGTGTAGTTTTACCATGCAGAAGTTGGTCGCTGCATTTAACACAAGCATATGCTCATGGAGTCTTACTAGAATCTTGCACAGAAGACTTCACTAGACTGGGCTTCGTCACGCCACACTAGGCAGTATTACACCAGTGTTACACATGGCTAGTGATCCTAAGCTAGGTGTTGCAGTGCCACACTGTCTCTGCATTGGGCCGTGCTAGTGCTACGCTAAGCTAGGCTTATCCAGGCCTCCTGCAGTCATTGGTGTGAGAGCCCATTTTCACAGTTCACACCCGACCTGCTAACGGCTGATCTTTCATTCACGCTCTCTGTTGATTGCACAGGCAGGGGGTTGGCCAATCGTACAGTTTGCTAATGTAGCGTACGTAGCGAGGATAATCGGCGAAGGCAATATGCATGCTAATGTTGAGTTAGCTATGGAGACTGCAGACTCTAATGGCTGACTGGGAGGGGGAGATCGAGGCCCGTTTTGGGGAGGTTTTCTCCCCAACTGTGTGGCAGTCTGTTAAAAGAGGGAGAGAAGGAGGGGGGGGAGAGAGAAAGAGAGAGGGCGAGGGAGGGATGGAGCGAGATAGGGAGGACAGAGAAAGAGAGAGGCGCGAGAGAAAGAGAGAAAGAGAGGCGAGAGAAAGAGAGATTGAGGGAAGGAGGTAGGGAGAGAGAAAGAGAAGGTGAGAGAGGGAGAGAGAGAGAGAAGGGGAAGGAGGGAGAGAGGACATGAACATAATTGTTACAATCCAATTTTGCAGTGTTTGGATGAGCTTATTACCATTTTATTATTTCAATGTTGCTTATTGATGAAGATCTTAATGTAAATGGTGTCCTTGAGCTAGGAGAAAGAGCGCAGAGAAATGACACATCACATCCTCTGTCTCATTATTAATTAACAGAACTAAATGCTGCTGAGAACAACTGCAGTTCCTAACCGCAGTTGTCTTTTTAGCACCCAGCCGTGGCTAATAGTGCTAATTAACAGCGGGAGTGGATCGGGTCAGCCTGTTTCGTGTCAGGGGGTCGCCCATGCGTGCTGATGTGCCCTGCGTCGCGTCAAGTTCTCCCACAGGTTCTCTCCGGAGTGGCGGTTCCTACGATGTTCCCCCCACTATCTGTCGTCCGTCTCCCCCCCCCCCCACGTCATAGGAAGTCTAACTCTACGCCAAACTTCCTGTGTTTGACTAGAGCGTGTGGATGTGAGGGCTCGCTGCTCCAAGCTCTCTGGGCGGCAGAGCTGAGAGGGGCCACGGAGGCATGATGAATGGTTTTAATTGCATGTGTCCTGAGGTGTGGGGGAGATCTGGTCGTAGCTGCTGCTGCTGGGGGGTGGAGGGTGGAGGGGGAGGAAGGCTCTGCATGTGTCCCGGTCTTGTCTGATCTCATGTAGCTTCTGGCTTCTTGTTGGGAGAGATGCTGCCTCGCATCGCTGCCTCTCTCCTGCCTTCCTCCTCTGCCTTTACTGCTGCCACTCTCCTGCCACCCTCCCCTGCCTCCTCTACCTCTCTCCTGCCTCCCTCCTCTGTTTCACTCCTTCCTCTACCTTGTGGAAGATCATCATCGCCATCATCTTCCAGAACATTCTATTGCCCTTGCAGGTGAGAGGAACCCAGACACATCTTGCCCCTCCACCCCCTCCTCAACCAGACACACCTTGCCCTCCCCCCCTCCCTCACCCAGATGCACCTTGCCCTCCCCCCCTCCTCACCCAGACAACACCCCCCCTTCACCCAAACACACCTTGCCCCCCCTCCCTCCCCCCAGATGACCTTTGGAGCTGCATTGCCGAGAGTACAGGGGCATCTGCCTCACAGTCGCCGTGGTGACCTGAGACCTGAGGCTGTCTGATTGTTGATTGGTCTGTCCAGCAGGGGGCAGTAGCATACTGCTAACAGCAACATGATGGCTCCAACAGCCAGAGCTACACTAGAGCAAGCAGAGTTGATTTAATTACACACACAGACACAGACACACACACAAACACACACACATACACAGGTTTGTGTCCAAACTGTGCTATATATACTTTGCATTGGAAAACACATCATTCTCTGTAAGAATGGAAAAACCCACAAATAACAGAATAATTACAACAACAAAAAAAGCTACTACATGTTTAGAAGGTAAATTAAAAACAAAGTAGGAAAAGGACCTTATCTGTGTGGCTCCGTCTGTTTGTTCAGATTCACATTTTAACTACCATTCTTTATTAACGAGACACAATAACAAACATCAATAATTAGAGAGTAACAACTGAATGCTGTATTTGAGTTATAATGAGGTTAAAGCCAAACATTGAGATGTAGCACCACATGAAAGCACAGAGGTAAGGAGACGTAAATATGAATAAAATATATATTAATATTGTATTTTCTTGTAATGGCTCATTTAAATCAGATCCTATAATCCTATACCTATACACACCTCAGTGAATCCAAATTCACGCTCCTCCGAATACCCCAAGATCCACATTTAATTCGATTAATTGAGTACAGATGAGATAGGCTAACTGCTTTTTCCTGCCATCTATTTTGGCTCCAGAATTTCGAAGGCTCTCTCACATGTAGATGCTGTGTACACATACTCAGAGAGGCTTGTCAACATGGGGGGAACACACACATACAATAACTAATACATTTACATTCAGTCATTTAGCAGACGCTCTTATCCAGAGCAAATTACAGCAAGTACAGGGACATTCCCTCTGAGTGAAGTATGTCTTAACTGTTATTGCCCAATAAGAGAGAGAGAGAGATAACCAATACTAAGAACGTTTCCTGAAGAAGCTTTGTTTAGTGCTGGCCTCGTTCAGCCTGGGTGGAGGGAAATGGCCTGGGTGATGTAACCCTGATAAAGATGGAGGCTAGCTGGCCTGGGTGATGTAACCCTGGTAAAGATGGAGGAAGCTGGCCTGGGTTGTGTAAGCTTGGTAAGGATGGAGGCTAGCTGGCCTGGGTCGTGTAACCCTGGTAAAGATGGAGGCTAGCTGGCCTGAGTGATGTAACCCTGGTAAAGATGGAGGCTGGCTGGCCTGGGTCGTGTAACCCTGGTAAAGATGGAGGCTAGCTGGCCTGAGTGATGTAACCCTGGTAAAGAGGGAGGCTGGCTGGCCTGGGTGGTGTAACCCTGGTAAAGATGGAGGATAGCTGGTCTGGGTGGTGTAACCCTGGTAAAGATGGAGGCTGGCTGGCCTGGGTGGTGTAACCCTGGTAAAGATGGAGGAAGCTGGCCTGGGTGGTGTAACCCTGGTAAAGATGTAGGAAGCTGGCCTGGGTGGTGTAACCCTGGTAAAGATGGAGGATAGCTGGTCTGGGTGGTGTAACCCTGGTAAAGATGTAGGCTAGTTGGCCTGGGTGGTGTAACCCTGGTAAAGATGTAGGCTAGTTGGCCTGTGTGGTGTAACCCTGGTAAAGATGGAGGCTAGCTGGCATGGGCGGTGTAACCCTGGTAAAGATGGAGGCTGGCTGCCCTGGGTGGTGTAACCCTGGTAAAGATGGAGGATAGCTGGTCTGGGTGGTGTAACCCTGGTAAAGATGGAGGCTAGCTGGCATGGGCGGTGTAACCCTGGTAAAGATGGAGGCTGGCTGGCCTGGGTGGTGTAACCCTGGTAAAGATGGAGGCTGGCTGGTCTGGGTGGTGTAACCCTGGTAAAGATGGAGGCTGGCTGGTCTGGGTGGTGTAACCCTGGTAAGGATGGAAGCTAGCTGGCCTGGGTGGTGTAACCCTGGTAAAGATGGAGGATAGCTGGTCTGGGTGGTGTAACCCTGGTAAAGATGGAGGCTGGCTGGTCTGGGTGGTGTAACCCTGGTAAAGATGGAGGCTGGCTGGTCTGGGTGGTGTAACCCTGGTAAAGATGGAGGCTGGCTGGTCTGGGTGGTGTAACCCTGGTAAAGATGGAGGCTGGCTGGTCTGGGTGGTGTAACCCTGGTAAGGATGGAAGCTAGCTGGCCTGGGTGGTGTAACCCTGGTAAGGATGGAGGCTAGCTGGCCTGGGTGGTGCAACCCTGGTAAAGATGGCCGCTCTGCAAAAGGAACAGAGATGTGTCCAGCTAAGAGGAGCCTTGACACACTTTGTCTGTGTGTGATGTTTCTTCCCCTCAATGCCTGGAGCTAATTAAGGAGGAACTCTTATTTACTGTCAGCTCAGAGCCTCTGGGAATGTGGGGGGGTGTTGTGTACGGGTGTGGGTGAGCAGTGTGCGTGTGTGTGCGTGTGTGTGCGCGCGCATGATCTCAGCCTCCACAGTTACACCAGTCCAGTCAGCTCTGCCATTTCAGTCCTTCAGCCAGAGGCATCAGAACTGACAGTAGGGAAGACAGACAGACAGGCAGGCAGGCAGACAGACAGGCAAACAGGCAGGCAGGCAGGCAGACAGGCATGCTGGGGGCCCAGGGGCTGGGGGACCTGTGACCCAGAAAGCAAGGCGTGGTTCATACAGCTGTGGTTACCGTTGTGATTTCACACAGTGCAATTACAGTACATGCTAAGAGGTGTGTGAGTGTGTTTGTGTGTGTGTGTGTGTGTGTGTGTTTGTGTGAGAGTGAAAGAGAGAAACGGAGCGTTAAGAGTGTGTGTAGTGGTTTTGCCTTCTTATTACTACCAAACAGTGAGTTGCAATCTGACAGCAGAGGGTTCTGGGTAATCTCCCATCATGCCTTCTCAGGAACAGTGGGGGGGCCGGCAGCCAGTCAGCTCACACCCTGACCCGGGTAGAAAATTACCATCATTAAACCACCAGAGAGAGTGATAAAGAGACAAAAAGAGAGAGAGAGAGAGAGGAGAGAAAGAAGAGAGGGAGAAAGGGCTGAGGGAGAGAGAGTGGAGGGAGAGAGAGGAGGGAGATAGGGAGAGAGAGGAGGGAGGGAAATAGAATTACAGAGAGGGACCAGAGGGAATAGAAATAAAAGAGATAGATGAGAGAGATGGGAGAGAGATCAAAAGAGCAAACACACACACACACACATCACCTGCAGCACACACACACACATCATACGTCTGCAGCACACACACACACGTACACATCATACACATTATACACCTGCAGCATGCATGTACACACACACACACACATACATGTGCCAGGTCGCACCACAAACATGGAATTTGAAAATAGCAGCAGATCTCACCTGGCGTTCGTCCTGGCAGGAGATGAGAGACACACAGGACAGCCCAGAGGAGGGGGGGGGGGGGGACATGGCCGAGTGAGGGCAGAACTTATGCTGAAGGGGGGGGGGGGGGGGGGTGGGGGGGGTGGGCTATACTACCCCCTCCATCTTCCCTGCCTCCCTCCCTCCCCCAGCACACAAACACATTGGCCCAACCTTTCCATAAAAGGTCTTCCCAGATGCTCTCTGCTAGTGAGGAGCAGAGAAAAGAGACTTTGCATGACTGACCCAGTTGGGTTTGTGCCAGTTCTGCAAGAGCCTGGAGCAGCAGACCTGGAGACACACACACACACCACACACACACACACACACACACCACGCACACACACACACATGCATACCACACACACCAAACACACATGCACACACACACAGACACACACAAATCACACACACACCACACACACCACACACGCACACCATCTGGTCCCGTGCCTTTTAATAAGTGGAACAAGGCGTAAGATGCAGGAAGCATGGGGCTACTCTGTCTCCCAGCAGGCACACGAGGCTCCGGCAGAGCGCAGAGCAGTCTACAGACTAGACCGCAGCACAGAGCCGTCTACAGACTAGACCAAAGCACAGAGCCGTCTACAGACTAGACCAAAGCACAGAGCAGTCTACAGACTAGACCACAGCACTGATCAGTCTACAGACTAGACCGCAGCACCGATCAGTCTACAGACTAGACCACAGCAGAGCAGTCTACAGAATAGACCACAGCGCAGAGCAGTCTACAGACTAGACCACAGCGCAGAGCAGTCTACAGACTAGACCACAGCACAGAGCAGTCTACATACTAGACCACAGCACAGAGCAGTCTAAAGACTACAACACAGCACAGAGCAGTCTAAAGACTACAACACAGCACAGAGCAGTCTACAGACTACAACACAGCACAGAGCAGTCTAAGGAATAGACCGTAGAGCAGTCTACAGACTAGACCACACCACAGAGCAATCTACAGACTTGACCACAGCACAGAGCAATCTACAGACTTGGCCATAGCACAGAGCAGTTTACAAACTAGGCCACAGCACAGAGCAGTCTAAAGAATAGACCGCAGAGCAGTCTACAGACTAGACCACAGCACAGAGCAGTCTAAAGAACAGACCGCAGCGCAGTCTACAGACTAGACCACAGCACAGAGCAATCTAAAGACAAAAAAACTAGATTAGACCAGACTACAGGCTATAGACTAAATACTATAAACTACATCCTGTAGACAATAGTAGAGCAGTCAAAGTATTCGGTTCCAGGGCAACAAGAAGAGGTACTGAAGACCACTCTGTGATACACACCTCAAACAAGCTCCTACATATGACTTCACCCAGTAAAACATCCTGTCCTCCTCCCTAACACTCACTTCCTCTCCTCCTCCTCCTCTTAAGTTCTTTCTCTCCCCCTGTACTCCTCTCCCCCTGTCCTCCTCTCCCCCTGTACTCCTCTCCCCCTGTCCTCCTCTCCCCCTGTACTCCTCTCCCCCTGTCCTCCTCTCCCCCTGTACTCCTCTCCCCCTGTCCTCCTCTCCCCCTGTCCCCCTGTCCTCCTCTCCCCCTGTCCCCCTCTCCCCCGGTCCTCCTCTCCCCCTGTCCCCCTGTCCTCCTCTCCCCCCAGTCCCCCTGTCCTCCTCTCCCCCGGTCCTCCTCTCCCCCGGTCCTCCTCTCCCCCTGTCCTCCTCTCCCCCTGTCCCCCTGTCCTCCTCTCCCCCTGTCCTCCTCTCCCCCTGTCCCCCTGTCCTCCTCTCCCCCGGTCCTCCTGTCCCCCTGTCCTCCTCTCCCCCGGTCCTCCTCTCCCCCTGTCCCCCTCTCCCCCGGTCCTCCTCTCCCCCGGTCCTCCTCTCCCCCGGTCCTCCTGTCCCCCTGTCCTCCTCTCCCCCTCTCCCCTGCTGTGGAGCTGACTGAGGCAGAGCTTTGATCCAGGCATCTGCGTCTTGCAGGAATGTGTGCTCTCTCTCTGAAGCTGCTCCAGGACCTAATGGGATGTGAAAGAGACAGGCGGGAACATCGACAGAAGCACACTGCTGATGCATGTGTGTGTGTGATGAAGGTGTGTGTGTGTGTTGGAGGTAGATGTGTGTGTGGTGGAGGTGTGTGTGTGTGGTGGAGGTGTGTGTGTGTGTGTGTGTGTGTGTGTGTGTGTGGAGGTGAAGGTGTGGTGGAGGTGTGTATGTGTGATGGAGGTGTGTGTGTGGTGGAGGTGTGTGTGTGTGGAGGTGTGTGTGTGGTGGAGGTGTAAGTGTGTGTGGAGGTGAATGTGTGGTGGAGGTGTGTGTGTGGTGGAGGTAAGGGTGTAGAGATAGATGAAGCCTATTCATGGAGGGAAGGATGTAACTGTTTCAAAACTCACTTCAACAAATTCTTCTTCTCAGGTCGGTCTCCAATTTCTGGAGGTATGTTTGACTTGTGTGTAAGTATGTGATGTAAGTCTAATCAGAGATGAGAGGGATCCAGCAGCTCCTGCCTCCATCCTGGACAGATGAACTGACCTGCCATAATCTACTGACTTTTCATTTCATCCGCTCTTCCTTTATCTCGCTCTCCCTCTCACTGTCACACCTTCCCACTTCCCCTCTCTTCCTATCACACCCTCCCACCCCTCTCCCTCTCCTCCTCTCTCTATGTCAGCCCATGCTGAGTTGAAGGAGCTTGCAGCATGTTTACAGGCCTCTAATCTGAGTTCAAAACCATCTTAACTAAGACATCAAAGGTGTGCGCGTGATGTACCCAGAAAGAGAGGGGAGGCCTGACCGGAGATGTGTGGAGGAGAAGAGGGAGGGAGCAGAGATAGCAGGAGGGAGGGAGGGGGGGAGGGAGGAAAGATAGCAGGAGGGAAGGAGAGGAGGGAGAGGAGACGGATGGAAGGAGAGAGGAAGGAGGTGATGAGAAGGAGGAAGAGAAGAAATAGGGAGGGAGGGAGGGAGGGAGGGAGGGAGGGAGGGAGGGAGGGAGGGAGGGAGGGAGAAGGAAAGAGAGAGGAGGGAGGGAGAGGCGAGACGAGGAGGGAGAGGAGACGAGGAAGAAGGAAACCGGAGGAAGGAGGAAGGGAGGGAACAGGAGAGCCGTTGACCTGGTCAACATTAGGAGGTCTCCAGTTCTGAACGGTGACCTGTATGTTTACCTTTCAGTCCCTAATGAATCCATCCAACGTTTCATTAAAACGCTGATGAAGCAGCTTCAATCAGCTGTGTCCTTATTTTAATAAACACACTCATTAAGAAAGAGGGAGGGGGTGTGAGTGTGTGTGTGTGTGTGTGTGTGTGTGTGTGTGTGTGTGTGTGTGTGTGTGTGTGTGTGTGTGTGTGTGTGTGTGTGTGTGTGTGTGTGTGTGTGTGTGTGTGGATGTGTGTGGAGGGTGTGTGTGCGGGGATGGGATGGGCTGCGTCCTACTGCGTCCTCCCTCTCTCTGATGGACAGTTCATTTAGATAAGTGCATGATGATCAGCTTTGGACCTAAGCAAGGTAAAATTAGCCAGTAATAAATGAACAATGTGCAAATATGTCTGCCGTTAATCCTCCAAAAAGCACGCTTCATTAAGTTACCATTAAAGAGTTTTGGACTGAATATATTTGGGCAGTGAGGTGTGTGTGCTTTGTTCCATGGCTTCCTTTTGAGGAAGGTATAAATAACTGGAATAACCATGGCAGACAAAATGACCACGAGTTATTAATATGAACCGGACAGGATGACCGTTCCAATGGGACGTTGTCAAGGGATTTGAACTATTAACAGACGTACACATCCCTTCAGCTGTCCTGAACAAAGAGCGTCAAGTCTAATGAAAGACGATCTAATGAACAAGCCAGAGAGGAGAACAGGAAGGAGGGAGGAGAAGAGGAAAATAACCAGGAACCCTGGTGTGTGTATGTGTGTGTGGTGCATGTGTGTGTGTTGTGGACGTGTGTGTGTTGTAGATGTGTGTGTGGGTGTTGTGGATATGTGTGTATCGTAGATGTGTGTGTGTTGTGGATGGGTGTATGTTGTAGATGTGTGTGTTGTGGATGTGTGTGTGTTGTACATGTGTGTGTTGTGTATGTGTGTGTGTGTTGTGGATGTATGTGTGTTGTAGATATGTGTGTGGGTGTTGTGGATGTGTTTGTGTGTACGTGGACGTGTGTGTGTTGTAGATGTGTGTGTGGGTGTTGTGGATATGTGTGTATCGTAGATGTGTGTGTGTGTGTTGTGGATGTGTGTATGTTGTAGATGTGTGTGTGTTGTGGATGTGTGTATGTTGTAGATGTGTGTGTGTTCTGGATGTTTGTTCGTTGTGGATGTGTGTATGTTGTAGATGTGTGTGTGGGTGTTGTGGATGTGTGTGTGTTGTGGATGTGTGTGTGGTGTTGTACATGTGTGTGTTGTGCATGTGTGTGTGTTGTGGACGTATGTGTGTTGTAGATGTGTGTGTGTGTTGTGTGTGAGTGTGTTGTGGATGTGTGTGTGTTGTAGGTGTGTGTGGGTGTTGTGGATGTGTGTGTGGGTGTTGTGGATATGTGTGTGGGTGTTGTGGATGTTTGTTTGTTGTGGATGTGTGTATGTTGTAGATGTGTGTGATGTGTGTGTTGTGTATGTGTGTGTGTTGTACATGTGTGTGTTGTGTATGTGTGTGTGTTGTGGACGTATGTGTGTTGTAGATATGTGTGTGGGTGTTGTGGATGTGTGTGTGTTGTGGATGTGTGTGTGTTGTAGATGTGTGTGGGTGTTGTGGATGTGTGTGTGTTGTGGATGCCTGTGTAATGTGGATGTGTGTGTGTTGTGGATGTGTGTTGTGTTGTAGATGTGTGTGGGTGTTGTGGATGTGTGTGTGTTGTGGATGCCTGTGTAATGTGGATGTGTGGTGTGGTTGTGGATGTGGTGTGTGCGTACATCTCCTCAGTTTGCAGGTCTTGTCCCTACATTCTGTTCAGGATGGACAGCCTGAAGCAAACATCTGCTCTCACTCACACACACACACATAAAGATACATACGACACACGTAGAAACATACACACACGTAGAAACATACCACACACACAAGAGTGACATGAAGAGGGAAAGATACAGAGAGAGAGAGAGAGAGAGGGGGGGGGGAGAGGGGAGAAAGAGACAGACAGACAGAGAGAGGGGGGAGACAGAAAGATAGAGAGAGAGAGAGTGAGAGAGAGAGAAAGAAAGAGGAGAGACAGGACTCTAGTGGACAGCACTGATTCCCCCAGGTGCATGTTGGGAAGTCTTCGATAACGTGGAGTGACAGGGAACAGAAGGAGGCGATTTCTCCTCATGTCATATCCTGTTTCTCTTCTCACTTCTGCCTCTTGTCAACAAGACTTTCAACTGGTGTTGGGTCAGTTTAACATTAGGGCAACAGAAGGTTTTGTTCATTGACGGATGGTGCGGATCTGTGTGTGTGTCGTGTGTGATGTGTGTGTGTGTGTGTGTATGATGCGTGTGTGTGTATAAGCTGTGTGTCATTTGCACTAGGGTTAGATACGAGTCAGCCTCTCTCACAGACAAATACCCTAAGCTAAAGCTCACATCTAGTACTGTGTTCACTTAGCACACACACACACTCACTTACACTCCCATAGTCACACACACACATCACACACGTCACACACATAGGGCTTTGGCTCCCCCACCAGACAGGGTCCCTGGCCCCCAGGGGCCCCCTCGGCCCCCTATCTTGTCCCTGAACACAGGTCCTACATGACCCCTGAGAAAGAGGGGTGAGGAGGGGAAAGAGGGAGAGAGATGAAGAGGATGGAAAGAGGAAGAGAGGAAGAGATTTATAGAGATGGGAGACAGAGGAAGAAAGGGAGGGAGAGAGACAGAAACAGATAGAGAAAGAGAAATAGAGAGAGAGAGAGAGAGAGAGAGAGAGAGAGAGAGAGAGAGAGAGAGAGGGGGAGGGAGGAGGGAGGGAGGGAGAGGGCAGGCAGATCTCAGACTAACTAGGCCTTTAGGCCTTTTACTGATTTAAATCCCAATTATACCTCTAATACCGCTCCTTTAACTGTTTCTCCTGTCCATGTGTATCTCTTCTGTTCTGCGTGTGTGTGTGTGTGTGTGTGTGTGTGTGTGTGTGTGTGTGTGTGTGTGGGTGGGTGTGTGTGTGTAGCATGAACACCAGTCTTTTGTCTACACAAAGGGTCATTCCTTGTCTGAGTCTGTGGATGTTATGGGTCTCGATTAGTGTGTGTGATGTTGTTTTGACTGTCATTGTTACAATCCTCCCAACAGCTGACCTACGACTGTTCAAAATACCGGCTCACATTACTGTCATCGTTATGGCGATGGCGTTGCTCTGCTGGATAGTCTGGGTGGGTTTAGAAACATCTCAGTACTCAGAAGAGAGACCAAGCTAATGTCCAACACTGTCCTGTAATGTCCTGGATTATGTTCAACACTGTCCAACACTGTCCTGTAATGTCCTGTATCGTGTCCAACACTGTCCTGTAATGTCCTGTATCATGTCCAACACTGTCCTGTAATGTCCTGTATCATGTCCAACACTGTCCTGCAATGTCCTGGATCATGTTCCAACACTGTCCAACACTGTCCTGCAATGTCCTGTATCGTGTTCAACACTGTCCAACACTGTCCTGCAATATCCTGTATCATGTTCCATACACTGTCCTGCAATGTCCTGGATTATGTTCAAAACTGTCCTGTAATGTCTTGTATCATGTCCAACACTGTCCTGCAATGTCCTGTATCATGTCCAACACTGTCCTGCAATGTCCTGCATTCATGTCCAACACTGTCATGCAATGTCCTGGATCATGTTCAACACTGTCCTGTAATGTCCTGTATCATGTCCAACATTGTCCTGTAATGTCCTGGATCATGTTCAACTCTGTCCTGTAATGTCCTGTATCATGTCCAACACTGTCATGCAATGTCCTGTATTCATGTCCAACACTGTCCTGCAATGTCCTGTATCATGTCCAACACTGTCATGCAATGTCCTGTATCATGTCCTAACACTGTCATGCCAATGTCCTGTATCATGTCCAAACACTGTCATGCATGTCCTGTATCATGTCCAACACTGTCCTGTAATGTCCTGTATCATGTCCCAACACTGTCCTGTAATGTTCTGTATCATGTCCAACACTGTCCTGTTATGTCCTGTATCATGTCCAACCACTGTCCTGTAATGTCCTGTATCATGTCCACACGCACACACGTGTGACTTGTCCCTCAGCAGGGTTCCCATGGAAAACAGGTCAAAACCAGTCCCATCTGAACCAGGCCCTTTCCAGAGCACAGGTGAGCCCCCCCCCCCCTACCCCTTCCCCCCCTCCCTCGTCTGACAGCAGATGAGAGGTAAGGGAAGGCTGAGGGGGCTGCAGGACACCAGGTGGGTTCAAAGAACAGGACGCTCTCTCTCACACACACACCACACACACACACACTCACTCGCCCCGCTGGTCCAAATACCTGATGACACCATGTTGCAGTTTAGCAAGACCCCATCTTCCCCTCTGATCCTTACTTCCCGAACACACCCACCCACACACAACCATACATACACACACACCCACACTGATACCCACATTCACACACACACACACATACACAAACTCACACATCCACAAAGGCATGGAATTAAAACGTTTTATCTAATGACAGAATATTGATGTAGCAGAATTCTGTCAGCCAGCATGTTTCAGATGTGGTTTTATCAGATCAGCTCGCCAGCTTCTCTCTGTATTACCTGTCTCTCTGAACCGTCTGTCTGTCTGTACTGCCAGCCTGCCTGCCTGCCTGCCTGCCTGCCTGCCTGCCTGTCTGTCTGTACTGCCTGCCTGTACTGCCTGCCTGTCTGTACTGGCCTGTCTGTACTGGCTGCCTGCCTGCCTGCCTGCCTGTCTGTCTGTACTGCCTGTCTGTATTGCCTGCCTGCCTGCCCTGCCCTGTATTGCCTACCTGCCTGTCTGCCTGCCTGCCTGTAACTGCCTACCTGCCTGTCCTGCCTGCCTTTCTGCCTGTCCTGCCAGTCTGCCTGCCTGTACTGCCTGTCTGTTTGCCTGTCTACCCTCCTCCTGCCTCTAGATGGCAGTGTGTTCATGTTGACTGCAGGGCTTCAAGAGTTCTCTGACCAGGCCAGGCACCTACCTCACACTCTGCTTCTACCTCACACTCTGCCTCTACCTCACACTCTGCTTCTACCCCCACCACTCCTGCTTCTACCTCACACTCTGCCTCTACCTCACACTCTGCTTCTACCTCACACTCTGCTTCTACCTCACACTCTGCTTCTACCTCACACTCTGCCTCTACCTCAACACTCTGCTTCTACCTCACACTCTGCCTCTACCTCACACTCTGTCTGTACACACACACTCTGCTCTACCTCACGCTCTGCCTCTACTCACACTCTGCCTCTACACACACACTCTGCCTCTACACACACTCTCTGCCTCTACCTCACACTCTGTCTCTACACACACACTTTGCCTCTACCTCACACTCTGCCTCTACCTCAGGCTCTGCCTCTACTTCACACTCTGCCTCTACACACACATTCTGCCCTCTACACACAAACATCTCAGCTGTTGTGTTCTGTTGCTTGTGGCGTCAATGTTACAATATGAAGCAACTTTGACCACTAACATCACTTCTCATACGCGAATGTACGAAATATAAGACTACATACTGCATAGCACACACACACAATGTATACACACAATGTATACACACACAATGTATACACACACACACTCCATCATCACACTCACCACCATCAGTAGGCCTATCCAGAGAATCCTCTCTATGATGATGTGCTGGGTCAGCTAGCCACTAGCTAGCCTCAAGACCCACACAGAGCTCTCCCATCCTGGGCTGGGACTCAGGAAAGCCCCAGGCTGAGGAGAGGCCTAGTCCTGGGTGAATCCTGGCCTGTATGTCCTGTTTCCCTGGCAGATGTCAGCCAGTCAGGCAGCCTGCAGAGCCCTCACACTGGCCAGGGTATTTATACAGACAGGCCCCAACCACCACATCCTCCCAGTCGCCTGTCATCCTTCTCCCCTCTTCCCTCCCTCATCCCTGGGCGCTGGGATGGGGTGCACCTGGGCACCCTGGGTGTTCTTCACAGATGGGTATGAACCAGCCTGGCTTGAAGACATGCACTCTTAAATATCTGTTCAGGAGAGCTGATACACGTGATGTCGCTGTTGTGGAGACCCCAGAAAAGGGTGTGTGAGGAGGCTGAGCGGCAGGGGGATGTTGGGCGTAGTGAGGGGGGGTTCGGTGGCATGTGTCTTGCTCGTTGGCACCCTAAGTGCTTCCGTGCCGCTGGAACAACAGCTCCACTCACGGACGACAGAGTGGGTCCAGATGTCAGAGCAGGTGTGACATCGTCCACGGTCCACCCTCCACAACCTGTTGCTATGGGAACCCGCCGTGCGGGAGACCAAAAGGGAGGGTCCTTCCTGCTTTGCTCGACGATGTTAAAGCCTGGTGGACTGGAGTGCTGCTTCACACTGCACATAGAGAGAGAGAGAGAGAGAGAGAGAGAGAGAGAGAGAGAGAGAAAAGGGAGGGAATGAGAAAAGGAGGGAGAGAGAGAGGGAGAAAGAGAGAAAGGGAGGGAGAGGGAGAAAGGGAGGGAGAGAGAGGGAGAGGGGGAAAGAGAGAAAGGAAGGGAGGGAGGAGAAGGAGAGAAGAGAAGGAAGGAGAGAGAGAGAGAAATGGAGGGAGAGAGAGGAAGAAAGGAAGGGAGAGAGAGAGGAGGGAGAAAGAGAGAGAGAAAGAAAGGGAGGGAGAAAGAGAGAGAAAGAAAGGGAGGGGGGGAGAGAGGGAGAAAGATAGAGAGAAAGGGGGGGGGAGAGAGAGCGAGGGAGGGCGGGCGGAGAAAGGGAGGATGAGGGTGAGCATACATACAATGTAGGTCCAGGTGTTTTTCAAATTATGTCTCACCAGGAATGAATGTCTTGTTCTCATCAGTAAACCCCACCTAGCTTCAGATCGAAAGCCTGTTCCTGAACCAGGTGGCTCTTCAATGGAGGACGGCCACAGATGCAATATTATCAGAACCAAGGCCTTGAAAACCCCCAGAGAACCTGAAGTACCGGCGGTACTCTCCCAGTGGCGAGGGAGCAGAACTACAGCTGATGCAGGGAGGAGAACCAGGAGAACCTTCAACCTTCTGACGGGAGAGAGGCACACAACAACCTAGCTGTGTCCTCTGTCCTCTCTCTCTCTCTCTCTCTCTCTCTCTCTCTCTTTTCTCCTCTCTCTCTCTCTCTCTCTCTCATCTCTCTCTCTCTCTCTCTCTCTCTCTCTCTTTTTCTCTCTCTCACACACACACACACACTTTTTTTTTATTTGAATCCATTTTAGTTTATTTGAGTCCGTTTCTACTGATCGAAACCCTTGTAAGAATGTGTACGTGTAACGTCATGACTTTGTGGCTTTCCTGACCGAGGCTAGTTCTATGGGCTAGCTTAGCTACCATTAGATGCACTTTTCACCACAAAAACTAAATTCTGCCGAACCTGTGTAACAGAACTGTGGAGATACAAACAACGATCAATGTCAAACCTTGAGTGTAAAAAAAAGACTGAGAATAAAACATAGAACTAAATATATGAGAGAGAATATAGACGATGCCAACATTTACAGCTGATCAAGGATCCCAGTTCTCCTATAGCTGCTCAGTAACGTCACTGGCCTCTCTCTGAGTTGGGGAGGAGGGGTGAGGAGGCAGCGAGCTGTGTTGACATATTACATACATAAAGCCTGTTTACTAGTCTCTGTACTCACAGCCCTAATTCTGGGCACCTTCCAGGGGGGCCGGGTGGGTGGACTCAGGCCCCGCCAAGACGACTGGCTGGATAAAAGAGGTCCAGGAGGGGTGGGGGGGGGGGGCAGCCTGGAGGCCAGACAACTGTCACTCAACTCTGGATCCTGTTCCCACCCCCCTCCTCACCTCCCTCCCTCCTACCCTACCCTCCTCCTTCCTACCTTCCCTCTCCTCCCAACCACCCTCCTCCCTCCCTCCCTCCTACCCTCCCTCTCCTCACCACCCCCCTCCTCCCTCCTCCCTCCCTCCCTCCTACCCTACCCTCCCTCCTTCCTACCTTCCCTCTCCTCCCACCACCCTCCTCCCTCCCTCCTACCCTCCCTCTCCTCCCCACCCCCTCCTCCCCTCCCTCCCTCCCTCCTACCCTACCCTCCTCCTTCCTACCTTCCCTCTCCTCCCACCACCCTCCTCCCTCCAGCCTACCCTCCCTTCCTCCCACCACCCCCTCCTCCCTCCCTCCCTCCCTCCTCTCCCTCCTATCTGGGGGGTTGACTCTAACATGGATTAATAGAGCTTTAGATGAAGACAAACATCAATCACAGCTTATTATGAAAGAACATGCCTTTTGGGTCAGCCTTCCCATATTGGCACATGCCTCTGACTCAGAGAGAGACAGCGAGAGGGGAGAGAGCGGGAGCGTTCTGCCCAAATTGTGTTCTTAATTATACTCTCCACCTCCAGCCTCCACGCATCCGATCACAAACAACAATCAACAGTTGTGTATCTTTTATATTTAATTGGTAATTAACAAACTGATAATTGTGTGACTGTGCAGTCGCATGAATCTAATCGTTATGGGGACGAAGCACAACGCCTTCTCAATTTGTTGCTTTCAGTCAGAACATTTAAAAATACAAAATGAAAAGAAACTTGGAAAGGGAAGAGGATGTGTTTGGGGTTTTGCCAGACGAAGCCGATTGGTGTTCCAAACTCAAACTCTCATTGGAGGATATCCTTGGCAGTTTGGGGTTGTGAACCAATCATTAAAGTTTTGCCTCTATTCTGCTCCTCTCTTTCACCAACTGTCTCTGAAGGAGGGGATCCCTCACTGAGTTTCTTCCATTTTTTCTCCTGGTCTTGCTTGAGGGTTTAGGTTGGTTGAGTGGCAGTTCTATGGGCATATATGAAGCCCTTTGTGACATTGCTTGTAAAAAGGGCTATACAAATACATTTGGATTAGGTTTTGATTAGATTTAAAGCTGTAGGAAGTGGGTTGTGAATAATAGTGTGGGCACTTCATGTGAAGGCTACATCTGGTAGAGATGGCAGGAAAAGCCAATGGTGTGCAGTGTGCTTTATCTAATGATAGGATTAGGATTAAGATGCTGCTTCCTTACATTCCACAGATTAAGTTCTGCTCTGAATGTGCCAGAACACCAACAGAAGTATGTCTAACAGAAACACTGCAACACTAAGTTACAACACAAGATATGGCTCAGCAGGGGAGGATTTGAGTGGAGAGGAGAGGAGGGAGGCTGGGTGGATGAGAGAAAGAGGGGCTGGGTGAAGAGGAGAAGAGAGGAGGGGGAAACAGAAGAGAGGAGAGGGGGAGGTGAAGAGAGGAGGGGAGAGGAGGAGGAGAAAAGAGGAGGGGAGAGGAAGGGAGAGGAGGGGAAAGGATGGGAAAGGAGAAGAGAGGAAGGGAAAGGAGGAGAGGAAAGGAGCAGAGAGGAGGGGAAAGGAGAAGCGAGGAGGGGGTGAGGAGAAGAGAGGAGGGGAGAGGAGGACAGAAACAGAGGGCGTGCTTGTGTCCCTGGGAAACTCTGAGAGGTGATGTCATGTTGTCCTTCCAGCTCCTAATGACACATGTCCCTTCAAGCTGAGCTGGTGACACCACAGTCACATGGCAGAGGGAGGGAGGGATTAAGGGCTGTGGCATATAACGTCTTCGAGCCCATGGCTAAAAATGACAGAAAGCACATTTTCTAGAAAAGTTAACGATTTACTTGTGTTTCTGTCCCAGAAAAGTCACAATTCTGGGACAGATAACTTGTCACGCTAGCACTTCCATGTTCTCTCTCTGCTGAGTTGGTTAAGGCCCAGAAGGTTCCACATGGTTCTGTCAGTTACTGTCTTAAACCATGAGACTTCTTCAGGGCACATGGTGCCTGAGGACAGAGCAGTAACAGAACATTCTGGACTGTTTCCTAGCAGCAACACTCACAGCTCCGGTACCGTAGAACCCCATTAGCAGATGGCAGTTAATAATTAACGGATATGATAATTGCATTTTGAATGTAATTATGCAGCTAGGCGTCAAGCTCTGGGGTGAAGGAACTTTTTTTTACTGTCTCTCTGTCTTGTCATCAGTCATCATACTACAAACACACACAGTCTGTGTGGTGGACATCATACTGCAAACACACACACACTCACAGTCATCATACTGCAAACATACACACTCTCAGTCATCATACTGCAAACATACACACTCTCAGTCATCATACTGCAAACACACACACACTCTCAGTCATCATACTGCAAACACACACACTCTCATGTCTACTAACATGAGGGAGAATCATGAAACCTGATTATCTTCAACACTGCAAGATGCCAGAAGCTCCTCCCCCTCCCACAAGCCCCACCCCTCACCACTCCCTAGCTCCGTCCCCTCACAAGCCCTAGCCCCAAACCTCTCACCACCCCAATAGCCCCGCCCCCATACCACCCCTAGCCCTGCCCCCTCTCTCTCCAGGGTGTTTGATTTGTCCCTCTGTTACCCAGACAGAGAAGCCTTTCACATTCACCCGTTCGATAAAGTGGAAACATCAACAAAACACACAAACAAAACACACAAACAAAGAAACACACAAACAAACCTCCCGTCACGCACAGCCAACTCTGACATTCTAATTAGTTTTAAAAGTAATTGCTCGAAATGATTAGTTGAGTTGGGTCACTCTCCTCTGCAACCTCCGATTTGGAAATATAATTGTGTGGGACAGTAATAAGCCAGAGAAGGGATGCTGGGTTTTGTAGTCTGCTTCGGACGACTGCACTACCTTGGATGCGCCTCAGCTTTTGAACTACAGCAAAACACAAACACGCACGCGATCCCCCGGCCTCTCTTCAACCCCCCCTCTAGCCCGCCTCCAGGGGCCTCTCTTCAACCCTGTTTTCATCCTGGCCCCATCCGCTACTTTCTCCCCTTTACTCCTCCTCCTCTTCCTATTCCCTTCTTCTTCCTCTGCTCCTCCACATCTCCGCCTCCTCCTCCTCCTCTGCTCCTTTTCCTCCTCCCTTCAGTAATGTGTGTTTGTATTTGTATTCTGTGTGTGTCTGTGTGTGTTTGTGTGTGTGTGTGTCTGTGTATTTCTCTCTTTCTCTAGGGTTACTGGGCTCCTCAGTACGATGTGATCAGCATGTTTGTGTTTGTCCTTCTGAGAGGCTCTTGCTAAATTGTCCGTGAGACAACCAGGTAACCAGGCAGAAACCAGATGTCCAGAGGCCGCCGGCTCCGGATTGGCTGCAAAATCACACACTGAGTCATTCAAGGTTTGTTTAGCGAATAAGAGACGTCTTAGTGAATCTTTGTCTGGTTTCAGAAGGGAAGTTGTGTTTTCTCTGACACACGGCAGGATGTCCAGCAGCTAGAGCTGAGAGACGACGGACAGTTAAAGGGAGGACAGTGTGTGTGTGTGTGTGTCAGGGTACAGTGTTGTGTGTGTCTATCATGGAAGTGAGTATACAGAAGAATAACTCAAAGTGTGTGTGTTTGAGTGTGTGTTGAGTGTGTGTGTTGAGTGGGATATAGGTCAGACTTAGGTTGGAGTCACCCCCTTCTCCCCCCTCCCTCCCCCCTCCTTGCCTTGGGTAAGAGCATCCACTGACTTCCATTAGGACCTCAGTAAGTCTACTGCACATGTGCAGCAGAAACTGTCAACACTGACAACATACAGTACACAGGACACACACACACAGTACACACACACAAACCACAGTACACACACACACAGTAAACACACACACACTCAGAACACACACACACACAGTACACACACGTACGCATGCACACACACGCACGCACGCACACACACACACACATCCCCCATACAAGGCGACAACATTAGCCAGGACAAGCACTTACAGGGTCGCTGCCTTTGGGGGTAAACACTGTCGCTGACTTAGAAGCATCACACACACCACACACACACCCACACCCACATCCACACACACAAACACACACACCCACACACGGCACACACACCACCACTAGTAAACACTGTACCCTG
Organism: Neosalanx taihuensis; assembly: GCA_030340665.1. Lineage (NCBI taxonomy): Eukaryota > Metazoa > Chordata > Actinopteri > Osmeriformes > Salangidae > Neosalanx > Neosalanx taihuensis. The sequence goes on along the minus strand of CM059295.1, from coordinate 7,325,245 downwards.
ACACACACACACACACCAGCAGCAGTAAACCCTGTACCCTGACACATAACCCCCCCCCCCCCCCCCCCCCCCCCCCCCAGACCACCACCACTAAACACTGTTTCCCGACACACACACACACAACCAACCATCTCATCATACAAGATACCGAACTTAGACGAATCGCTCATAGTTCAAACCCAGAAAAGTTGGTGTGTGATGTTTTCAGTGTTGTGTTGAGCAGAAGAGCTTTGATCGCTGGGCTGTGGACTGACAGTCTGATCTGATTGATAGGAACAAACAGACAAGAACAAGAAAGAGCTCAATAGCTTTCACAGTGACCCATCACCATCTGTACGCTGTAGAGAAACACACGCACCCACGCACACACACACACACACACACAGGCTCCTGGGCTGCTGCTTTGGGAGACCAGGACACACACACACTAACAAACAAACACACACTCAGACTCACACACACACACACACAGGCTCCTGAGCTGCTGCTCTGAGAGACCAAGACACACAGTCACACAAACACTCACACAAATACACACACACTCACACCAACACACACACACACTCACACACACAGAGGACAATCGCCTCTCCAAGGCCCTGTTTGAAGCCTGCACACACACGCACGCACGCACACTGAGAATCAAAACACACCACACACACACACACCGCACAGCACTAATTTGCTGTGATCAAACAGGGCTGTGAAGTCTTAATTAAGAATCTTCATACAGGCTTGATTAAAAGCTTGAAATGAAAGAAGATCTTCATGAAAGGCATGATTTCCTCGTCAGTTAAGAGAGGGGAGGAGGTAGAGACTTACTGTGTGTGTAGATGTGTTTGTGTTAGTGTACGTGTGTGTGTGTGTTTGTGTGTGACACTGACACAGGGATGCTGCACCCAGTCACCTCCCTGTGTTTTAGGGTCAGACTCTCTGCAACAGACATGAAAACAAATAAAGCCATGACAAGATAACTCTCTCTCCCCCCTCTCTCCCTCATCTCTCCCCCCTCTCTCTGTCTGTACTCCAAAAGCGTTCAGTTATTCTGAGGTGAACCAGGGGAGGACAACTAGAGGCAAACTATTTTCTCTCTCCCTTTGCTTTCTCCCTCTCTTCCCTTCTCTCTCTCTCCCTCTCTCTGTTCTTCTCTCGGTCCCCAGCCCCATCCTCCTGCAGATCTCTCATCCTCCCTATAGTCTGGTGAGACAGGCTGGATGAACATGAAGAGTTTCCTTCTGTCAGCAGTTCACTAGCAGGACCCTGAAACTGTGTTGACACGAAACAGATGAACATAAGCTGGAGAGAATAGATGTGCTTCGAGCAAAACCTTCTGTAAATATTCTCACACACACACACACACAACCCCCCGTCCTTCCCCAGTCACATACATACACTCTCACACACACACACACACCGTCTTGGTCAGATATCCCAGAAGGCACGATCACACTCATGCAGATAATTTCTTGTCTCAGAGAGCCAGTTGTCCCTGACCCTGCGGTCCTCCAGAAGAGGCAGCTGCACAGGGACCCTGCGGCCGCCTCCGACGCTCTGCCCCTGGGGAGCCAAGAGGAAGAGGGCCCCTCTTCCCTGGAGGACCACCATCTGAGCTCCTCCACGGCGGGGGAGACAGGGGGCAGCGAGGGGGGAGGAGGCGGGGGGGGGGGCTCTCTATGTGTGTTTGTGAGGGGGGAGGAGAGAGGAGATAGGACAACAGAGAATACTAAACCAGAGTATATAAAGGCAGAGCCCAATAGATGCACAGAGTGCAGATACTCTTAACAAACATCATTCCACTGGAGTAAATACTTTTTCTGTATGACTGTAGTCATAGAGATTTCCTGTTGTTCCTGGTACAAAAACACAGCCTGTTGTTTGATTGATTTGACCACAGATTCTAATAAAGGGTTGTTATCAAGCTCTGTGGAGGTATGCTGGAGCAGGGAAACATCTAAAACCTTCAGGAGAGCGGCCCTCGAGGACTGGATCTTGACACCTGTGCCCTATAGGAACTAGTTAGATGTTGCTCAGGGTGAATGTCTCTTATCATATTTAAAAGACTCTAAATGTAGATGTAGGTGGGAGACTGTGGTTTGATCATGTGGCAACATGTGCTAGCTAAAGACTGTAGCCTTTTCATTTAGTATGCGTGTGTGTGGCGTGTGGTGTGTGTGGTGTGTGTGTGGTGTGTGTGTGTGTATGTGTGTCCTTTCACCTCTAGCAGAAAGAGGACAGACCTCCACCCAAACAGAGCGGACTGAAGTAAGTGGCCATAAATCATTCATGGTGGAATGGGAGACGTTAAGATGTTAACATTCTTTCGATTTCCTTGGTGAGCCGCATGAAATATTAAAACACCAAAAGAGCTTTTGTTTTACCACACGAGTGAGAAAACGTAAACACCAAATTAATACAATCTTTTTTTTCTTCTCTTTCTTCTTGACAGAAAGATGCAGGAATCCTCAGTCGGGGTTCTGAGACTTTCTGATCTCGTTTGGTCTTGTTTTCCACGTGTCTCGTTAGATGAGGGGTTCCTCCTGTTAGCATGGTTCTTCATGGTTCTGGAAGTCCAGAAGATCAGAAATCCCATTCCTCTGGACTACGGGGAGAACCAGGAGAACCAGGGGGAACCATGGAAACCCTCCCCTCCTCTATCCTTCCTACGTCACCCTCCCATCCCCTCTACTCCAACCCCCTCTAACCCTCTACTACACCCCCTCTCTCCAGCTTTACCAGCTCCTGAGGGGGAGAGGAGGGAGGGGGAGAGAGGGAAGAAGAGAGAGGGAGGAGGCCTGTACTGTCACGCGATGGTGTTCCTGTTGTCCACAGCAACCGGGCAGACCCCTGGTGGGCCCTGGAGGACCCAGAGCCTCATGAAATAATAAACCAACATGGCTGCCAGACACTGCAGGGGACCAGAAGAGGCTTCTCATTGGACGAGCCACGACGACAACCTCGACAACAATCACGACAACCACTAAACACTGAACCAACTGGGAAGTTTAGAAGATCAAACTCATTCAATGAGTTGTAAATAAATACACCTTTATTTAAAAAAAGAAAAACGATTAGGAATATGAAACATTTTCAAGTGTGTTTGTGTATACACGCTGGTGAGAATCAGTCGTTCCGCGTCTCGATGATTCTTCCTGTTGGACTCTCGTCAAGTGGACCAAACCTGTGAGGAGGCCAAAGCTGCAGGAGAAGAAGAGAGAGGAGTGAGAGAAGAAGAGAGAGAAGAAGAGAGGAGTGAGAGAAGAAGAGAGAAGAGAGAGGAGTGAGAGAAGAAGAGAGAGAAGAGAGGAGTGAGAGAAGAAGAGGGAGAAGAGGAGAGGAGAGAAGAAAAGAGACCTGACAGAAGAAGAGAGAGAGAAGTGAAAGCAGAGGAGGGAGAAGAGAAGAAAAGAGAGACCTGACAGAAGAAGAGAGAGAAGTGAGAAAAGAGAGAAGCGAGAGAAGTAAGATAAAAAGAAGAGAAGAAGAGAGAAGAATAGAGAGAAGAAGAAAGCGAGCGAGTAGACACAGGGAGCACATGACCGCGGGGGGGTCGGGGTACCTTGAGGCAGACACGCCCCCTGATCAGGGCGTAGGGGATTGGACCATACATCCTAGAGTCTGTAGAGTTCCTCAGATTATCTCCCTCCAACCACATGTGACCTTTAGGAACCTGGGCACACAACAACACACACATGAACACACACACACACACTCACAAAAACACACACACACACACACACAAACACACACACACACACATACATACACACATACGAAAATAAAACTAAATTACATCACCTCATCCCCTCTTCACCACCCCAAATTAGCACCCATCTCTGTTCTCCTCTCTACCCCTGCCTGTGACAGGAGAGAAGTCAGGGGTCATAGAAGAGGGGTCAGGGGTAACAAGATGTTTCACAGGGATTTGGGGGGACTTCAAACGGGTCATTAGTCTGCTGGGTGTGAACAGTTTCATCCAGAGAAACCAGCCTGCCTCTAACCCAGAGACCAGCCTGCCTCTAACCCAGAGACCAGCCTGCCTCTAACCCAGAGACCAGCCTGCCTCTAACCCAGAGACCAGCCTGCCTCTAACCAAGAGACCAGCCTGCCTCTAACCCAGAGACCAGCCTGTCTCTAACCCAGAGACCAGTCTGCCTCTAACCCAGAGACCAGCCTGCCTCTAACCCAGAGACCAGCCTGCCTCTAACCCAGAGACCAGCCTGCCTCTAACCCAGAGACCAGCCTGCCTCTAACCCAGAGACCAGCCTACCTCTAACCCAGAGACCAGCCTGCCTCTAACCCAGAGACCAGCCTGCCTCTAACCCAGAGACCAGCCTGCCTCTAACCCAGAGACCAGCCTACCTCTAACCAAGAGACCAGCCTGCCTCTAACCCAGAGACCAGCCTGCCTCTAACCCAGAGACCAGCCTGCCTCTAACCCAGAGAGGCCAGCCTGCCTCTAACCCACAGAGGCCAGCCTGCCTCTAACCCAGAGACCAGCCTGCATCTAACCCAGAGACCAGCCTGCCTCTAACCCAGAGACCAGCCTGCCTCTGTCCCAGAGACCAGCCTGCCTCTAACCCAGAGACCAGCCTGCCTCTAACCCAGAGACCAGCCTGCCTCTGTCCCAGAGACCAGCCTGCCTCTAACCCAGAGAGACCAGCCTGCCTCTAACCCAGAGAGACTAGCCTGCCTCTAGAGGATAGTCAGAGAGGAAAGGGTGAGAGAGGGGGAGAGAGAGGGAGGGGAGAGGGAGGAGAGAGAGGAGAGAGAATGTGACGGGAGAGAGAGAGAAGAGAGGAAGGGACAGAGAGAGGGACACAGAGAGAGATACAGATAGAGGGAGGGAGTGAGAGAGAAAGGGAGAGAGAGATATAGAAAGAGAGATGGAGAGAGAGAGAGAGAGAGAGAGAGAGAGGGAGGGAAAGAGATGGAGAGAGAGAGAGAAAGAGAGAGGGGGCAGGAGAGAGAGATAGAGGGAGTGAGAGGGTCTTGAGACAGGCCAGCAGGAGAGCAGGGTCGTGGGTGTGACAGCGAGGTCACTGGAGCACAGGCTGATCCACACTGACACCAATTAGGCTTCATCTCATCAGTGCAGGAGAGAGGGCTTGTCAAGGTCCTAATTAAGTGTGCTGTCCCCTTCTATGCAGAAAGGATCAACAACACATTATATTGTCATAATGGGCATCACAAGCCACCGCTCTATTTCTGTGTTGCCTAACTTTTTAACGGCTGAAGTCTTGGGCCAGGACAGGAGTAAGAGAGGAAGAGGCAGGGCAGGAGGGGGAGGCAGGGCAGGAGCGAAAGGAGGCAGGAGGGAGAGAAGGCAGAGAGGAAGAGGCAGGAGCGAGAGGAGGCAGGAGGGTGAGAAGGCAGGATGGGGAGGAGGATGGAGGGGGCAGGGGAGTGAGGGGCAGAGCAGGAGGAAGGCAAGAGGGGGAGGAAACAGCAGGGGGAGGGGGCAGGGCAGGGAGGAGAGGGGATGAGGCAGTGAGAACTATGGTCAAAATAGAGGCAGGAGGCATGTTGATGTCAGTATCTTCAGCCCCTCCTCCTCCCCCTCCTCCCTCCCTCTCTCTTTACCACAGCCCCTCCTCCTCCTACCCCCTCCCCAGTTTTGGGAAAGCTGTGTTTTAGTAGATGTGTCGATGATTGGATGATGGAGACAGATGATGTGACACAGACATGCTGAAGTGATGAGGGGAGGGCAGGCTGGCTGGAGAGGAGCAGAGGAGTGGGACACACTACCACCTCACCCTGGAGGAGGGAGGGGAGGAGCGAGACAAGGAGGGAGGTCATGGGGTAGTCATATGCCAGCATGGATGCTTCCCACCATGACACCTCATCACCATGGCAGCATATGCTGGCTCCCAACAACCCCCATCTCCCTCTCCTCCTCCTATCTCCCTTTCCTCCCCTCTTCAAATCTCCCTCTCCTCTCCTCCTCCCCTATCTCGCTCTCCTCCTCCCATCTCCCTCTCCTCCCCTCCTCCCATCTCCTCTCCTCCCATCTCCCTCTCCTCCTATCTCCCTCTCCTCCACTCCACCCATCTCCTCCTCCTACTCCTCTTCTCTCTCTCTAGCTATTTAACGACTATGTCCAGATAGTCTGTATTCTGGACAGAACTGTGATACTGCCAGCAAGGTCAATCAATATATACATACTGATCTGTGGATTAATCAAGAAAGACCAACACAGACAAACACAAGCAGGCACACACACATGCAGACACACACATGCAGACACACACACGCGCACACACACACACACACACACACACACACACACAGACACACACATACACACACATACACACGCACATGCACGCACACACACACGCACTGTAAAGATCCAATTGATTTTGCACCTCATAAACTAATTAGTGTCTGAAGGAAAGTGCATTAGGACAGTCTGCCCTGGAGGTGACAGCTAACCACACACAGAACCACCCCAGCTGACAGACAGGAACTCTGCCTGTCTGGAGGAGGGAGGAGGGGGAGTAGGGAGGAGGAGAGGAGAGGGGAGGGTATGGGAGGGGAGGAGAGGGGAGAGGGGGAGGAGAGGAGAGAGGGGAGGAGGAGAGGAGGAGGAGAGGGGAGGAGAGGACAGTGGAGAAGGAGAGGAGTAGGGGAGTGGAGGAGGAGAGGGAAGAAGGAGGAGGAGAGGGGAAGAGGGAGAAAGGATCACACCTGCAGCACACCAGGAGGGAGAAGCTCCCAGTGCATTATGGGAGAAAAGCCTCTGTATGACTGACAGGCTGGGAGAGATGCACACTGGGAGTTTTTTAACCCAACACACAAACACAAAACACACACACACACAGCCCTATCTGAAGACCACTCATGCAGTATACACACACAAGGTCTGCAGTTAGCAGACTGTTAGCATGTTGCTAGCATGCTGTTAACAGGCTTTTAGCATGTTGTTGTCATGTTGTTAGCATGTTTTCACTTTTTCTCTGTCTCTTTTTGTGCCTGTCTCTCCCCCCTCTCTCTCCCTTCTCTCCCCCTCTCCCCCCTCCCCTCTCTCTCCAGAGTGGAGGATTAGGTGTCTTTGTTTTGACATGAATCCTCAGACGCAGAAATGAGTCTTTCAAGGTGACAAGCCAATTAGAGCTCAGCTCTGTTACCGTGGACACGACAGCTGGGCTGTCAGTCACGACCTGGGTGTACCGTGTGTGTGTATGCGCATACACACACACACACACACACACACCCTCAGGAAGTCTGAGAGGTTCTGTGTGTGTTTTGTCAGTTTCCCTGTCTGCTGTCATTCAGTGCCTCAATCTTATTAGCATCACCACAAAGCCCTTAGACACAAACAAACCACAGATATCTCAGACACACAACATGAAACATACCAGAGTGTGTGTGTGTGTAACATACCTGGGTGTGTGTGCGTGACATACCTGCGTGTGTATGTAACATACCTGGGTGTGTGTGCGTGACATACCTGTGTGTTTGTGAATGTAAGATACCTGTGTGTGTGTGTGTGTGTGTGTGTGTGTGTGTGTGTGTGTGTGTGTGTGTGTGTGTGTAACATACCTGCATGTGTGTGTGTATATGTGTGTAACATACCTGCATGTGTGTGTGTATGTGTGTGTAACATACCTGCATGTGTGTGTGTGTGCCCCCTCCTCTCAAACAGGTGGCAGCAGAACCATGAGGACTGTTTTGTTGTCTAGGGTCAAAGGCCATTTATTGACACAGTGTATGTTTACTAGCATGAACCCATGAACAAAACACACACATGCACACGCACACACACACAGACACACACACACAGGATTACTGGTCCAGCCAACCATCAGCCAGTCCGTTCAGCTGGCACTAACTTTAACAGGCTTCAGAGAGACAGTAGAAGAAGAGGAAGAGAGCAGAGGAGGGGAGGGGAATAAAGGAGGAGATGAGAAAGGAGGTGGAGAGATGAGGAAAGGAAGAGGAGATGAGAGAGGAGGGAGAGAAAGGAGAGAGGACGGAGAGAAAGGAAGGAGAGAGATGAAGCAAGGAAGAGGAGATGAGAGGGGAGGAAGAGAGATAAGGAGAGGAAGAGGAGATGAGAAAGGAAAGACAGAGGAGGTGGAGAGAAAGGAGGTGGAGAAATGAGGGAGAGAGGAAGAGGAGATGAGAGGAGGGAGAAAGAAGGTGGAGAGAGGAGGACCAGAAGAGGAGATGAGAGGAGGTAGAGAGAAGTAATAGTAGAGGTAACAACAGTGGTTTCCCCATCAGAGGCTCCTGCTAGCTGGCTGCTTCATGACGGTTCTAAGGAGATAGTTGCTGTCTGCCCAGGAGGCAGAAGAACAACCCCACGCATGAACACACCAGCACAGAGCTCTCACACACACACAGACACACACACAGACACACACAGACACACACACACCTAACCCTCCAGTGTTTGTTGGAGGACTTGGAGGAGTGAATTGTGATTAATAAAAAAACATGCTGCTTTTCACAAGAAGCTCTCTCTACCAGTATGTCTCTCTGTCAGTCTGTCAGTCTGTCTGTCTACCAGTCTGTCTCTCTGTCTGTCAGTCAGTCAGTCAGTCTGTCTGTCTGTCTGTCTGTCTACCAGTCTGTCTCTCTGTCTGTCTGTCTGTCTGTCTATCTCTGTACCAGTCCGTCTGCAGTTGCCCAGGTAGCCCAGCAGGTGAACTGTACTCACAAAGGTGTGTGTCTTGAAGATATCGGAGGGTCCGCTTGTACAGACCTTGTCCCCCTCCAAGCCGATGACACGCTTACAGATGTTCATGTGAGGGTCGAAGGGGCTCTTAGCAATGATGATGTCTCCCCTGAGGGGGAGAGGGAGTAATGTGGCTCAGCGGTTAAGGCATTGGGCTAGTGATCGGAAAGTTGCAAGGTCGATTCGCGGTTAAGGCAACATGACGTTGTGACCTCTGGATTAGAGCATCTGCTGAATGACTAAATGTAAATGTAGGGTGGGAGGGAGGGAGAGGGAGGCAGAGAGAAAGACTGAGGAGAGAGAGAGATGGATAGAGTGCTCACTTTTGGATCCTATAGAGATGTCGGCTGACTCTCTCAGAGAAGACCACATCATGGTTCTCTATGGTGGGCTCCATGGAGGGTCCTGAACACTGGGAGGGAGAAGAGAGGAGAGTGAAGGAGGAGATCATGAGCCGTGTGGAACAAGGACAGGAGAGATGTTCAGAGAGAGGAGGAGGAGGAGGAGAGAGAGAAGAAGGAGGACAGAGAAAGCAGAAGGAGGAGGACAGAGAGAGCAGGAGGTGGATGAGAGAGGGAGCAGGAGCAGGAAGAGGAGGAGAGAGAGGGAGGACAGAGGGAGCAGCAGGAGGAGAGAGAGGGAGCAGCAGGAGGAGAGAGGGAGCAGGAGGAGAGAGGGAGCCCTGCTTCGTACCGACACAAACTCTCCCAGGTACTCGAAGGCACAGTGAGCGATGCAGCCGTACTGCAGCGTGTATCCTAGGAAACCTACAGTCTTCCCCAGCGCTCGACGAAACATGTCCACCTAAACACACAAAAACAAACACACACACACACACAGTCATGAGTGCAGGTAGGACACACGCTGCACGCTCTGTAAACACACAGACCTCAACACCCTGTGTATGTGTGCGCGTCACCCCCCCTCCCCTCCCTAAGTCTCTGGCAGCAGTTGACACCTCAGCACAATGCTGACCTTTAACCCCCTGCGACATGGCCCAATCAACACCACGCCCTCAGGTTAACTTCCTGTTTGGCTGGACTGGCATCAGCGGCCCACCCTGACCTACCGCTGCCATGGTTACCAAGCAACCCCGCTGCCATGGAAACTGCTGCCAGGGGTCTGTGTTGACTGCCACCTCTCACACTCACACACACACACACACACACTCACACACAGATTACAGAGTATCATCTGAACAAACATCTTAGGAGCACTATGTGTGTTGACTTTTACTGCAATTAACCGGATGGAAAGAGTCAGTCCATCTAGACACACTCTGTCAACACACACACACACACACACTCAGACATGGTTGGGATGTTAATCATCCTTTTCAGAGGATGGATTCTTAGAAAGTCCCCCTGATCTGGACTGGATCTCTAACAGCCCCGTAAAGAACCTCTCTCCCATCCTCCAATCACACCTCCTCCTCCATACTCCTCCCTCCCCCTCCATACTCCTCCCTCCCTCCCTCCCTCTGTCCCCCCCCCCCCCCTAGTCACCATGACTCCCATCTCCCCCCTGGTATTATTAACCAAACCCAGCAGAGTGAAAACAGGGCACCAAATCCTCCCAGCTCTGGGAATGATGAACCCTGAGATGGACAGGGATTACCCCCCCCCCCCCCCCCACCCCGTCCATGCCCCCCCCCCTCCACCAGGCCCCAGATCAGGTGTCAGGTGGCTCTCCATTTCCTGCCAAAGGTGTTACCCCTAATCCTCCCCTCCCCTACCCCCTCCCTCCCCCAAATCACAGCAGCTTCCATGGGTACAACCTGAAAACTGTGGCCTAGCACGGCTGCCCTCCTCCAGCCCCGCCTGACCCACAGCCCCCTGGGCCTGGATGGATGGTGTTCCCCCTGTATCTCTGCTCCAGTGATGATCTCCACACCCCAGCCCCTCTCCCCAGCGCTGGTCCCCCCCCCACCCTGGCCAGTCCCCCGGTGCCCTCCCCGGTCCCCCCCACCCCCGGGACCTGCCCCCTTGTTGCTTTGGATTAGAGGCTTTGCATAATAACATCACACAGCCACTGGCTGCTATCTAGAGGTAGTCCATATGCAGCTGCCTGGTTTACCATGGCCCCTCTGTCACCGTGTGTGTGGACATGCTTAACAGATGCAGGACTCATTGTCTGTGTGTGTGTGTGAGAGAGAGAGAGAGAGAGCGATAGATACAAGTGCGTGTGTGTTTATTTAGAAGCCATTTGGGGCTCAGAATAAGACATTTCCACAGAGACATCTGATTGGATCTCTATTACCCTGAAATCCCCTGGTGAGAACATTGCAAGCCCTGACACCCCTGGGAGAGGGCCGGGGGGGGGGGGGGGGGGGGGGGGGGGGGGGGAGGGGGGCGAAGGGGGGGGAGCGTTAATTGAATGCTGTATTACAGCTGGAAATGAACACCAAATCATTCCCTTAATCTGGGATTACACAGCAAACATGTTCATGAAAGAACAAAGGTCTGTTGTGACCCTCTCAACACAGCCTGCTGGAGTCCTGGGGGCCAGCGGGGCCCCTTGTGTGCTTTACCGCTGTGATCCTCTTACAGGGGGACCCCTGGCCCCCCTCAGAGCACAGCTGACGAGCACAGAGCTCCAGGAGGAGCAGTGGCGCGGGAGACCAGAGTGAAGAAGAAGAAAGTGAAACTACACCCTAACAAACCCTGCTGAGGTATGATCTGGGACGCACCTGCTGGATAACGCAGCACCCAATCCGAGAAGAGAGAGAAAGGGAGGGGGGGAAAGAGGAGGAGTGGAGAGAAACAAAGAGAGGAGGGGAGAGAGAGAGAAAGACAGGGGGAGATAGAGGAGGCAGGGGAGTGACTGGCGGGGAGAGATGGAGAGAGCAGAGAGAAAAGAGGGGGAGAAGAAAGAGGGCTGAGAGAGCAGAGAGAGCGAGAGAGAGATGAGAAAGATGAGAGAGAGCGAGACCAGAGCAAGAGAGAGGGGAGAGAGAGTGAGAGAGAGCAGAGAGAAAGATAGAGAGATCAGAAAGAGAGCAGGGGCAGTGGGCTGTGCACCAGGCTGTGAAGGCCTGACTCTAGTCATCTTACAAAGCTGAATTAGAAAAACATGGCTTGAGAGAGAGCTGGACCACAGGGGAGCTAAGAGGCTTACACATCCACCATGACTTCTCCCCCTGAGGACCCCAGATGGGAGTGTGGAGGGGGCCAGCCAGGGCCTGATTGAAGCCTGCCTCTGATGTCCTGTTCCTGGGCAGCAGAAGGCACGAAAGCTGGGTGCTGGTCCCTGGGCGTGGAGCTAGATTTGATCTTAATGCGAGCCTTAATGCGGGCCAGCTCTGGAGACATGCAGGGGGTCCTTGTGCAGCTATCAGGCCGATCAGAGCTAATCCCTGTGATTCAGACAGCAGCACCTGCCTGGGTCTGAGGTGACAGATGTAGAACTCAGTCACACCCAGAGAAGCTGGCGTCTATCTCAAGATCTGGACTCACACCCTCCCCTCCCCTCCTCCCACCCTTCTCCTCCCCTCCTCCCACCGCTCTCCTCCCCTACCCCTTCCCTTCCCTTCTAACACCGAGCCAACACAGCCCCAACACAGAGCAAACACAGCCCCAACACAGAGCAAACACAGCCCCTACACAGAGCAAACACAGCCCCTACACAGAGCAAACACAGCCCCTACACAGAGCAAACACAGCCCCTACACAGAGCAAACACAGCCCCTACACACAGCAAACACAGCCCCTACACAGAGCCAACACAGAGCCAACACAGCCCCAACACAGAGCAAACACAGCCCCAACACAGAGCCAACACAGCCCCAACACAGAGCCAACACAGCCCCAACACAGAGCCAACCCAGCCCCAACACAGAGCCAATACAGAGTCAACACAGCCCCAATACAGAGCCAACACAGCCCCAACACAGCCCAAACACAGGCCGCTAACATGAACAGAACCACAGAACAACTCCAGGCAGGGTGCTCCTCTACAGGGGCTGGACACAGGGACAGGGTGCTCCTCTACAGGGGCTGGACACAGGAACCGGGTGCTCCTCTACAGGGGCTGGACAGAGGGACAGGGTGCTCCTCTACAGGGGCTGGACACAGGGACAGGGTGCTCCTCTACAGGGGCTGGACACAGGGACATGGTGCTCCTCTACAGTGGCTGGACACAAAGACAGGGTGCTCCTCTACAGGGGCAGGACAGAGGGACAGGGTGCTCCTCTACAGTGGCTGGACACAGGGACATGGTGCTCCTCTACAGTGGCTGGACACAGGGACAGGGTGCTCCTCTACAGGGGCTGGACACAGGGACATGGTGCTCCTCTACAGGGGCAGGACACAGGGACAGGGTGCTCCTCTACAGGGGCAGGACACAGGGTCAGGCAGCTGTGTTGTAAAAACTGGACGCTGGTGCTTCCCAGAGCTGCTGGATCTTATCACAGACTGGATTGGTTTCAACAATCAAAGTTTGTTTTCTCTGAGTTGTATCCTCTCTCTCTACCCCCTCTCTTTCCTCTCTCTCCCCTCTCTTTCCTCTCTCTCCCCTCTCTTTCCTCTCTCCCCCCTCTTTTTCCTCTCTCTCACTCTCCCCTCTTTTTCCTCTCTCCCTTCTCTTTCATCTCTTCCTCTCTCTCCTTCTACCCTCTCTTTCCTCACTCTCTCCCTTATCTTTCCTCTCTCCCTCTCCCCTCTCTTTCCTTTCTCTTTCCTCGCTCCCACCTTCTTTCTCTCTTTCTCTCCATCCTCTATCTCTCCCTCTCTCTCTTGCCTCTCTCTCTCTCCCTCTCTCCCTCATTCATGAGGTCTTCCACCCCTCTGAACTGACCTGGTACATTTATAGCCTTATCACTCAGAGTTTCAATATTCCACAGAGCTCTATTTTGCAGGGCCAGCTATATTAAGCTGCTATAATAATAAGGTTTCATTCTCCAGCTGTTTAAACCCCCAACAATCCCAAAACACCAAAAAAGCCTGCAGAGTTTTCAACATGGAAAAAAATCCCTCACTCAAAAAACAATGGCTTAAAACAAAAAGAAAGAAAACCCGTTCCACTAATTGTCTATTCATCCTTGGCCTATTACTTTCCTCCCAGGGCTAAGCAAGCAAACACCCAGGCTGATGATGCCAATCTGGCTCCCGCTGGACACAGCCGGCCTGCTCCATCTCCCACCCACACGCCACTGGCAGAATGACACAGCACGAAACCAAACAATCATCCGGGGAAAGAACCTGACATGTTTTGACTGCCGTCATTATGAGACGCAATCAGAAGCACCGATCGATCCGGCTGACATCACTGAAACAATATACAAAGACGACCACATCGATGAGGGAAGGGATGACTAGCGTGTTTATGCTACCGCTAACCGACCTTCACCGCTACATCCAGCAGAGGAAAGGCCTGGTTACAGCCTGTATATAGCCCAGATCAGACCCAGAGGAAAGGCCTGGTTACAGCCTGTATATAGCCCAGATCAGACCCAGAGGAAAGGCCTGGTTACAGCCTGTATATAGCCCAGATCAGACCCAGAGGAAAGGCCTGGAGTTACAGCCTGCATATAGGTGGCATACAGCCTGTATACAGCGGTAACCAGACCCAGGGGTCAGCTAACCTGGCCTGGCGTGGTCTGACCTATTCTGGTCTACTCTGGTCTAGTCTGGTGTGGCATGGCCTGTCCTGGTCACACACACCTTGACACACACACACACACACACATACCTGAACACACACACCGACGTGGCTGATGTGTGTTTGCTGAGCGCTCTCTGTCAGAATCAGAGTGAGCCTTTTGCTGTGTTCCCTCCACCCCAGGGGGTTAGAGTTCAGAGGTCAGGGGTCCTCACAACTGGACTGGGGTCAGTTAGTGGCAGGGCTATCACACACAGTTACAGACATAGACAACCCTTTACTCTCATTCGAAACGTATACTAACACACACACACACACACACACACACACACACACACACACACACACACACACACACACACACACAGCGCCTTGATATCTTTCGTTTCCTAGTATTCTGTTTAGATTTTGTAATTCAGTCAGTTCAGCCTTTGTGAAACTTAACGGTCTACTCCGACAGGTTAGAGCTCCTACACCTCAACAACTAAATCACGTCGCTGAACCCCCGAGGAGCAAACGTTTTTGCATTTGTTTCATGTGTGGCTAAAAGCAACAATGTTGTAGACTTAGGTATTTGAACCCACTGTACCGAAATGATATCAACCGTATTTCTGCTGCAAGGTCTGTTTACTTATGGAAGTGACTGACCACTTCCAACGGGATACTAGCTAGAAGCAGCCTCATAATATAAGATCATATCTTGTTTGGGACCTGATATGTAGATTATCAATTCATATAAACAATTTATTGTCATTTGAAAAGTCATATATCGTTAGGATATCTTAGACTGCAGACGACATCGGGTATATTTCGTTTTTTACAAAAACGTCAAACTCACCGGCTAAATGTCGCTTTGAATCGTGACCAGAGACCTTCCCTCAACAACGGCTGTAGCGATTGGCTGCCACGCAACAATCTAATCTCCTATTGGTTGACGGAAGGTGAACAGGAACTCAACGTCACGTCATCAAAAAAATGGCGGCTCCCGTGAAAAGCATGAATAAAGCTACCGGAGAACGGACACCGTGTAATACTACGAGTTTTCAAAAGAAGTCCCGTAGTAAATTAGTTTCAATCCCTGGTACCAGACCTTCGATCCACAACGGGCAGCTTATTGTTTCTACAGGTGTCACGTCGCTCGACTATTTGATCGGTCAGTGTTGCTAACTTGGTAGCTAACATGCTAATATGCTAGCTGTTGACAGGTTGGTCAGAGGTGCTGATGGCTGCTGTGACTTAAGGCAACGACACTGAAATATACAGTATTCACTGTCATCTGGCATCATCATTTACATAAAGCGTCAATATGAAACATCGTCAACCCGCTTTTTGCCTTTGAATGAACTCACCCATACAAGGGACCGTTATAAAAAACAACATTAGAATGATCCAGGGTTGTAATAGACCTCACCCCCCCCCCTCATGTTATGTGGTTTCATTAAAATTCGCAATCAAGGGGAGGAGGGGTAAGGGGGGAGGGGGGCAGGCAGGCTGGGCATGACGGGAGAGGAACCAGCCTGTTCATGATGTCTGCTTTGATGTGTTAACACGCTGCTGACTGTCATGTACCTTGTGCTTCTAATCTTCCAGGTGGTGGGTTAGCTGTTGGAACGGTCCTACTGGTCGGTAAGTAAACCAGGCCCTCATTCCATATCACTTTCCCAGAGCAAATAAACATTGAATACTTGGAATCCATGGGGAGTCAGATGGCTCAACGGGTTAAGGCGTTGGCTTCATGAATGGAAGGTTGTGAGATCGGGCCCCCGCTGTGGCTATATGACTTTGTGTCCTTGGGCAAGGCACTTCACCCTACTTGCCTCAGGGAAAATGTCCCTGTACTTACTGCAAGTCGCTTTGGATAAAAGCGTCTGCTAAATGAATAAATGTAAGTCTGGGAGTACAAACGTACGTATACTGAAGGTGTTTGTGAGTACACAATATACAAAATCATTTCATTTTAAAAGCACTTCTACCTATGTAAGCTTCAGCTGTCTGATTCATTGAAATGAGACTTCAGGATCGTCTTAGTCTGTCTTGTGTCGTGTCTCACCTGTTCCTGGACGTTACTGGAAGTTAATATGTGTCAAATAACAAATAAAATGTGACCCACCTGTCCTGTGACTCCTCTGTACACATTCCCAGTAGATAATGTCCTAGATAACTATGTCACTACAGTAGAGAATGTCTTAGATAACTATGTCACTACAGTAGATGATGTCTTAGATAACTTTGTCACTACAGAAGATCATGTTTACATTTATTCATTTAGCAGACACTTTTATCCAAAGCAACTTACAGTAAGTACAGGGACAATTTTCCCTGAGACAAGTAGGGTGAAGTGCCTTGCCCAAGGACACAACATCATATAGCCACAGTGGGGGCTCGAACTCACAACCTTCCGATCATGAGGCCAACGCCTTAACCCGTTGAGCCATCTGACCCCTCCCCTCATGTTTTAGATAACTTTGTCACTACGGCAGATAATCTTGTCACCAAAGCAGGGAGCAGAACTCCAAATCTCTCAGCTGGGTTTCAGTTGTAATCAGTTCATCTGGGCAGTGTTAGCTAAGATCTCAGATCATCTGTTGGCCAGGCCTGTTCTGCGTTCCCAGGCAGAGGGAGGGCTAAGGTGATGATGCTAACCTTCAAGCTGTAATGTTTGTGTGTGTGTGTGTGAGAGAGAGAAAGAGAGAGAGAGAGAGTATGTATGTGTGTGTGTGTGTGTGCAAGAGATAGTTTGTGTGTGTGAGAAAGAGTGTGTGAGAGAGTTGATATGTGTGTGTGAGAGTGTGTATGTAAGAGAGAGAAAATGTGTGTGTGTGTGAAAGAGTTTGTGTGTGTGAGAAAGACAAAGAGAGAGATAGTAAGTTTGTGTGTGTGAGAGTGTGTGTAAGAGAGAGAGTTTGTGTGTGTGTGAGAGTGTGTGTGTGTGTGTGTGAGACAGAGAGAGAGAGAGTTAGTGTGTGTGAGAGTGTGTGTATGTGAGAATGTGTGAGAGTGTGTGTGTGAGACAGAGAGAGAGAGAGTGGGCTGGGAACCAGCTGATGGTGTTGGATCGCCCTTTCATTCAGCTCTGGGATCGAAGTGGATGTTGTTGATTACACACTAATGCATTTTTCCCTTCCATTTTGTGAATCAACATATGGTTGACTGGTAATGAGAGACTGTAAAAGCTAAGTGTGTGTGTGTGTGTGTGTTTGTTTGTTTGTGTGGGTGGGCAGGCAGGCAGGCGAGCGGGCAGACTGTGTGTGTTTGTTTGTGTGGGTGGGCGGGCGGGCGGGTAGGGGTGTGTGTGTCCTTGTGTGTGTGTGTACACATGAGTTTCTGCCTACAGTCATTTGCTGTTTCATCACAGGGTTTTCTGTTCGTTGTTATAGCGACAGGCTCTTGTGCAGTGGCTGTCCGTTCTGCCAAATCTTCAGTTTAATAACAGCTCCAAGATATTCAGCGTTTAGCTCTCATTTCTCCATCGCTCCAGACTAATAAAGGACAATCTTATGTTGAAGCGTTCGACAGCATTGTTAGGCCTTCTTGACATGCTCAGACACTTCTGCCCTGATCACTTTATGGTAATTACAGTCCTGTTTTTGTGGTGGTGCCGATCGCCCGCTTTCGAAGCCCATATACATGAACATGTTTACTGTGTAGTTGTGTATGGGTCACATGGGGCTGGGTTAGACCTACTGAGGTACAGGAACTGAAAACATCGCAGATGGTCGTTGCATGTGGGCACTAATTACAGCCTTGTGAATGTGCAGTGTGTGTGTGTTACTGTAACAATGCAGGACTCACAGAGACTCAGCCACACAGAGTCAGGATAGAGGCCAAACGTTGTGACCTAGATATACCCTCTCTTCTCCCCTCCCCTCTTCTCATCCCCCCTCCCCTCCCCCTCTCCCACCCCTCCCCTCAGTTCGCGTTATTCAAGACCTCTTCTCTCCTCCCCCTTCTTCCCCTCTCCTTCCTCTCTCCTCCCCTTTTCTTCCTCTCCTCCCTGTTTCTTCCCTCTCTCCTCTCCTCCCCTTTGCTCCTCTCCTCCCTCTCTCCACCCTCCGTTCTTCAAAGGCCAGAGGAGGAAAAAAAACCTAAATGCTGCTGAATTGAAAATGCTCAAGAGCATAAAAAGGAAAAACAGGAGTTGAAATTGTCAGTGTGGAGTGATGGATCTGTCCCTGGGTACACCACACCCTCCTTCTCCACCCACCCCACCCCCACCCATATGACCCCATTCCACCCCCCCCACCCCCCCGGCACCCCCAGATCGCCCCCGCCCCCGACAGCCTAATGACTCCTGAAGGTTCCATTTGTAAGGCATAGAAACGCATCCACAATAGATGTGTCTGGAGAGGGCCCATCTGGGAGGCTTTGTGGGGCCGAAAGCCACAAAGGGCCAGTGACCTAGAAAGCCATCAATAAGAGGACAGGGAGCCCCACCACCAACACACTGAACAGCCCAGGAATGTCCTGGGCCATCCTCAGGCCCTGTGGGAGAAGACAAGGCCTGGAAGTGTGGGTGTGTGCGTTTGAATATGAGGTGTGTGTGTTGGAGGTGTGTATGCTCTGTGTAGGAGGTTTGTTGGTTTGTATGTCTTTTGTGTGTGTAGGAGGCGTCTTACACATCTGTGTGTGTGTGTGTGTGTGTGTGTGTGTGTGTGTGTGTGTGTGTGGTGGCATTCTCTGCATGCTCGAGGCTGGTGATGAGTGTGTGTGGGTTCTGAGCTGTCAGTTGTAGGGGGGCTGCATCGCTGTCAGCTTCCCCCTGCTTCCCCCCCTTTCCACCCCTAGTTGCTACCCCCGCTTATCCAGAGCGACTTACAGCAAGTACAGGGACATTCCCCCCTGAGGCAAGTAGGGGGAAGTGCACAAGAACACAACGTCATATTGCCTCAGCTGGGAATCGAACTTCGATCTTCTGATCACCAGCCCGACGCCCTAACCACTCAGCCAGCTGACTCCCTATTACCACCCCTCCCCCCTTGCCCATCTTTAGATGTTTAGATTCAGACTTTTCCTCCTATTCATCGCTACGGAGACAGGCTTTGTGACACTAGTTCCACCGTCAAGTTTCCCTCGACAACATGCCTGTTAGCTCTCGTCGGCCGTGTAGGTGACGCTTCCTGGTGAACTGAAGCCAGCACCCATCAAAACCTCCAGCCTACAGGAAGTGAATCTGCTTCGACCTGGAAGCCACAATACAGGAAGTGGTGTGTGTCCTGGGTGTGTCATCTGGGGCGACAGGTGGCTCCTTCCCCTCTGGTTGCCCTGGGAGACCAGGGAACCTTTCCTGACAGGTGCCCCCTCTCCTCCCTTCATCCTGGGGGGAGGAGGAAGGAGGCTGCCGTCTCAGGTGTGCAGGTGAGGTGAGGGGGGGTTTACCTGTCACAGAGTCTCTCTCTCCACACTCCTGTCTTCTCGTGTGTCTTTTGTGAGGGAGACATTCATTATCTCAGTTTCATACAGGCACTGTGACAGACAGCCCTGCCTGCCATAGACTGGTAGCGAGAGGGGGCCTGATATGCAGGCAGGAAGTGTGTGTGTGTGTGTGGCATGGCTACCTCCAACAGCAGACCCTGTATGAAAGCTGTAGTGTGTTCAGGATGTGTGGAGATGCAGTCTGGTCTGGGAAGTCTGGATGAGCAATGACAAACAGACGCACACACAAACAGACACACAAAGAGACAGATACACACACACACACATGCTGAGCTGCACTGTGGGGTTTGTTGTTGATTCTGGTTTGTTCTTGTTTTCAGAGGAGGACAAATATGACAGCTACTCCAGGATGCTGCTACAGTACTTCCTGTCTGAGGGCGTGATCTGTGGTCATGAGATCTTCATAGGCTCCGCCCTTGACCACCCTGATGACTTTCTACAGGTACTGCAGGGCGTGTGTGTGTGTTTACAGCTGAGTGTGTGTGCACAGCTCAGGGTGTGTGTGTGTTTACAGCTGAGAGTGTGTGTGCACAGCTCAGTGTGTGTGTGTTTACAGCTGAGTGTGTGCGTGGTTATCTTGATAGTAAACTTTCAAGCGAGATGCCAGTCCTCAACCCACCAGTTGTGTGTGTGTGTGTGTGTGAGAGTGGGGTGGTTCTCCCCCTCCCTGTATGAGGCTTGTATGCTGCTTGAGACAGGAAGCAGATTTCCCCAAGCTGGTGGGCTGGGGGGGTGATTGATGGTGGGAGGGGTCACCCCCTCACCCCTCCTCTTTACATATGAAAGCCTCCTCCCCCCCACCCTCTCCCTGTGGAGATGCTTCCTATTGTTTTTCCTCTTCCTGCTTCCTTTTCCTCTCAGCCTCCTCTTGAGGTCATCACTCAGATGATGCCTGATTGGAGGATAGGTGTGTGTGTACAGGTATGTGTGTGTGCCAGCTGTTACCGGCTGTCTAAGATGAGGGTCTGAGTATGGAGGCATGTTGGGGGTGGGGGCGCAGAGAAATGACAGGAATGTCTTCACCTCTGCTTCTTGTTTCCTGTCTGACAGCATCTTCCTGCTCCTATCCTGGATGATGTGGTCAGCAACGACCCCCTGGAGACACAGGCAGGAGACCCCGACTGTCCACACTCCATGAAGATTGCCTGGCGATACCAAAACCTTCCCAGAGTACAGGTAACCTGGTCACCACGACAACGTCCTGGTCTGGTCGCCATGACAATCACCTGGACAGGGAACCTGAGAGAGAAGAGGAGGGATGGAGAAGGAGAGGAAGGAGAGAAAGGAGGAAAAGAGGGGAGACCCTACGACCCCCCCCCCATCACCCATCTGCTTCTCTCTTTCCCCCTCTCCCCCTCTCTCCCTCTCTCTATCCCTCCCTCTATCCCTCCCTCTATCCCTCCCTCCCTCCTCCTTTCTTCCCCTCCCAGGTCACCATTGCTACACTCTTTCTTATTCCTGAGCAGAGGGGTCCCTCCCCAACACCCTTATAATCCATATCGCTATGTGGATTAACATCCCACCACAGATTCCCCTCCTCCCCTCCATCCCTCCCCCCGCTTGTTTCCCCTCTCCCAGGAAACGTCTTCATGTGTGGGGACGTCTCTTCACCTCTCACCTGCTCTCCCTGTGTCGTCTTTACAAACTGCCAGTAAGCCCAGCGGAGGATTTGCATCCCAAATTCACAGCCAGAGTCCATCTTTAGAATCCCAGCCCCCACCACACACACACACATTCCCTTACACACACACCCACACACACACACAAACCCCTACATGTTCACACACACCCCTACACACACACACACACACACACACTCCCCATGTCTCTCCTCCAGTGAAGACATCAGATCAGAGGTGAGGCTATGTCTGAGCAGGTCACTGCTTACAAAGAGAAGATGAGCCCCCCTGCTCCCCCGGCCCCCTGCCCCCTGCCAGGAGAGTGACACAGTGGGGGCCCTAATCCAGATTAGGAGTAGATTAAGGGCCTCACTGACAATGGAATCCCTGCTCTCGCTTGTGGAGCTGAAACTCTCTCTTACAGCAGTGCGACATCCGCCTCCCCCGCTCCCCCCCCCCCCCCCACACACACACCATCCTCCCACCCTGCTGTAGTCAGCCACAGGTGTGTGTGTGTATATGACCCCTACTCAAAAAACTCTCTTAACCCAGTAATTCTCCAGAACTACAGATCTGTATCACTGCTGCCCTTCTTTTCGAAAACAAATGAGCGAGCGGTATCCAACCAATTGGCAAATTTTCTCTCCCAGAACTACCTTCTTGACCCTAACCAATCGGGCTTCAAGACCGGCCACTCCACTGTTACAGCCATCCTGTCAGTTACCACTGCCCCCCAGTCTGCCAGAGCAGCCTCAAAGTAATCTGTTCTCTCTGCAGCTTTTCATACAGTTAATCGTCAGATCCTGCTCACCACACTCTGAGATGGGCATCGCTGGCACTGTACTTAAAATAAAATAAATAAATACTCCTTTAGCAGATGCCTTTTATCCAAAACGTCTTACAGTAAATACAGGGACATTCTCCCTGAGGCAAGTAGGGTGAAGTGTCTTGCCCAAGGACACAACATCACATAACCACAGCCAGGGTTCGAACTCACAACTTTCTGCTCATGAGGCCAACACCTTAACCCGCTGAGCCATTAGACTCCCTTACTGTACAGACTGTACTTGAATGGGTCTCATCCTACCTGATGGGAAGATCCTATCAGGTTTCCTGGGGTGAAAAAATGTCAGGTCCCAGCCAGCTCTCCACGGGTGTCCCACAGGGTTCGGTCCTTGGACCGCTCCTATTCTCTTTGTATACCACCTCACTCGGACCAATCATCTCCTCCCATGGCTTCTCCTACCACTACTACGCTGACGACACGCAGCTATACCTATCATTCCCCCCGACTGATCCAGCGATGTCAACTAGAATCAAGGCCTGCCTCACCGACATCCAGGCCTGGCTGACCAGACACCACCTCCAGCTGAACCTCGCCTAAACAGAACTTCTTATCATTCCGGCCAAACCATCAATCACCCACTCACTCTGGGATCCGCAACAGTGACCCCTTCATCTTCTGCCAGGAACCTAGGGGTCACCTTGGTTGGCGAGCTCTCCCTTACAGCACACATTGTCGCAGTCTCCCGGTCATGCAGATTCATCCTCTACAACATCCGAAAATCTGAAGATTTCACCCAGCTGCTAGTCCAAGCTCTTGTCCTCTCAAAGCTGGACTTCTGCAACTCACTACAAGCTGGGTTTCCAGCAAGCGCAATCTGCCCCCTTCAGAGGATCCAAAATGCAGCAGCCCGCCTGGTTTTCAATCTACCCAGATGCTCTCATGTCACCCCGCTCCTCATCACCCTCCACTGGTTTTTGTTGTTGCTTTGTTGTTCCCTTCCTACAAGTAGACTACTGCCCGTCAGAGGTGCCTGCCTTCAATTTAGCTGAATGCTCTTCAGCTGAATGCTCTTATGGCTTTTCCCTTGGCACTTGTTGGTTTCTCACGATGTATGTTTCATAATCTATAAGCCCGCTATGTTTTGGGGTCTATCGCGTTGCTATGCTCAGTGACCGATGCTCTTTAGTAATGCTCTCTCTTGTAAGTCGCTTTGGATAAAAGTGTCTGCTGAATGAATAAATGTAAATGGAATGTAATGTATATGTGTGCGGGTGTGTAGGGGTGTGTGCGTGTGTGTGTGTGTATATGCTGTACGGATTGCTTCATTCTACTATTCAAAGATGACAAAATGGGATTTGATATCAGTGTCTTAGTCCAATCAGATAATCATAACACAGTGTCCTGTCCCCTCTCCTATCCTGTCCTCTGTCCTGTTCCCTATCTCCAGAGCACGCTGGCCTCCTCCTCACGGTTTGGACACTACTATGACGTATCCAAGACGATGGACGCCCAGATACGAGAGGCGGCCAAGTTCCACAGCTTCTACCTTCCGGAACATTCTGCATCGCTGGGCTCAGAGCGCTGGTAGGAACGTGTGCAGTGGGACAGTCTGGGTTACAGTTGCAGCTCGGTGGTTAGAGCATGTGACGGGAAGCCCAGAGGTTGCAGGTTCAGATCTGCGCTGGTGTGTGTTGCCTGGGGTAACGGCATCCTCTAGTGAACACAGTAGAACCAGCCTGAGATCCACCACAGATCTGCTGTAACTAGAGCTGCCTTCCCACGCTGAGGCATGGCTAGAGTCAGGGATGAGGCATGGCTAGAGGCAGGGATGAGGCAGGGCTGATAGTCAAGGATGAGGCATGGCTAATAGTCAAGGATGAGGCATGGCTAGAGGCAGGGATGAGGCAGGGCTGAGAGTCAGGTTGGAGGAGTGAGAGAGATAGGCAGCTCATTTGCCTTCCACCATGTTGGTTTTCTCAGCTGCTGAGTGTGTTCAGGGGTCAGAGGTTAGGCTGGCTCTTTACATTAGAGAGCACACAGACACACACTCTGAGTAAACACCCATGACTGGAGAGCAGCTTTATAGATGCTCTCTGCTTTTACATCTGCAAACACTGCTGTTTAACTCTGCTCCACGCGTGTGTGTGCCTGTGTGCCCGTGCGTGTGTGGGTTCTCCATCCTCTGTAAAGTCAGCTTTTAAATGTAATCCTTCAGGCTCCAGCAGGTCTATTTCACTTATCTACTGTTCATGAACCACAATACAAACGAGCAGAGGGTAAGACTGAAGTTGGAGAGGTGTGGTCACAGACACACACACGTACACACACATACACAACCTCTCTCACACACACACACACACACACCCTCTCTCTCACACTCCCCCCCCTCTCTCTCACACCTCCTCCCCTCTCTCTCACCCCCCCACCTTGCAGTGGTTGTTCCTCCCTGCCTTGGCCCTGTAGATCTCTAATTAAGATGCTCAGCTCTCTCTGGTACCTCAATAGGTCGCTTATCTGACACAGCCAGCAGGACACTACACCTGTACTGGGCCTTTCTGTCACACACGCACACACACAGACACACAGACGTTGCACATGTCTGCAGCCTCACATTGAAACCCTGGCTGTTAAATTGCACAGAGTTTCCCCCCGTGGTATAATTGGCAGAAATTGCCCTCTTGGTGATACAGATCCCGTTGTTTAAGACTAAGCACTCCCCTCTATCCTCTCTCCCTCTCTCCTTCCCCCATGTCAGTCTCTCCCCTCCTCCTCTCCTCATCTCTTCCTCCCTCTCTGTCCTTTCTGCCTCTTTCTCTGTCTATTTTCCCTCCCCCTTCCCACATCCCATCCTCCACATCTAGCCATCTTACCTCTACAACTAGCCACCTACCCTCCACAGCTAGTCACATAGCCTCCACAACTAACCACCTAGTTTCCACCACTAGTCAACTAGCCTCCACAGCTAGTCACCTAACCTCCACCACTAGCCACCTAGCCTCCACAGCTAGTCACCTAAGCTCCACCACTAGCCACCTAGCCTCCACAGCTAGTCACCTAGCCTCCACAACTAACCACCTAGTTTCCTCCAATAGTCACCTAGTCTCCACAACTAACCACCTAGTTTCCACCAATAGTCACCTAGCCTCCACAGCTAGTCACCTAACCTCCACAACTAGCCACCTCGCCTGCAAATCCTGCCAAGCAGAGAAAACCAGCTAGCGACAAGCTCTAGTGACGACACACAACCTGTGTCAATCATATGAGCGCGGGGGGCACGGGTGGCCAAAGAGGGGCGTTCCCTGCCCTCCCTACCCCCTCCATCATTACCCTCAGCAGGGTCACAAACCTCCATTGTTTTGGGGGGCCACTGAAAGGCAGAACATTCTAGAACTGCATGAGCTGCATGCTGCAAGGGTTCAAAAGGGATTTCCTTGTCTTACTTGGGGGTTTAGGTTGGTTAAAGGGCAGTTCTAGAAGCATATGGGAAGCCCTTTGTGACGTTGCTTATAAAAGGGCTAAACAAATACATTAGGATTTGATTCAAACAGAAAGATCTTGTGTATCAGAGCTGGAGGCTGGGGCTGGAGACTGGGACATGTGTTTGGAGGCCAGACTGGCAGTTGAAGGGCTGGAGACGAGGCCAGCTGTGAAGGGAAGCATATCTCTTGTTCTTGTAGTGATCTGAAGGCCTGAGTGTAAAATGAGGGGTTCAGTTGGGGGGAGAGGGTGGATGATGAAGATCAGGTGATGTGATGCGGCTGAGGTCTGCTGGTTTGGGCTGAGGTCTGCTTGTTTGGGCTGTGATGCTGGTGAGGTCTGCTGAGGTCTGGTGTTTTTGGGCTGTGATGCCACTGAGGTCTGGTGTTTTTGGGCTGTGATGCTACTGAGGTCTTCTGGTTTGGGCTGTGATGCTGCAGAGGTCTGCTGGTTTGGGCTGTAATGCTGCAGAGGTCTGCTGGTTTGGGCTGTGATGCTGCTGAGGTCCGCTGGTTTGGGCCTTGTCCCCTGTCAGCGATGCACATCTTATCCATGATTAAACAGCACAGCTCTGTGCCAACCTGGCCTGGCTGTAAGCCTATTAATATACCCCTCCAAGCTATTATACTACTGACTGTGTGTGTGTATGCGTGAGTGTGCGGGTGCATGCGTGTGTGTATCTGTGTGTATGTGTATATGGGTGTGTGTGTGTATGCGTATGCATGTGTGTGTGTGTCTGTATGTGTGTATGAATTTGTGTGTGTAAATGTGTGTGTGTGAGTATGAGTGTGTGTGTCTGTGTGTGTGTGCGGGTGTGTATGTGTGTGTGTGTGCGTTGGCTGCCTCGTCAGCTCAGGGATCTGACTGGACCAGTCAGGTTGTAATTCAATCAACCAAATAAATTAATTGAATCTCTTGATGTGGTTTATCAGTCTGCTCTGTTGGTCATAGAACAGCAGTGTCAGTTCTAGTCCTGGGGGGGCAGAGGGTTAGTTAGTGAGCTAGGTGGGCAGGTGGGAGATGGGGTGGAGGGAGGGAGGGGGGTAGAGGGAGGGAGGGGGTAGAGGGAGGGAGGGGGTAGAGGGAGGGGTAAGGGAGGGAGGGGGTTCTTGCAGTACTCTGGCCTGCTGTGCTACTTATCACTCTGCATGTCATGATATCATGATGTACATACTAACCATTTCTCCTTTTCCCTCTCACTCAATTGCTCTCTCCTCTCCTCTCTCCCCCCTCTCTCTCCCCCTTCTCCTCTCTCCCTCTTCTCTTTCCCCCACTCTTTCCCCTTCTCTCTCCCTCCTCCTCTCCAGTCCTCTCCTCCAGTCCTACTCTGCTGTGTTACAGAGTCTACAGGAAGTCATCCACAAGGAGGGCTTTGACACAGCAGCACCCCCGGTCAGTACACACACACACACACACAACCCCAAGCACGCACACAAGCATACACACACACACATACAAACAAACACACACTCCTCTGGTGTCCCCCTCCTCCTCCATGCCTCCCTCCCCTTTCTCCTCCTCCCTCAGGGGGTGAGGGTAATGCTGAGTCTGGTAGACAGCTGTGATTGTCTTGTGTCTGCCTCTCATCTTAGTGATGATCAGAATCCAGACATGTCCTGGACCCCTCCATCTCTTCTGGCATTGCTGCCTGCCTGCCTGTGGTTGTGTATCTGTGTTTGTGTGTCTGTGTGTATCTGTATGGGGTCTGTGTGTGTCTGTGTGTGTGTTGCTGGGTGTTGGCACGGCACTCTGTCTCTATAGGGTTAGCTATAGGAGCACTCTCAGGCCTCATCCACCCCAGGTTACCACAGCAACAGGCATGTTACCACAGTTTCATTCATGCTGTGTCTGGCAGAGTGGCAGAGGAGGATCGACGGTCTTAAACGAGGAGAAGGGGAGGAGGAGAAGAGGAGTGTGGAGAGGAAGAGAAGAGAGGAGGGGAGATGAAGAGAAGAGAGGCTAGAGAAGAGGAGAAGAGGAGAGGAGGAGCGGAGGAGGGGAGGGGAGGAGAAGAGAGGAGAGGTTTGACCTCTCAACGTCTTGTGGGAACG
Organism: Neosalanx taihuensis; assembly: GCA_030340665.1. NCBI lineage: Eukaryota > Metazoa > Chordata > Actinopteri > Osmeriformes > Salangidae > Neosalanx > Neosalanx taihuensis. The sequence continues at coordinate 7,297,601 of CM059295.1, read as the reverse complement.
TCCAAAGCTAACGATGGAAAGCTCCAGAACAATAATGTTTATTGATGTTAGATGGTCCAGCTGATAACAGCTTTGGCATGGGGAAGGGGGTGGAGGTAGGGAGAGAGGGAAAGACAGAGGTCCAGGACCTTAGTGTAAGGCAGAGAGGGAGGAAGGGGGAGAGAAGGACCTTTGAACTCCTCTCTGTGGAAGACTCTGACCCTCCCCCCCCCCTCTCCCTCCTGCCTCTCCCTGACTCTCCTCCCCCCTCCCCTCCCCTCCTCCTTCTCCCTTCCACCCTCCCCCTTCTCCCCCCCCCCTATCCCATGACCCTCTCTGGCTGGCTAGCCTGCCAGCAGTGCCAAGAATGTGCCTGTGTTTCTGGGTGGCGGCCATGTTGGAAGCTACACTGACAGGTCCATTGTGCCCCTGTCAGACAGACCTTGTGATTGGACGCTGCTCTCCAATCCCGTTTGGGTGCTGTGTTCCGATGGTGTGTGTGTTGAGGAGCTGCCCGTGGTCGCTCTCTTCAGCACAGTGGCCGAGAGACTAAGGAGAACTGCTCCTCACTGATGATGCTCCTGGTACACATGATCATGCTTGTCTCCTCCCTGTCTCCTCTCTCCTCCCTGTCTCCCCCCTCCTCCCCCTCTCCCTCCCCAGTCTAAGTCGAGGAACGTTCTGAGGGTCGGCCTCCACTCTCTAGGCTCCGCCCTGTGGGGCGACGACCTGTGTTGCCGCGACAACCCCGGTCATGGCCATGCCCTCTCCACCTTCCTGTACGGGCTCCGTGCACTGCTGCGTTCATCCCTCTCCGTCGCTATGGTGACAGTGCCCTCACACCTCATACAGGTACGGCTATGTGTGTGTTTGTCCCTGTGTGTGTGTTTGTCCCTGTGTGTCCGAGCTCCATATCTGTGTGTGTGTGTGTCTTAGCCTGTGTGTGTGTCTGTTAGTGAGTGTGTGTGTTAGTGTGTGTGTGTGTGTGTGTGTGTCTGTGTGTGTGCGTGTGTGCACACGTCTGTGTCCGTGTGTGTCCAGTCTGTCTCCCAGTGTGCAGAGTCTGTTAAGGCATATGGCATCAGGACCCTTTCCCAGTGTCCCAACTAGAGAAACATCTTAGACCAGCACACACACAGCTACACACACACACACACACACATACAGAGACACACAGGCACATGCACAGAGACACTCACACAGACACATACAGACAGACAGACAGCAGTTGTGGTTCACCCCCAGGTCCAGCACGACAGGGAGACCAACAGATGTCTGCCTGTCTGTCTGTTTGTCTGTGTGTGTGTGTGTGTGTGTGTGTGTGTGTGTGTGTGTGTGTGTGTCTCCGTGTGTGTCTCCGTGTGTCCGGCTGTTTGCCTGCCTCCATAGTATGGAACCTACAGCATAGAAAGGAGGGAGAAGGGGGGAGAGAGAGAGGGCTGGAGGGAAGGAGGAGGGAGACAGGGAGGGAGAGAGAGGGAGGGAGACAGGGAGGGAGAGAGGTAGGGTGGGAGGGAGAGAGTTAGGGTGGGAGGGAGACAGGGAGGGAAGGAAGGAGGCGAGAGACGGGGAAGGAGAGAGAGAGGGCAGAAGGAAGGGAGGAGGGAGATCCAGGTCCTGGTAGGCTGGTGCGTGATCAGACTGAAGTCATTCATTATGAAGAGGCTGGGAGGAGAGCAAGCAACACAGAGCCTGAAACATTCATCACACACCACACATCCCTACACACACACACCACACATCCCTACACACACACCACACATCCCTACACACTTACACACACACTCACCACACATCCCTACACACACACACACACTCACCACACATCCCTACACACACACACACACACACACTAAACAAGCAAACAAACCTTGTTAGCATATGTGTAGGAGTGAGTGTGAGTCAAACAGGACATGTCCCAGACCCAGGCCTGCTCAGAGAGACAGACAGACAGAGAGACAGACAGACAGACAGAGACAGGCAGACAGACAGACAGACAGACAGACCGGCTGACAGGCAGGCAGGCAGACAGACACACCGGTAGTAAGACAGACAGAAAGACAGACAGACAGACCTGCTGACAGGCAGGCAGACAGACCGGCTGACAGACAGGCAGACCGGCTGACAGACTGGCAGACAGACCCAGTTGTCATTGCATTACTGTCCTCCCTGAGCAGGTTTACTGGCCTAGCTCCCTGCTCCAGTATAGAGAGCCAAAGTCAAGCATCACTGTGTCCTCAAGTCTAAGGTTCAGGAAGCAGCAGGATATGAGCTCTGCTTAGGACAGCAGGATATGAGCTCTGTTCTGCTCAGGGCAGCAGGATATGAACTCTGCTCTGTTCAGGGCAGCAGGATATGAACTCTGCTCTGTTCAGGGCAGCAGGATATGAACTCTGCTCTGTTCAGGGCAGCAGGATATGAACTCTGCTCTGTTCAGGGCAGCAGGATATTAACTCTGCTCTGTTCAGGGCAGCAGGATATGAACTCTGCTCTGTTCTGGGCAGCAGGATATTAACTCTGCTCTGTTCAGGGCAGAAGGATATGAACTCTGCTCTGTTCAGGGCAGCAGGATATGACCTCTGCTCTGTTCAGGGCAGCAGGATATTAACTCTGCTCTGTTCAGGGCAGCAGGATATGAACTCTGCTCTGCTCAGGGCAGCAGGATATGAGCTATGTTCTGTTTAGGGCAGCAGGATATAAACTCTGCTCTGTTCAGGGCAGCAGGATATGAACTTTGCTCTGTTCAGGGCAGCAGGATATTAACTCTGCTCTGTTCAGGGCAGCAGGATATGAACTCTGCTCTGTTCAGGGCAGCAGGATATGAGCTCTGTTCTGTTCAGGGCAGCAGGATATGAGCTCTGTTCTGCTCAGGGCAGCAGGATATTAACTCTGCTCTGCTCAGGGCAGCAGGATATGAACTCTGCTCTGTTTAGGGCAGCAGGATATGACCTCTGCTCTGCTCAGGGCAGCAGGATATGAACTCTGCTCTGTTCAGGGCAGCAGGATATGAGCTCTGTTCTGCTCAGGGCAGCAGGATATGAATTCTGCTCTGTTCAGGGCAGCAGGATACAAGCCCTGCACTGTTCAGGGCAGCAGGATACGAGCCCTGCTCTGCTCAGGGCAGCAGGATACGAGCTCTGCTCAGGGCAGCAGGATATGAACTCAGCTCTGCTCAGGGCAGCAGGATACGAGCTCTGCTCAGGGCAGCAGGATACGAGCTCTGCTCAGGGCAGCAGGATACGAGCCCTGCTCTGCTCAAGGCAGCAGGATACGAGCCCTGCTCTGCTCAAGGCAGCAGGATATGAACTCTGCTCTGCTCAGGGCAGCAGGATACGAGCTCTGCTCTGCTCAAGGCAGCAGGATATGAACTCTGCTCTGTTCAGGGCAGCAGGATATGAGCTCTGTTCTGCTCAGGGCAGCAGGATATTAACTCTGCTCTGCTCAGGGCAGCAGGATATGAACTCTGCTCTGTTTAGGGCAGCAGGATATGACCTCTGCTCTGCTCAGGGCAGCAGGATATGAACTCTGCTCTGTTCAGGGCAGCAGGATATGAGCTCTGTTCTGCTCAGGGCAGCAGGATATGAATTCTGCTCTGTTCAGGGCAGCAGGATACAAGCCCTGCTCTGTTCAGGGCAGCAGGATACGAGCCCTGCTCTGCTCAGGGCAGCAGGATACGAGCTCTGCTCAGGGCAGCAGGATATGAACTCTGCTCTGCTCAGGGCAGCAGGATACGAGCTCTGCTCAGGGCAGCAGGATACGAGCTCTGCTCAGGGCAGCAGGATACGAGCCCTGCTCTGCTCAAGGCAGCAGGATACGAGCCCTGCTCTGCTCAAGGCAGCAGGATATGAACTCTGCTCTGCTCAGGGCAGCAGGATACGAGCTCTGCTCAAGGCAGCAGGATATGAACTCTGCTCTGCTCAGGGCAGCAGGATACGAGCTCTGCTCAGGGCAGCAGGATACGAGCTCTGCTCAAGGCAGCAGGATACGAGCCCTGCTCTGCTCAAGGCAGCAGGATATGAACTCTGCTTTGCTCAGGGCAGCAGGATACGAGCTCTGCTCTGCTCAGGGCAGCAGGATATGAACTCTGCTCTGCTCAGGGCAGCAGGATACGAGCTCTGCTCAGGGCAGCAGGATATGAACTCTGCTCTGCTCAGGGCATCAGGATAGGAGCTCTGCTCTGGAAGTAGGACACACACGAGGAGGGAGAAGAAAAGAGCGGGAACAGGACAGGAAGGCATGAAAACTGCATCAGACTGCAGCCACACAGAGCAGGATGTTAATGATTCAGGAGACCCGGGATGAATAATGAAGGACTCCCTCTCTCTCTCCCTCTCTGTTTCTCTCTATCTCCATCCCTCTCTCTTGTTCACTCATTCACTCTCTCCTCTCTCTCTCTCTCTCGCTCTCGCTCTCTCCCTCTCCCCCCTCTCTCTTTGTCCCTGTCTCTCTCTGAGTCACTATAGCAACCTGGCCAGTAGATGGAGCCCTGCTCTTCAAGCCTTTTGCTGTCTTTTCCAACACACACACACACCTTCTCTCACACACACACACACTTACACTCCCTCCCTCTGCCTGTGTTAAAAGGCAGTGTGTTTGTGAGAGCTTTTGTGTGTGAAAGTATGTGTTTGGCTGAGGACTATGTCTCCCCCCCTCTCTCTGCCTTCCCCCTCTCTCTGCCTCCCCCCTCTCTTTGCCTCCCCCTTCACCTATTCGGCAGGCAGTGATGACCTGGCAGCCTGGAATGATGACCTGACTTTATTTCTGTGCTGATTGAACCATCAGGAGGTTTTTAATGACCTGTCTGCGTGCTCACCTCTCTCTCTCTCTTTCTTCATCCCTCCCCTCACCATCCCTTTTTCTCCCTCTCTCTCCCCCTCCCTCCCCCCTCCCTGGTGTAGAACAGAGCCATGCTCAGCAGGATCATCAAGCTGACTGACACAGCCGTCTGTCTGGAGTCATTCAGGGGCTCAGAGAGAGAGACCAACCCTCTCTACAAAGACTACCATGGTAAGACACACTCTCTCACACACACACACACACACACGCACTCTCACTCACACACACCCACACACACACACACACAAACACTCACACACACACTCACACAGAGATAGTGCATTAGAGCTGGGACTGGGGCCAGGACTGGAGGAGAGAGGGAGAGAGAGAGCAGAGGAAGGGAGACAAACAGAGAGAGGCAGGGGAGAGAGGCAGGTCAGAGAGGCAGAGCGGAGAGGAGAGGAGAGGAGAGGAAGAGAGGCAGAACAGAGACAGGATAAAGAGGTAAGGCAGAGCGGCAGGGAAGAGAGGCAGGGCAGAGAGGCAGGGCAGAGAAGCAGAGCAGAGAGGCAGGGCAGTGAGGCAGGGCAGAGAGGCAGGGCAGTGAGGCAGGGCAGAGAGGCAGGGCAGAGAGGCAGGGCAGCCCTCCTCCCAGGCCAGGCTGTCAGAGTGAGTTAGACTGCTGCTGCTCAATCAGACGTACTTCTCAGCTGACACACACACACACACACAGACACACACACAGACACAGGCAGGCAGGCCGGGGGGGTTCAGCTGCCACGATGCCCACCCTCCCCTCCCCCTTCCACTCTTCCCCCAACACCACCCTCACCTCCTTCCCCACTCCCCCCATCGCCAACCTCTCACCCTTCCACCTCACCCCCCCAGCAGAGTCCACCTCACCCCTCCAGCCCGACCCCCCCCCCCCCCCCCCCCCCCAGACCCATGCCCCTGGGGTTTGAAGAGGAGCAGACACACTGGGGAATCAATAATCTCACCCCTCCCTTTCCTCCTCTCCTCCTCCTCCTCTCCCTTTCCTGCTCTCCATAGCACCGAAAGTGAAGGATGAGGCTTTCACTTGGGGGGATGTGAAATAAAAGACTGATGGAAAGAGGTGGAGATGGGTCAGAGAGGGAGAGACAAAGAGAGAGAGAGAGAGGTGGAGAGAGAGGTAGAGAGAGTGTTTTTTTCTCACATACTCTCTTCTTTTTCCTCCTCCCCTCCTCCTCATTCCCTCCTCTACTCCTCCCCTCCTCCTCATTCCCTCTCCTCTACTCCTCCCCTCCTCCTCATTCCCTCTCCTCTCCTCCTCTCCTCCTCCCCTCCTCCTCTCCAGACAGCTTTAGCAGTGACAGGTTATAGTTGGAGTGTTCAGTTATACAGCAGCATGTTTCCTTTCCTCACAGTTCTAACATGTTGTCCTAGTGAAGCCAGCAAAGAACACCACACTGCACAAACATACAACACTGCAACAAAATCACCAGCTTCAACTTCTCAAACAACAGCATTTTGGATGTGTATTTGTAAGTCATGTCAAAAGACAGGCATGAAATGCCTCTGTAGGTAAAGAAATGTACAGGATGATATCAGAGAGATGGCACAACTAAAGGAAATGTGCTTTTGCATTGTTTTAATCTGCCTTCACGAGTGCTTATGCAAGTGTGTATTTGTGAGAGTCTGCGTTTGTGCAAGTGTGTGTTTGTGCGAGTGGATGTTTGTGGGAGTGTGTGTTTTTGCAAGTGTGTGTTTTTGCCAGTGTGTGTTTGTGCAAGTGTTTGTGCGAGTGTGTGTGTATGTTTGTGTGAGTGTGTGTTTGTGCGAGTGTGTGTTTGTGCGAGTGTGTTTGTGCGAGTGTGTGTGTATGTTTGCGGCCGCAGTTCAGGGCTGCTCAAAGCATGCTGGGACGCCTGTCACAGCGAATCAGGAGAGAGAGAATCACCCATGTGTACAGAGAAGAGAAACTACCATCCCCATCTCTCTCTCTCTCTCCCCGTCTCTCTCCCCGTCTCTCTCCCTCTCTCTCTCCCCGTCTCTCTCCCTCTCTCTCTCCCCGTCTCTCTTTTTTCTCTCTTTTTATACCACTTGCTTTTACTTTTCCATTTCATAAAAATGTCACTTTATGAAGGGGAAAAGGGAGACAGACCCCATTACACACACACAATCTCCCCATGCATTACACACAGACCACAATCTTCATTTACATTGTGCAGACACACACTGAATCTCACACACACACACAGACTCATCCACAATCTTCATTTACATTGTGCAGACACACACTGAATCTCACACACACACACACACACACACCCTCAGTGTCCTCTGTCATTCTTGCCTCTGAAGAAGACGAAAGCAATTAGTTCTCTGGAACAGAAGTTTGTGTTCATCCTGTTCTGGCTCATTACAGCAGCACAATCCTCTCTCTTTCTCTCTGTTTCTCTCTCTCTCTCTGTCTGTCTCGTTGTCTCTTTCTCGCTCTGTCTCTCTGTCTTTCTCTCCGTCTCCTCTCCAGCTGTCAGCCCAGCTTGGCTCTGAGAGGGGGGAGAGGGGAGGAGGGTTTGTGAATCTGAGTTCAATTGTCTCTTTGAAAAGATGAGCGGCTTTGACAGGTAGCAGATGCATTGTGGGATGGGGACGTGTCGATCTAAAGAATTTACCTGCTCTGATACCTCATGTTCAACACCATTTGATGTTCTGCACCTTCTTCTCCCCTCCCCTCCTCCTCTCTCGACCCCTCCTCTTCTCCTTTTCCTCTTCTCCTCTCTCATCCTCCTCCCCTCCTCCTCCTTCTCTCCTCCCCTCCTGCTCCTCCTGTCCTGTTCTCTCTTCCTCCTCCTCTCTCCTCCCATCCTCCTCGCCTGTCCTCTCTTCCTCCTCCTCTCCTATCTCCTCCCATACTCCTCTCTTCCTCCTCCTCCCCTCCCTCTCCTCCCTCCTCCTCCTCTCCTCTCCTCCTCCTTATCTCTCCTCCCCTCTTCATCGTCCTCTCCTCCCCTCCTCCTCCTCCTCCTCCTCTCCTCTCCTTCTTCTCCTCCACCTTTCCTTTCCTTCTACTCTCTCCTCCCTCCTCCTCCTTTCCTCTCCTCCCCTCCTCCTTACCTTTTCTCCCCTTCTTCTCTCTCCTCCTCCTCCTCTCCTTCTACTCTCCTCCTCCCCTCCTCCTCCTCCTCTCCTCCTCTCTCCTCCTCCTCTCCACTCCTTCTCCTCCTCCTCCTCTCCTCAGGCCTCCTTCATGTCAGACAGGTTCCTCATCTAAACTGTCTGGTCAGCGATGTTGCTGCTGATCATAAGGACCTGGCCTTCAAACTCAAGAGGAAGCAGTTCACCATCGAGGTAGGCCCCGACGAGCTTCCTGCAGAGCGAGAGCCCATCCGGGGGGCTGGTGTGTGATGCTGGGAGCAGAAAAACTGAACTAACCAGCACAGAGCGCGTGTTGATGTTGGCAGTTCATTCGATGTTCTTCCAATCAGGCCCTCCGGCCAACGGCTGTCTTGTTGTTTGGGGAATTTCCATGGACACATCGAAACACATCAGCTCTCACCCATCTCACCAATCAGGACGTAGAATCATCTTTATAAGCCATTGTTTCACAGCATTCTCGGCGTGCTGGTGACAGCTCACACGCTCACATATCTGAGGTGACTGGGGGGGGGGCATCTCTGCTGATTCACTGACACACCCTGGCTTGATGTGTACAGGCATGTGTGTACAGATAGCTTTGTTGTGTATGCACAGGTATGTGTGTGTGTACAGGTGAGCGGCATTCACACAGCATGTCTCAGCATAGCTGTGACCCATTGGTCAACTGTCTCACAGGCCTAGTGATTGACAGGTGAGATAATGATCAGATTCCCGCCCCCTGAGTCTGGAAGGTGTCTTACTAATCACCTCGTTACTCCTGCTGTGAGACGAGCCTCGGGGACATAGCCAGATACACACGCTCTCTGTCTGTCTCTCTGTCTGCCTGTCTGTCTCTCTGTCTGTCTCTCTGTCTGTCTCTCTGTCTGTCTGTCTCTATGTCTGTCTCTTGTCTGTCTCTCTCTTCTCTCTTGCCTCACCCTCACTCCTCACCCTCTTTCCTCACCCCATCTCTCCTACCCCCTCTCTCATCACCCCCTCTCTCCTCACAACCTCTCTCCTCATCTTTTCTCCTCTCTCTTCATCCTCTCTCCTCATCCCCTCTCTCCTCACACCCTCTCTCCTCACCCCCTCTCCTCACCCCCTCTCTCTCCCCGTCTCTCCTCACTCCCTCTCTCCTCATCCTCTCTCCTCACCCTCTCTTTCCTCACCGCCTCTCTCCTTCTCCCCTCTACCCTGACCTCAGAGAGTGACAGGTGATTGACAGACGTATTCTTCTTCAGCAGGGTCAGATAGCAGTGGAAACACGTCATCCGACCTCTCACCACACACACACACACACACACACACACGCAGTTGATTCCTATGACCCAGGTTCTCTGGAACGCGGACATGGTCAGGGCGATGAGAGTTTGAGGAGACGCTCTCTTTTCCGTGGTCCAGACCCTCACCCAGACCAGATCTGGTCTTTACCAGACTACAGTGATGGAGGGGGAGAGGCGGGGGGACTGGGGTTGACAGTTACCCATAATGCCCTGAGACAGACTTAACCCATGGCTCTGCCTGAGCAGGTAGAGGGTTAGGTGTTCAGACAGGATTAGTGCATACTCATACTCACACACCCACACACACACACACACACACACATTCAAACACTTACACATGCATACATATGAATGCACAATTATACCTTCAAACACACGTATATCTATGAATGACACAGTTCCAGAGATAGATTCACTCTCCTCTCCTCGCTCTCTCTCCCTCTCTCACCTCTCCCTTTTTCATCGCTCTTCCTCTCTCTTCTCTCCTCCTCTCTCATCTTTCTGTCTCATTTCTCTCCCTCCCTCCCTCCCTCACTCTCTCACTCAGTCCTAGGCCCTGTGCTGTAGAGGACTTGAAGAATGTGAAGATTTCTCAATTAAGTTTTCAGTGGCCTCACCTGACCTCTTAAACTGACAGGCATGGTGACGAGAGGCGGGGTCAGGCCAGGGTCAGGGGTCGTGTACAGTACGTCTGGAGAGGGGGGGCTCCTGCAATCAGTCAGCAATCAGTTAACTCTGTTTGTGTCAGTGTGTGTGTGTGTGTGTGTGTGTGTGTGTGTGTGTGTGTGTGTGTGTGTGTGTGTGTGTGTGTGTGTGTGTGTGTGTGTGTGTGTGTGTGTGTGTGTGTTAAAAAGGTGAACATATCCAACTCCTTTTAAGGTCAGAGAAGGGAGGGATGAAGAGGAAGAGAACGATGGACGGAGATGAATGTCTAGGATGTGTGGGAGGAGGGGCGGGAAGGAGGGCAGACTGGGGCCAGGGAGGGAGGCTAGTGGGGAGGGATTCAGGGGCTGGGGGGAGGAGGGGGAGAAGAGGGCTGTTAATGGAGCTACGAGGGGAGCAGAACGGAGGGTTTGGTAGGGGAGGAGGGGGAGGAGAAGGAGGCTTAGGAGGAGGTGGGGAGGGTTGGAGGTGGGGGGTGGGGGGGTTAAGTGATTTCCAGGTCATTTCTAATTAAAATGAGGGCTTCCCCTCAGAGGCAGGCTGGGAGGCAGAAAGGAGGGAGGAGGAGAGGAGAGACCTGCTTCTGGGTGAGGCGGTTTGATCTTGCCTGTTCTACACCCTGTCACACATCCACAGACAGGTGTGTGTGTGTGTGTGTGTGTGTGTGTGTGTGTGTGTGTGTGTGTGTGTGTGTGTGTGTGTGTATGTGTGTGTGTGTGTGGTGTCTCCTCACCTGTCCTCTTTCTACTCCAGTATGCCCAGGTGCATGTGTGCTTGTGCGTGTCCATGGTAAACACACCAGAACTGCAGCAGGAACTGCAGATCCAGAACTCATCTGGTCTGCTTATCTGGTCTGTTCATCTGGTCTGCTTATCTGGTCTGTTCATCTGGTCTGTTCATCTGGTCTGTTCATCTGGTTTGCCAGCTGTTCTGTTACACACTTTGGGAATAACAATCGGATTGAGATGGACGTCTTGGTAAAAAACCTCTCAGTGAATAATTCATACTTCCTCCCTTAGTGCACCCTGGAATCAGATGCATTCTGGGATGAGGTGTGTGTGTGCGAGAGGGGGTGAGTGTGTGTGTGTGTGTGTGTGTGTGAGAGAGGGTGAGTGTGTGTGTGTGTTTGAGAGAGAGGGGGTGAGTGTGAGAGGGTGTGTCAGTGTGTGTGTGTGTGTGTGTCAGTGTGTTTGAAAGAGTGTTTGCGTGTGTGTGTGTGTGTGTGTGTGTGTGTGTGTGTGTGTGTGTGTGTGTGTGTGTGTGTGTGTGTGTGTGTGTGTGTGTGTGTGTGAAAGAGAGAGCTGGAGGCCAGTCTGTGGCACGCGATCTAACCCCCCCCCCCCCCACCTCAGTTAAACACTTTACAGTGGAGGAATATTCAGCACATCACATCTGCATTCATAATTCATCCTGGCTGTTCTGCCCTTATCTATTCTCTGTGCGTTTTGTGTGTGTGTTAAGTGTGTGTTGTGTGTGAGAGAGAATAAGGCACACCCATTTATTACCCATGAGCCTTTCTGGACGTTAATTGCTCAGTCAGTGACACAGCACTAGCCTTGCTAACTGAGTGTTACATTGACAAAATAATGTTGTTATATATTTATTTGCTAGTTTTTGTTTTGTTTTTTGTTTTCATATTTTTGTTTAGTTTTAAGGAGCATCAGTTGTGTTGGCTCTGAGCTAAGTGAGCATTGCGTAGCACACCCAGGCAGCGCTCCGGCCTGCAGCCTGGAAGATGAGCTGTTTCATCGGTGACCAGTGAACCCTGAACACACCATCCATGCTCCTCTCACCATCCATTAGTTTAGACTGGCTTAGCCCAGCCAGATTGCTCAGACTAGATTAAACGATCCCAGACGATGTTCAACTCTGATTAGGATGAGAACGCACTGCTTTCTGGGTGCCATCCAACACAGAAGGGCTGTGTGTGTTTGTGTATGTGTCAGTATTGTGTGTGTCAGTATTGTGTGTGTGTATACAATAATATACCCCACAGCGAGTACAGGAATTTAAATCGGTTGCAACAAGTCACTGTGATCCTGGAGGAAACTAACATCAGGTCATTCCTAAGTAACGTACATATACATATGTACACCTCCCTCAACCCCCTCCCTCACCCTCCCTCACCTACCTCCCCCTCCCTCACCTTCCCTCACCCACCTCACCCCCCTCACCCTCCCTCACCCTCTTCACCCTCCCTCCATCCCATCATCTAAGTGAAGCTGAGCTGGTCTCCATGGTCACAGGAAGAAAGAGTGTGCTGGTCGGAGGGGTTCAAAGGTGGAATGTTGATCTCAAACAGCAGTGGAGACCAGGACACGCCCCTTCTGCCATCCTAAAAATCACTTTCCCACACTCTCTGTCGCTCTGCTTGGGGGTGGGGGTGGGGGGGGGGGGTAGATGAAGTATTTGTTGCGATAGCACGGAGGTGTGAGTGTGTGAGTGTTTCTAAGCCTCAGAAAGTGTGTAACATGAGTGGATGCTGCTGTTGTTTCTGTTTAGCTTTACTGTGGAGGATATCTGCTGAAGATCAGGACTATGCTCCTGTTCTCACCCTGGACAGTGTGTGTGTGTGTGCGTGTGTGCGTGTGCGCGTGTGTGTGCCCCCAGCCTCCTCCTGCCCCCAGCCTCCTCCTGCCCCCATTCTCCTCCTGCCCCCAGTCTCCTACTGCCCTCAGCCAGCTTCAGCCCCCAGCCTCCTCCTGAGTCTAGCTCCAGCAGAGAGTCTCATTCAGCCACACTCTCCTAAACATGTGCTCACTGAGAGGGAGTGCTGGACAAGCCTACAGCCAGGTCACTTGTGGTCAGGAGAGCAGCCAACACTAAGGACACTCTCTCTCTGGCTCTTTCTCTCTCTGTCTCTCTGGTTCTCTCTCTCTCTCTCTCTGGCTCTCTCTCTCTGTCTCTCTGGTTCTCTCTCTCTCTCTGGCTCTCTCTCTCCGGCTCCTCTCTCTGTCTCTCTGGTTCTCTCTCTCTCTGGCTCTCTCTCTCCGGTTCCTCTCTCTGTCTCTCTTGTTCTCTCTCTCTCTCTGGCTCCTCTCTCTGTCTCTCTGGTTCTCTCTCTCTCTCTCTCTCTGGCTCTCTCTCTCTCTCTGGATCTCTCTCGCTCCTTATCTCTCTTGCTCTCTCTCAGGCTCTCTCCCTGACTCCCCCTCTCTGTCTCTGGCTCCCCCTCTATCCTCACTCCCTCCCTCCCTCAGGTTAAATTTTAATCAGCACAGCACTTCACTACTGGTGGTAACATCTCTTAAAACCGCCCCTACATACATTTAAGCCCCTTCTCTCTCGCTCTCTGTCTCTGTGTGTGTGTGTTTCAACCCCTCTCTCTCTTCTTCTGAAACAGATCAAAAGATTTTGTCCATTTTGTCTCCCCCTTCAGTTTCTGCTCAGTCAGCAGCCCTCTCCCCCAGGTCACAGGGCCTGGCTCAGGGTGTGCTGTGCCAGGGTTTCACTGGAGGAGCTGGAGACCCTGGATAGAGCTTAGCACAATGCCGCCCCTCCTCCTCCTCCATACTTCCTGCCTTCCTCCTACCTTCTCATACCTCTACCTCCTTCCTCCACCTGCCACCCTCCTCCTCTCCCATCCCCCTCCCCCTTTCCCTCTCCTCTCCCCTCCCCCCTACTCCCTCCCCCTCTCTGGGGCGAGGTGGTGATGGTTATCTGGGGTGACAGCTCTCCTCTCCCTAGCGTGCCTACAACCCTCTAAGCGCAAGACCCGCCCTCCCCCTCTCTCCTCCCCCCTCTCCCTCCCTCCCTCCCTCCCTCCCTCCCTCAGAAGGGTACTAAGGTTACTGTATGTTTGTCTGACAATTCTTAAACATTTTCTTTCCTTCCTCAGTGTATGTGCGTGTGTGTGTGTGTGTGTGTGTGTATGTGATGATGTGCGTGTGTGTATGTGGGTGTGTATATGTGCTTGTGTGTATGTGGTGTGTGTGTGTGTGTGTGTGTGTGTGTGTGTGTGTGTGTGTGTGTGTGTGTGTGTGTGTGTGTGTGTGTGTGTGTGTGTGTGTGTGTGTGTGTGTGTGTGTGTGTGTGTGTGTGTGTGTGTGTGTGTGTGTGTGTGTGTGTGTGTGTGTATATGTGCGTGTGTGGTGTGTGTGTATGTATGTGAGTTGGTGTATGTGCATGTGTGTGTGTGTGTGTGTGTGTGTGTGTGTGTGTGTGTGTGTGTGTGTGTGTATATATATGTGCGTGTGTGGTGTGTGTGTGTATGTACGTGAGTTGGTGTATGTGCATGTGTGTGTGTGTGTGTGTTTGTGTTTCTGCGCACTCTGAAACTCTCTCAGACGGAGAATGTTCATGTGTTCAAGTTAAGATCCAGTCAGGAAGTGAAAGTGAGGGCCCCCGTGTCTCTGCCAGGGGCCCCCCCACCTTGTCACCATAGCAACATGGCCCAGCGCAGCTTTCTGTGATTAACATGGAAATATCCTCTAATAGGAATGGAAATTAATATGTTCATGTGAAGATGTCAGCTGTCAAATAGAGTCGTATTATACCCCCAGCACTCACACACTCACAGACAACACACACACTCACAGACACACACACTCACAGACAGCACCCACTCACTTATAGACAACTCACAGACACACACACTAACTCACAGACAACACACACACACATTAACACACACACACACACTCACAGCCAGCACCCACTCACTCATACACTCACAGACAACGCACATTCACAGACACACACTCACAAACAACGCACATTCACAGACACACACTCACACACTCAATCACTCACTCACAGACAGCACCCACTAACACACACACTCACAGAAAGCACTCTGGCTTACACACACAGGTGGAGGGAGAGGGGGCAGGGGAAGTGTGTGTGTGTGGGGGGGGGGGGAGTCACGTGATGGGGGTATTTTGTGTGTGCATTGATTACTTATGCTGAATGTTTCTCAGTGCCCCCGGCTCAGAGCATAAGCACATGGATCTCATTCATTCAGTCATTCATTTGACCCTTGAACCCTAGCTGAATTGTGTGGCCGTGTGTGAGTCCTCCTCGCTACGGAAAAGGTGCTAATTTAGGGATTTGGCAGCCAGTGAAAGGTTTAGTCTGTCTGGTCTGGAGAGAAGCTTTCAGGCATGTAGATGAGACAGATATCACAGCCTTTCTACTGATCTGGAGTCAAATACAGTTTGTCCATTTCTAGGATCTTTAGCCTCTGCCTGTATGGACTTGTATGCCTGGTAGATGGATAGCTAGTTAGCGCTCTGGCTCCTCCCTAGATAGCTAGCTATCTCACTTACAAAAACAGAAAAATATGTCATATAATTATGTTTATGAAGTGAACAAACATCGTAGTTTGAGAGGAAGGAGAGACTGAACTTTGTGATGTTCACAGACGTGACAAGGGAGGGAGGGAAGGTGTAGGTAAGGCTGTGTGTTTGAGCATACTGCATAGTTCCTGTGCATAGCTCCCAGGGTCACATGGTGGTCATGTGACCTTTGCCTAGTCACATGACCTAGCTCTGGGCTCACGCACGCCGTCTCTCACGGCAGGAACATAGTTGACATGTTTGGATCTGCATCCTTGTCTTTCTCACACACATAGCTGTCATTTCCTCTGAAAAGATGTCAAATACCTTCCTGGGGTGGAAGGAGAGTGTGTGTGTGTGTGTCTGTGTCTGTGTCTGTGTGTGTGAGCCTGTGTGTGTTAGAGCCTGTGTGAGTGAGCCTGTGTGAGTGAGCCTGTGTGTGTGTGTGTGTGTGTGTGTGTGTGTGTGTGTGTGTGTGTGTGTGTGTGTGTGTGTGTGTGTGTGTGTGTGTGTGTGTGTGTGTGTGTGTGTGTGTGTGTGTGTGTGTGTGTGTGTGTGTGTGTGTGTGTGTGTGTGTGTGTGTGTGTGCGTGAGAGCCTTTGGCAGTGTAAGAGGGTGTGGGAACACACGCTCCAAGTACTGTTCACCTGCTAACCATCTTGTTTTTGGCTCGTTTGGCCCTGCGTGCGTGTCCCTGTGCGTGTCCCTGTGCGTGTACACCTGTGTGTGTACACACCTGTGTGTGTGTGTATACCTGTGTGTTTGCATGCGTCAAGTTCCTGAAGTTCCCCTGTCTCACTCCAGGAATCTGGACACAGCTAAATTGCCCACCCTCTCTCTCAGGTACCACCCTGCCTAATCCGCCCTCGTCCAATCCCCTCTCATCTCCCACCACCCTTGTCCAATCACCTGTCATTTCCCACCATCCTCGTCCAATCCCCTCTCATCTCCCACCACCCTCGTCCAATCACTTCTCATCTCCCACCACCCTTGTCCAATCAACCCTTACTTCCCACCACCCTCGTCCAATCACCCCTCCTTCTGGTATTTCCACCATCCTATCTCCTCCTCTTCCTCACCTGAACTGTCGGAGCGGAACACAGATTCTCTCCCAGACTGTTCTGCTCATGTGACCTGCCTCTGTGGGCGTGTCTGGAACCCTGCCATGTGATTGATGGTTGGAAGAGGGTGACCTGTTAGAAATGAGGCTCCTCCCACCACACCTCGGCCATCCCAGCAGGAAGAAAATCTGTTTTTTAACGGTATACCAGACCTCCAAATGGACACACCAAAAATCATCTTTCCTTATATTTTCTCCCTTAAATGTTCCCAAAATTGTTCAGAGAGGTAGAACATTTTATTATTATTATTTAGATTAAAACTTTTGCTACTGGATGGAAGGATGTGGGTGCTCTCTCAAGATGATCTCTTCTCCTCCCAACCTCACTCCCAGAGACAGAGAGAGACAAAAAGAGAGGTAGAGAAAGAGATGGAAAGAGAGGTGGAGGGGATGGGGGAGTTTGCATCTCATTGCCTTCCATCATTTACGCACACACACACACATATCTCTTCTGTCCTAATTGCTTGCTTTCATCTTCTCATCTATCTCAAATCCTTTCTCGTTCTCTCCATCTCTGTCCCCCTCGCTTTCAAACAGGCTTCCTTCATCTCCACGTCTTTCTCTGTTTCCCAGCATGCAGTTGTGCTGTTTCCACCTGCTATGTGGATCTGAGCTCACAAACTCCTCAGTCTTTCTGTCTCATCTTCTCCCTCTCTTTGTCCTCTGTGCTTCCTGTGTGTGTGTGTGTGTGTGTGTGTGTGTGTGTGTGTGTGTGTGTGTGTGTGTGTGTGTGTGTGTGTGTGTGTGTGTGTGTGTGTGTGTGTGTGTGTGTGTGTGTGTGTGTGTGTGTGTGTGTGTGTGTGTGTGTGTTTGAGTTGGACAGCTTACTGGCCCGTGTATGTACTCCTGACAGTCTCCCCAAGCGGTCTGCCTTCCATGCAGATATGAGCTCTAAAATGACGCCTATTTCAGTGTTTAGAGGCAGATCTCATGGCTGTCTGCATTAAAACAATTAAACTCTGCCCCTCCTTCCCCACAACAATCATTTTCAGATGTGTCGGGTTCAATTTAGCACGAAATAATCCTTTTCTGAATCACTTCACTTCTTCTCTCTCCTTTTCTTCCTCTCTCTCTCTTCCTTTTAGCTCTATGAAATAGCTGCCCCCTACCTCTGCCTTGCTGCCTCACTCTGCCCCCCCTCTCTCCCTCTCTCCCTCCTCCCTCCTCCTTTCTCTCCGCTCTTTACACCTTCTCTCACTCTATCCCCCTCTCTCCCTCTCTTTCCCCTCTCTCCTCCTTTCTCTCCGCTCTTTACCCCCTTCTCCCCCTCTCTCCCTCCTCTCCCCTCCTCTGTTTCCTCTCAGTCTGGACGTCACTGTGGCAGCTCGCAGGGCGGGGGGTATTTGTTTAGGGGGTAATTGCTGTGTGGATCTGGGAGGTAATG
>CM059295.1:6572500-6662500 GCA_030340665.1 Neosalanx taihuensis | reverse complement strand
ATTCACACTGGCTGTTTACTTTAGTAATCGGCAGACAATTTGCTGAGTAGAAATAGATTTAATGATAATTTAACTGCTTTCTGTCTGCTGCTGTGGACCTTGGCACAAACGACAGGTATGCTCTCTTTTTTCTATCCTCTCACTGTCTCTCACTCTGTCTTTATTTCTTTGTCTTTCTCTCGCTTTCTGTGTCCCTCTCTCTATATTTTGTATTTCTCTTTCTCTCGCTCTCTGTCCATATCTCTATCCCTTGATCCAAGCGTTTGTCAACTTCATCTTATCATCAATCTTATGTAGTAGCATGCCCCATCCCTCCACCCCTCCACTCCTCCCCACATCCCTCCCCACCCCTCCCTCCCTACCCAACACACTCTTCCTGGGGGTTCGTAGTCCATCCTTCAAAAGCCAGTGGTTCTTCATTCCATCACATCTGCTTTCTGCTCATACTGACTCTCTGAAAAGGGTTCTTCAAGCTTCGGCACATCAAGTATTTTAGAGTTGCTGTGCTTTGCTGTGGTTGTGTCGCACTGTGTTTTATAGAGAAACCTAGCCTGCTGTGGAAAAACCATCACATGGGGTTGAGCTGTGAGCTAGCTTTCAAGTTCAAACACAAGGCATATGTGCTGCAACGTGTGTTAATGTTTACTTATCTTAAAGTGCCAGCCTCTTTAAATTTTGTTTCTCTCTGTATTTGTCTTTCTTTCTCAGCCCTCTCTCTCTCTCTCTCTCTCTCTCTCTCTCTGTCTAATTCTCTGTCTTTGTCTCTGTCTATATGTGTGTTTGTCTCTCTCTCTATGTGTTCATGAGTGTGAGTAATGTGTGTGTGTGTGTTTCCTCTCAGGCCCAGATCCTGGACCTCCAGCAGGTTCTGCTCAGTAAGAATGCAGAGATTGACAGTCTTCACAGCCAACTGCTGTCCCGACCCTCGCTGGTCACTGAGGGCTGGGAGAGAGGTACGCCCCCCCCTTCACCCCCCCCCCCCCCGTCCCTCCCCTGAGCCTGCCCCATCCTGTCTCACCCTCATGAGTGCGTGTGTGTATGTGTGGCGTCTAATACCTCTACGTCTCTGTCTCTCCATCATGCATCACTCACTCTTAGAGGAGATGTACAGGAGGAGGCTGAACAACAAACGTAAGACTCTTCACTAGACAGCTTCCTCGACTCCTCACCTTCTACCTCCTCACCTCCTAATTCTTAACTCCTTAACTCCTACCTCCTCACCTCCTCAACTTCCACCTCCTACCTCCTCACCTCCTCAGCTTTCACATCCTCACCTTCCACTTCCTGCCTTCTCACCTCCTCACCTTCCACCTCCGACCTCCTCACCTTCCAAATCCTCACCTCCTCACCTCGTCTCCACCATCTATCTTCTCCTTGCCGTACATTTCTGCATGGGTCTCCATCTCTTTCTGGTTTGCTGTGAACACTACTTTAGCTGCTCTCCTCCATCCCGTCTTTGTATCCTGTCCTGCCTTCCTTCACCTCTCGTGCTCCTGTCCTCCTCCTCCCCCCTTCCCTCCTTCTTCTTCTCACTATCTCACCTCCATCTCCTCCTCTTCTCCATTCTTCCTCCCACCCCTCCTCTCCTCTCCTCCTGTCTCCCTCCTTGGTTGTCAGTCCTAGATCAAAGGGCAACACGATATCCCATCCGTGGTCATTTATCTATTGATCTATTTCTATCTTCAGACCAAGAACTTCAGAGACTCAGAGCCGGCATGGAGTCATTGCTAGCTGCCAACGATGAGAAGGTCAGTTACCATGGCAGCCAAACAGAGATGTTTGTCTTTAACTCAGATGTAAACGAAGTGGACTGATGGAACGTCCAGCTGGACGGTGGCGTTGGTTCACAAGGAGTCCAGACAGTGGCGGAGGAGGAGCGGTTAAGGAATCGGGCTGGTAATCAGAAGGTTGCCGGTTCGATTCCCGGCCGTGCCAAATTATGTTTGGGCAAGGCACTTCACCCTACTTACCTCAGGGGGGAATGTCCCTGTACTCGCTGTAAGTCGCTCTGGATAAGAGCGTCTGCTGAATGACTAAATGGAAATGTAATGTTTAAAGAACCCTGTGTTGGTGTGTACGGCTTCACCATTATGGCTGTGGAGAACAGCTGGCTGGACAAGGCTAATAGCCAACAGCATACCTCAAGACCTACCGTCCTTCCTGTGTGACCCCCCTTACACCAGCAGCAGCAAAGAGGAGCTACTGTGTTATTGCAGTCTGGCAGAAGGAATCTTGGATGTTTGAGGACACATAGACACACATGTGTGCTATACACACAGAGACATACACACACATTCATACTATAAACACATGCACACTGAGGTCAATGATTTCAGGGAAAACCACACTTAAGTTCTACTGGATCTGCCAGGCCTAATTTAGCAGTTAGCTTCATTAGAAGAGAGACCTTCCCAAAGCCTAACTCAAAGCACCACTTCAAAACACCCCAGATCTTCTGAGCGAGCTGCCACAGCTTGTGTTTCCAGCTGGGCAGCACACTGGCTCCACCCAGCACAGTCCATGGAAAGTACATACCATGTGTGTACATAGTATATTAGTTAATCAGGCTAAAAGGAACATTCCCATCTATTTTAATAGCTGATATATCATAGTTCAAAGGACCTCTTCAATCATAATGATTAATTGTGAAAGTATGAGTAGGATTCTAATGTGAAAAGAGCCACCATGGAGTTCGTAACACCATGGTAAGAAGTTGGTTCTGTAAGTATTGTTAAGATGTTTGATGGTGGTTTGTGTAATCTTCATGTAAAGTGTTTTTAAATTATGTGTTTCAGGATCGCAGGATCGAGGAACTCACCCTGCTGTTGAGTCAGTGTCGTCAGTTCAGAGAGATCTCTGCCACCAGGCATGGAAACCACGGTAACCACCTCTCCATCTATCCTCCTCTCCATTTCTCCTCCTCCTTTCCAGCCTTCCTCCATTTCCATCTCTCCTACTCCATCTCTCCTCTTCTCAATCTCTCTTCCTCCTTTCCAGCCTTCCTCCTCTCCAGCTTTCCTCCTCCTCCTTTCCAGCCTTCCTTCTCTTTATCCCTCCACTCTTTATCCCTCATCCCTCATCTCTTCCTCTCTTCCTCTCCTCCACCTCTCCTCCCCATGTCTCCTCCTCTATATCTGTTCCTCCATCTTCCTCCTCTCCATCTCTCCTCTCCATCTCTCCTCCTTCATCTCTCCTCCTCCACCTTGCCTCTCCATCTCTCCTCCTCCATCTCTCCTCCTCCACCTCGCCTCTCCATCTCTCCTCCTCCACCTCTCCTCATTCATCTCTCATCCTCCATCTCTCCTCATTAATCTCTCCTCCTCCATCTCTCCTCCTCCACCTCTCCTCCTCCACCTCTCCTCATTCATCTCTCCTCCTCCATCTCTCCTCCTCCATATCTGTTTCTCCATCTCTCCTCCTCTCCATCTCTCCTCCTCCATCTCTCCTCCTCCACCTCTCCTCATTCATCTCTCCTCCTCCATCTCTCCTCCTCCATATCTGTTCTTCCACCTCTCCTCCTCTCCATCCCTCCTCCTCTGCGTTTTTACAACACAGCTGTGTCTTTGCCCTAGCCCCGTCTCCAGCCTCGCCCCCTGCTCTCCCCGTGTCCAATCAGAGGACACCGTCCAGCAGCAGCGAGGAGGAGGAGCAGGGCGCCATGACGACGGCTCAGTCCACCGACTCCCCGTCCAGCAGCCTGAAGTCTGAGGTGAGGGGGAGGGAGATTCGGAGGAGTGAAGGGGAGGAGGGAGAGGAACGGGATCACTCATGTTGAGGTGCGTTTGTTTCGTCTCTCCTCAGTCCCAGCTGTCCTCCAGTAGCTCCTCCCCACAGCTGCGTTCCTCTATCTCCAGTCACCCTCGCTCCAGGTAACAGGCCGCGACCAGGTGTTTGAGTAAATAATGTGTGTGTGTGTGTGTGTGTGTGTGATTAATGTGCTGTGTGTTGTGTGTTGGGTAAATAGTGTGTGTGTTCTGAATAATGTGTTGTGTTCCATCAGGCCACTGCCTCTGCTTCTGTCCAGCAGCATGAACGACCTGCAGAATGGATCCTCACAGAAGGTGAACCTTCTCCCGTGACCTCTGTTTCCCTCTCTGTCTCTCTTTCTTTTTTTTTCTCTCTCTCTCTGTTTCTGTCTCTCTCTCTCTCTCTGTCTCTCTCTGTCTCTCTCTGTCTCTCTCTCTCTCTCTCTCTCTCTCTCTCTCTCTGTATCTGTCTCAGTCCTGCTGAGAACCTAACACCATTTCTTGTGTCTTCCGTAACCATGTGTTGATCTTGTGTCCTGTGTTGTGTGTCCTGTGTCTTGTGTGTCCTGTGTCTTGGGTGTCCTGTGTTGTGTGTCCTGTGTCTTGTGTGTCCTGTGTCTTGTGTGTCCTGTGTCTTGGGTGTCCTGTGTTGTGTGTCCTGTGTCTTGTGTCCTGTGTCTTGTGTGTCCTGTGTCTTGGGTGTCCTGTGTTGTGTGTCCTGTGTCTTGTGTGTCCTGTGTCTTGTGTGTCCTGTGTCTTGGGTGTCCTGTGTCTTGTGTGTCCTGTGTCTTGGGTGTCCTGTGTCGCTCCCCCAGGCTCAGGAACAGCAGGGGGAGGGAAAGTGCTCCACGTTGCCTGTGAAGGTTTGTTTGTTTGTATTCAAGTCATTGAGATTTTTTCGTTTACTCTGAAGAATATTTTTTTGCTGCTGTAGTTGAGACCAACTGTAGAATGAATAACGTGTCATACGTAAGGTGTCTCACACGGAGCATAACGGAGACAGCGAGGCGGGAGACACCAGCGAGGCCGGAGAGACCAGAGAGGCCAGGGAGACCTCAGACAGCCCAGAGGCTGGGGAGGCCGCGGAGGCTGGGGGGGCCAGCGAGGCCAATGACTGTCAGAGCCAGAGATCTCCAGCTCTGAGTGAGAATGAAGACTCCTCCCAGAGTAAGCTGCAAGGAATGCTGAAATGCTGCCCTTATGTTTACACCGCACTGACTTTCAATCACATTTCACTCGACCTAACAAAACAGCATTTTCCTTTTAGCCTGACTATATGCTACTAATATACCGCCTACACACTGTGTGTGTGTGTGCACTGTAAATGAGAGACTGGCTGGCATGAAAGCTCTAGTGTGTGTTGATAGATAGGGTCTTGGTGGTCTCCTCCTTGACCCTGGATCTCAAACTGAACACAGCCCAAGGTTATTCCTGCTTCAGACTCAGACCACACTCCCCTCCCTCCCTCCCTCCCTCCCTCCCTCCCTCCCTCCCTCCCTCCCTCCCTCCCTCCCTCCCTCCCTCCCTCCCTCCCTCCCTCCCTCCCTCCCTCCCTCCCACACCACCCTCCCCCCTAACCCCACCCTCCCTCTCTAATGCACCACAGTCACTCCCGCCCCACCCCTGGTCCCTCTGATTGACCATGCTCACCCTAACCCCACCCTCTCTGATTGACCACACACCCCACCCTATCCTGCCGAAAATAGGGAGGATGAGAGTGCCACTATGACCATGACCTCCATAGTCGGCATCTACATTTACATTTATTCATTTAGCAGACGCTTTTATCCAAAGTGACTTACAAGAGAGAGCTTTACAAAGAGCATCGGTCACTGAGTATAGCAACGTGATAGACCCCGAACATAGTGGGCTTTTAGATTGTGAAGCATACATCGTGAGAACCGATAAGTGCCAAGGGAAGAGCAACTAGTTCTGAGCAACATCAGATTATGTTTTCAAGTACCATACAATTTTAAGTGCCATAACATTTTCTGAATAAGTTAGTATTAAGCCTTTTTTTGAAGGTGAGGAGGCAGGCTGTGCTTCTGATGGAGGTGGGGACTTGATTTCACCATTGGGGAGCCAGACAGTGGAAAAGTTTGTGTTGGGCTCTGGTGCTCTTGAGGGGAAGGGGGGGGGGGTACCACTAGACGGTTGTCAGCAGACGACCGCTGGTGGCAGGCAGGGGTATAAGGCCAGAGGTGAGAGTTGATATAGCTCAGGGCAGTCCCGTTTACTGCTCGGAAGGTTAGCACCTAGCACTACCCAGTGGTCATAATTATGCATTACATGTGTGATTTGTAAAATCACATTCAAGTGTCAAGCCACTAATCCCAGCTGTGCTCTCTCTCTCTCTCTTTTTCTCTCTCTCCGCTCTGTGAAGGGAATTCTGAGAAGACAGGAAGTGTCCCTCCCTCTGACTCCTCCCCCCAGTCCTCAGGGGCGGAGTCTGGCCAGCGGTTGGTTGGCTCTCCGGAACACCTGAAGAACAACAGGAGCATCAGGAAGCTGTGGGGGAAGTGAGTTAGCACACATACACACTAGCTTCCTACAAATACACACTACCTGCCTACAAATACACACTACCTGTCTACAAATACACACTACCAGCCTTCAAATACACACTACCTGCCTACAAATACACACTACGTGCCTACAAATACACACTACCTGCCTACAAATACACACACTACACTGTTCTCTCTTGTTTTCCCTCAACTTTCTCCCCTCACCCTCACCCCCCTCCACAGGTTGAGGAGGACCCAGTCAGGGGGTCTTCAGTCAGGGGGGCTCCAGGCAGGGGTGCTCCATCCAGTGGACCAGGACCAAAGCCAGTTCAGGAGGGGGGGTCTGAGGGCCACTGCAGGGCCCAGACTGACCAGGAGCCCGGGTTCAGCCAGCGCAGTACGGTAAAGACATGGTTCTACCAGTACAGTAAAGACGTGGTTCTACTATTACAATCAAGACGTGGTTCTACCAGTACAGTAAAGACGTGGTTCTACCAGTACAGTAAAGACGTGGTTCTACTAGTACAGTCAAGACGTGGTTCTACCAGTACAGTAAAGACGTGGTTCTACCAGTACAGTACTAGACGTGGTTCTACTAGTACAGTCAAGACGTGGTTCTACCAGTACAGTAAAGACGTGGTTCTACCAGTACAGTACTAGACGTGGTTCTACCAGTACAGTAAAGACGTGGTTCTACTAGTACAGTCAAGACATGGTTCTACCAGTACAGTAAAGACGTGGTTCTACTAGTACAGTCAAGACGTGGTTCTACCAGTACAGTAAAGACGTGGTTCTACCAGTACAGTACTAGACGTGGTTCTACCAGTACAGTAAAGACGTGGTTCTACCAGTACAGTAAAGACGTGGTTCTACCAGTACAGTAAAGACGTGGTTCTACCATTACAGTAAAGATGTGGTTCTACCAGTACAGTAAAGACATGGTTCTACCAGTACAGTAAAGACATGGTTCAACCAGTACAGTAAAGACGTGGTTCTACCAGTACAATAGAGACATGTTTCTGGGCTGTGTGGAGGAGGAGTTACAGCAGCAACAATAGCAGAATATTGAATTTCCATGAAATGGCATGAAAGATCTCAGCTATCCCTCAGACAGACTGACGTGTGTGTGTGTGTGTCTGGGTTCTTCAGGGATGTGAACACTCCCTTCAGGCAGTGGAGCAGAGAGCAGGTGTGTGGCTGGCTGGAGGACTGTGGTCTGGGCCAGTACGTCAACCTGACCAGGCAGTGGGTGGAGAGTGGCCAGACTTTGCTGTCTGCAACGCCCCAGGACTTTGAGAAGGTCAGGAACAGGATGGAAGATGGTGCACATGTGCTGGATATCACAGTACTGGGCAGCAGTACTAAGGCACTAACAGATGTGTATACATGCTTGTGTGTGTGTTCTGTCTGTGCGTGTGTGTCTGTTTGTGTGTGTGTTTATCTGTGTGTGTCTCTGCATGTGTGTGTCTTTGTGTGTGTGTGTGTGTGTGTGTATGTGTGTGTGTGCATGTGTATGTGCGTGTGTCTGTGTGTGTGTCTGTGTGTGTCTGTGTGTGTGCATGTGTGTGTGTGGGTGTGTGTGTTTGTGAACAGGAGATGGGGATGAAGCATGCCCTCCACAGGAAGAAGCTTCAGTTGGCTCTGAGCTCTGTCAGCAGCAGGGTGGTGGACAAGTCCTGTGATCTGGATCACATCTGGGTCACACGTACGTGCCCCTCCTCCTGTCACCTCCTCTCCTCTAACCTCCTCTAACCTCACCTCCCCTGATCTGGAACACATCTGGGTCACACGTACGTGCCCCTCCTCCTGTCACCTCCTCTCCTCTAACCTCCTCTAACCTCACCTCCCCTGATCTGGATCACATCTGGGTCACACGTACGTGCCCCTCCTCCTGTCACCTCCTCTCCTCTAACCTCCTCTAACCTCACCTCCCCTGATCCGGAACACATCTGGGTCACACCTACGTGCCCCTCCTCCTGTCACCTCCTCTCCTCTAACCTCCTCTAACCTCACCTCCCCTGATCTGGAACACATCTGGGTGACACCTACGTGCCCCTCCTCCTGTCACCTCCTCTCCTCTAACCTCCTCTAACCTCACCTCCCCTGATCTGGAACACATCTGGGTGACACCTACGTGCCCCTCCTCCCGTTACCTCCTCTCCTCTAACCTCCTCTAACCTCACCTCCTCTGATCTGGACCACATCTGGGTGACACGTACATGCCCCTCCTCCCGTCACCTCCTCTCCTCTAACCTCCTCTAACCTCACCTCCTCTGATCTGGACCACATCTGGGTGACACGTACATGCCCCTCCTCCCGTCACCTCCTCTCCTCTAACCTCCTCTCACCGCCCCTGATCTGGACCACATCTGGTTGACACGTAGGTGCCCCTCCTCCTGTCACCTCCTCTCCTCTAACCTCCTCTGATCTGGACCACATCTGGGTGACACGTACATGCCCCTCCTCCCGTCACCTCCTCTCCTCTAACCTCCTCTCACCTCCCCCTGATCTGGACCACATCTGTTGACACTTACGCTCACAACCTCCTCACTTCACCACTACGCTAACCTCTCCAACCTACACCGCATTCAGCCACATGACAGCCCGTAGAGTCGCCTACCTTCACCACCACATCCCCCTGGACCTGGACCGTTGAAACGCTGACTGAGTTGAACTTCCTTTCCAGGCTGGTTGGACGACATCGGGCTCCCTCAGTACAAAGACCAGTTTCACGAGGGCCGAGTGGATGGAAGGATGATCCAGTATCTCACTGTGGTAAGACCCGAGTATTGAATCCCAGAGCAGAACTCAAATCAGAAGCAGTCAGTGCATGTCAAGTTTTGACGTGTTTTTGTGTGTCTGTGTGTGTGTGTGTTGTGTGTGTGTCTGTTCTGTTCCTCCAGAACGACCTCTTAGCCCTGAAGGTCACCAGCCAACTTCACCATCTCAGCATCAAGTGTGCCATCCATGTCCTTCATGTCAACAAGTTCAACCCCCACTGCCTGCGCCGTAGACCTGGGGATGAGGTGAGGGGGGGGGGGGGGGGGGGAGGGGAGGGGAGGGTAGGGGGGAGGGGAGGGAGGGAGGGGAGGGAGGAGGTGAGGGGGAGGGATGGAGGGAAGGGAGGTAAGGGGGAAAGAGAGGAGGGAGGAGAGGAGGAGGGAGGGAAGGGAGTGAGGAGAGAAGGTGACGGGGAGGGGAGGAAGGGGTAACGAGGGAGGGAGGGAGAAGAGGAGCGAGGGGGGAGGGGAGGAAGGGGAGGAGGTGAGGGGGAGGGAGGGGGGGAAGGGGCGGGTGGAGAGGGAGAGGGAGGAGAGGAGGAGATGAAGGGTGGGAGGGGCAGAGTGAGGAGAGGGAGGGAGTAAGAACAGAAGAAGGCCTAAAGATATGAGTGGTTCCTAGACTTATGTCTGGTGTGTATGCATCTGTGTTTGTTTGTGTGTGTGTGTGTGTGTGCATCTGTGGGTGTTGCCCCTCAGAAGCAGCCCCCTCCTTCAGAGGTGGTGCAGTGGTCTAACCATCGGGTGATGGAGTGGCTCCGGGCGGTGGAGCTGGCAGAGTACGCCCCCAACCTAAGGGGCAGCGGGGTGCACGGGGGGCTCATCGTGAGTGTCTCTCCACAACACCACACTACACTTCCTGTTCTTAACACCTCCCTACACCTCCTGTCCTTAACACCTCCCTACACCTCCTGTCCTTAACACCTCCCTACACCTCCTGTCCTTAACACCTCCCTACACCTCCTGTCCTTAACACCTCCCTACACCTCCTGTCCTTAACACCTCCCTACACCTCCTGTCCTTAACACCTCCCTACACCGCCTGTCCTTAACACCACCCTACACCTCCTGTCCTTAACACCTCTTCTCCTCAATACCACCCTACACTGCCTGTCCATAACACCTCCTCTCCTCAACACCCCCCTACACCTCCTCTCCTCAACACCACCTTACCCCTCCTCTGCTCAACACCACTCTACACCTCCTCTCCTCAACACCACCTTACCCCTCCTCTGCTCAACACCACTCTACACCTCCTCTCCTCAAGACCACCCTACACCTCCTCTCCTCAACACCACTCTACACCTCCTCTCCTCAACACCACTCTACACCTCCTCTCCTCAACACCACCCTACACCTCCCCCCTCAACACCCCCTCTCCCCTCCTCTCCCCTGGTGAGCTCCAACTCTCTCCCATCTGCCCCCTTAGATTCTGGAGCCTCGCTTCAGCTCAGAGACTCTGGCTCTGCTCCTCAACATCCCTCCTCAGAAGACCCTGCTCCGCCGCCACCTAGCCTCCGCCTTCTCCGCCCTGGTGGGGCCTCAGGCCTCTCTGGAGAAGAGGGAGTACGCCAACGCCACCGGCCACGTCCCCCTCACCACCACCGCCAAAGTCAGGGTACGACCGCCCACCCAGTCAGAGATCTGATGTTTTAGAAGAAGGCAATAGGTAGTGAGAGACAGAAGAGAGGAAAAGGAAGGGAGAGATGAAAGGTGAAACAGGGGGACAAATAGGTGGAGAGGGGGTGAGGGAGGATGAGAATAGAGAAAAGGGGAGGGAGATGGGTTGACAGACAGAGGTGGAGGGAGTGAGGGAGATGGGAAGAGGAAGAAGGAGCATTTATTGGTCTGTCTGTCTGTCTGTCTGTCTTTCTAGCCCAAGAAGCTGGGCTTCCACCACTTCAGCCACCTGAGGAAGAGGAGACCAGACGAGATGGAGGACTACATCTGTCCCATAGGCACAGGAGCACTTGTTGTCTCTAACGGGGTCTCCCCACGGCCATACGCAGGCGTCCGGGGCCTCAGCCCCATCCTGGACCGAGAAACAGACGCGAGACAGGAGCAGGTGGAGACCTGAGACTGACCCTCCTGCCAACCAATGACTGCCAAGCTCACAGCTCCTTAACACCACCCCTAACCCCCGCCCCACCCCAACATGCCAGTACAAAACACGCACACCCTTGATTACTCCTTGAATCGAGGTGCTGAATACGCGATTCACCAGAAAATCTAACGATTTGGCCTTTCGATGCTGTCAAACTGTGATTAGCTGGTAGCGCTGTAGTGATGATGAGCTGATCAGCAGTGATTTGCTTCACAACTCGATCCACCTGATCGCGTCAGCATTGGGATTCACCTGTTAACAGGTTATCTGCGACAGTCGCTCTCCACATTCCTCCTGAAATGATGAACTCACTGTGCTTTAAGATTCTTCCCTAACCCCGATGTTAACCTCCCCCAAACCTCCCTCCCCTGTGTTCCTGATGTTAACCTCCCCCCTTCTCACTCCCGTGTTCCTGATGTTAACCTCCCCCCTCCTCCCCCCTGTATTCCTGATGTTAACCTCCACCCTCCTCCCCCCTGTATTCCTAGTGTTAACCTCCCCCCTGTATTCCTAGTGTTAACCTCCCCCCTGTATTCCTGATGTTAACCTCCCCTAAACCTCCCTCTCTCACCATGTTCCAGATGTTATCCTCCTCTCTCCCCCCCGCCTCCATATTCCTGGTGTTCACTTCCCCCCTCCTCCCCCTTGTATTCCTGATGTTCACCTCCCCCTCCTCCCCCCTGTATTCCTGATGTTCACCTCCCCTTAACCTCCCTCCCTCCCCGTGTTCCTGATGTTAACCTCCCCTCCTAAAGATAGACTGTCTCTGCTTTGCTATAGCGCATTACTAGCTTCCTGACGCTAATTCAGAATCCCGATCATTATGATTTGCTTTGTTTTTATCATCATGTACCGTTGTTGTATTTTAGTTGTTTCCGCGCCTCTTTGAGTTCTGATGCGGAAAAAGATTTTACTCCTATATTTTGAAATGTATAATCCAATGCTGTATATGTTGTTTGGTACACAACTTATTTATTGCTCACCCACCTGAATGGCTTAGTCGGAAAGAAAATGGCCTTAAGAACATTTATTATTCTGCGGTTGTTGTTTTAGTTTAACGTAAGCTAAGTGTTATCACTCGCCAAAGTCCTTAACTCATTCACATTGAAACAGTTACCTAAATCCCAGAGGTGTTATATTACTTGTTATGTCCTTCAGATATGATGACATGTTCTGTGTGTGATCTGTTCTATCTCTGTTCAAGTGGCAGTTGAGTTAATACTGTTGTCATGGCGATCTTCAATCCTTCAGTGTAGAGAAACCACACTCTGACCATCATCAACATCATCATCATCATCCAAAAAGACATTGCTATGGTTACGGAGGTCCGAGAATCTGTCCATCATCTTTCATCTTCATCCAGACTCCAGATGGACAAGCTGTCAGAGTGATCCAAAACTGACATCAAGTGGTGGAACATTAAACGTGTTTAAACCGCTGTGTAAAACGTGCTTTTTTATCGTTGGGATTTTTTATTTTATTACTTTTGTTTGATTTGTTAATACATTGTGATTCTGAATAAGAACATGTGTATTTTATGTTTGTAATATGTCATGGTCTGTGTCCTCTTGGTTACAGAAGGCTGGAGGGTTGGAGAAGCTTCTAGAGCAGCAAACTGACCTTCCCATGTTTCTTAGATCACTTTTTAGATGAAGAAAAGGAAAGATATGGACACAAAATGCAGGTGTTAGTCCATATACAGCACCACTGCCGTATTTCTGCTGTTAAACCAGCAAGGTTTAGTATAGTATGGCTGCTAAAAACAGCAAGGTTTAGTATAGTATGGCTGCTGAAAACGGCAAGGTTTGTATAGTATGGCTGCTGAAAACGACAAGGTTTAGTATAGTATGGCTGCTGAAAACGGCAAGGTTTGTATAGTATGGCTGCTGAAAACGGCAAGGTTTAGTATAGTATGGCTGCTGAAAACGGCAAGGTTTAGTATAGTATGGCTGCTGAAAACGGCAAGGTTTGTGGAACCTTCGTTCGTGGAAACTATGAATAGTGGTAAAAAATGCAGGAAACTAAAGAAAAAATCTGAACGCTCTGAACTACTCCAGGAGGAATGACAGAATAGTCAAACATTCTCAAGTTAAAACCTGAATTTTCACCTGTGTTCGCTCTTTCTAAACGAAAAAAAATAATACGTTATAATTTTGTTTATTCTCTGTGTAAAGTTGCACAAACACGGAATTTACTGCGGCAGGATAAAAATAAGCTATTTACATGTACGGGACTTAAAACTAATAAGTAGACGGGCTAGCTATACCTAGTCTAGCCCCAAATGTAAACAGACTACAGATATGCCACAGGCAGAGGCCAGAGTGATATCATCGTATCTAGATGTTTCTAGACACAAATTATTTCTATCATTAATTGGAATCCCACAGCAGTAGCCTATGTTTTCAGTTTGCAGATGGAACGGAATCAATTTGCATAGAGCCAACAGAAATATCAGTCTTAATCGTAAGAATGATATTATGAAGACGGCCCCATCCAGCTCACCCCATCCAGCTCTCCCGGACCCCATCCCCAACACCCTCCACCCCAACACAAACTCACCCAACACCCCCTGGCTGCCCCAACTCCCCGTACACCCCACAACTCCCCGTACACCCCCACAACTCCCGTTACACCCCCACAACTCCTCTTACACCCCCACAACTCCTCTTACACCCCACAACTCCCCGTACACCCCCACAACTCCCCTTACACCCCCACAACTCCCCTTACACCCCCACAACTCCCCTTAAACCCCCACAACTGCCCTTACACCCCCACAACACCCTTACATGCCCACAACTCCCCTTAAACCCCCACAACTCCCCTTACACCCCCACAACACCCTTACACGCCCACAACTCCCCTTAAACCCCCAAAACACCCCTTACACCCCACAACTCCCCTTACACCCCCACAACTCCCCTTAAACCCCCAAAACACCCCTTAAACCCCTCTTTTTCCTCCCACAACCACCCCATGGACCAAACCACCAGACTGGGTGAATCTTCCTGTGCATCTCATTAGCTCTCTAACGAAGGACGTCCTGATCAATGATTAGAAATGACAAGTTCATAAATAAATTAGTCCTGCCGATAACTGCGATCGATGACCCGTGTTAAATGGTTATTAGTGGGATGAAGGGTGGAGGGACAGGGTCATAAAGTGGACCTTGAACATCGTGTGTGTCTGTGTGTGTCATTGTGTGTGTGTGTGTCAGATTGCGTGTGTGCTGTCCACCATGTGGTTAAGTGTCCTTAAACAAGACACATTCCAGATTCCAGAATGCTAAACAGACATCAGCGAACATCAGGATTTTCCTGATGGAACAGACAGGTTACTTCAATGCAGCTCAATGCAGATAGTTGATGTGTGCAAACTGAAGCCATACTTCTCACCAGCAGAGGACAGTGTTGACTGTAAATATTATTTGTGCAGCGAGACCACTGGGTATCCAGCCATAGTAAGTAGTATACTTTTCTACCCATACAATCTTCTACTGCTCTGAACAAAGTCCTTATCAGATTTGTGTGTCTCATTCATCAGTCTTCAGCCCAGATGTGTATAGGCCAAAGGTGGACAATCCAGGTCCTCAGGGCCCACTGTCCTGAAGGTTCTAGATGTTTATCTGCTCTAGCACACCTGATTCTAATGAATTGGTCATTATGAGGCTTCCAGAGAGCTGGATAAAAACCTGTTAGTAGAAATCCGGTTTGCTGGAGCAGGGAAACATGTGGAAACTTCAGGACAGTGGATCCTGAGGAACAAGGTTTCCCACCTCTGTTCTAGTAACCACAAGAATATATGAGGAAGAAAATCGAACCTGGCTTCCTGTCTCCTTCTAGAAAGATCTTCCACCAACCTCATACCATCATTCATTAGCTGCCAAGGACCTTGGTTGCCCACCCTTGTTCCAGCTTGTCAGTCAGCACAGAGGTACAGATGCGGTCACGCTATCGGTGTTGTGACCTCGTATCGCGCTAGGACACGTTAGTCACGACATGTACAGTGACAGCCACGTATCTGACCCCCCTCCTCTTGCCCCCCCTGCCCCTGCTCCTTTCTGCCTGACAAAGACTGAGCGGTAAAAGGGGGGGGGGGTTGCGCGGGTGATCGCAGATGTCACTGTAACCGCGGCGGTCAGTGATA
This sequence comes from Neosalanx taihuensis, assembly GCA_030340665.1. Classification (NCBI taxonomy): domain Eukaryota; kingdom Metazoa; phylum Chordata; class Actinopteri; order Osmeriformes; family Salangidae; genus Neosalanx; species Neosalanx taihuensis. The sequence goes on along the minus strand of CM059295.1, from coordinate 6,647,218 downwards.
GGACGTGTCGTCAGCGGGGTCGACGCTAACGTGAATCGAGAGAGACGACCGCTTTAACTGGGTCGAACCCACCAACCACGCAAAGACACTGAGGGGAGCCATCGTCCAATCGGATGTGTTGTCTTGGAATTATATGTCAGTGTAGATTACTGATCAAATATGTATACAGGACTGTGCAAAAGATAGAATAAAAAAAATGATGCTTGTCTACATAGCTCTCTCTCTCTACCCCTTCCCCCTCTCTGTCTCTCTCTCTCCCCCTTCCGCCTCTCTATCTCTCTCTCTCTCTCTCTCCCCCTTCCCATTTTCTGTCTCTCTCTCCACCTTCCCCCTCTCTGTCTCTCTCTCTCTCCCATCCCCTTCTCTCTCTCTCCCCCTTCCCGCTCTCTGTCTCTCTGGCTCTCTCTCTTTCTCCCCTTCCCCCTCTCTGTCTCTCTCGTCCTCTCTCATTCTCTCTGTCTCCCTCTCTTTCTCTCTGTCCTGCTTGCACTCTCCCCCCTCTCTCTCCCTCTCTCCCCCTCTCTCCCCCTCTCCCCCCTCTCTCTCCCCCTCCCCCCTCTCTCTCCCTCTCTCTCCGACCTCTCTCTCTCTATTTTTCTCTCCCACTCGCTCTCTCCCCTTCTTTCTCTCTCCCTCTCTCTCTCTCTCTCTCTGTCTCTCCCTCTCCCTCCCACCTCTGCTTGGTGTGTGTCGCAAGCAGCAATGGCTTTGTTTATAATGGTGCATCTTAGCTAATTCCGGTAATGTGATCCTGCTACCATTCACTGACAGCTTAATAGACATTATTTGTGTCACCCTTTCTCATAAAGCATCGGCCGTAAATCGTCGTTTACAGGATGTTGGACTATGAGTGACACTTGGTTTGGCTGTATGATATCTATTGTTTTAATTAAGTGAAAGCGATTGTGACATTTATTGGATTTCAAGTTACTTGTTAATGACAGCGGGAGAAAAAAAAAGTCTGTGTAAATTATCATTGCTTATATTACATAAATAATTTGCAATCCCTTTGCTAATGATTACACATTATTCTCCCACTGTGGTTGTCGATTCGGTTGAAATATATCACGTATAAAAAACACTGGACCGGTAATGCAATGCAAAAAGCCTCCTCCCTTCTTGGCAAAGTCTTACAAGTCTACTCTGAGTTTTGTGTGTTTGTGAACGTGCCTGTGTGTGTGTTAATCCTTTTGTCTACATCATGGGTACAGCTCATATCCCCTGTCTATGACGGTTGTTATCCCAATTTTCTGCTCAAATCTTCCTAAATCTTTTTCTTTTCTTCTTTTGGTTAGTCCCTCAAGAAGGGCTATGGTACCCCCCCCCCCCCCCCCCCCCTCTTTCCCTCCCACCCTCTCGTCAGTCAGATCCTTCCCGGCCTCCTAGACGTCTTCACCGGAGCAGAATCCGGTTTTTGTATGATGTCACTCATCGTTGCCGTCAGAACTTTGCCACCAGCTTGCCAGTTTGGGGAACATATTCCCCCGTTAGGGCGGCGTGTGCGTCACACGCACCAGTCGTCCAGCGAGCGAGGTCGGATCTGCGCGGGTTGTTCCTGCGTGCTCTGACAGGCCTGCCACAACGATGACGGCGTCATGGAGACGGGGCCGAGCCGCCTGCGAGCCAAATGCGACACGCCGTCAGAAAGAGCAGTCGCATGTCGGCGTGATGCCGTTTCTGCCTCGTCAAACCTGGCAACCCGTCGGTCCCCGCGCACACTCCCGTTACAAGGAGGGAGCGTCCTCTTGCGCAACCCTGTCTCCTTCATCTCTCCTTCGCTCCATCCCTCATTCACTGTCATCCCTCCTTCCTCTTTCCCCATCATCCCTCCTACTCTCCCATCCCTCCTCTTTCATCCCTCCTTCTCTGCCATCTCCTCCATCATCCCTCCTCTTCCATCTCTTCACCATCATCCCTCCTCCTCCTTCATCCATCTTTCTCTGCCATCTCTCCTCCTTCATCCCTCCTCCATCTTCCCTCCCTTCCTCCTCTCCCTTCCCTTCTCCTTCATCCCTCCTTCTCTCCCATCTCTCTTAATCACTCTCCTCCCTCCTTCACGTCGTCCGTCTCCACCACTTTCATCCTTTCTCTTCTTACTGTGAATCAAAACCTCCATTGTCACTTAATCTTCTCAACAGGAGCTTGTCGCTGGTTTGGCCTATTTAACCTTTGGGTTTGTCTGCGTGTCACTGTTCATTCCAAACATCCGTGTTTCCCTCTCTCCGATATCAGCACGCATCTCCACTGCTCTTTACCAGTCAGGATCTAACCTCTGTCTGCCTGGCTGTGTTTGCAATCTGGCCTCAGCCAAACAGACAGCAGCCTTCCAACCCCAAAACATGCATGACGGGATATGATTTGGAGGACTAAGGGAACTCGAGTTATGATCCACCAACGACCACCCCTGGTGCCTAAGGGGCCTTTTGTTTTACTGGCAGCCAAGACAACCTCCTGTCACGAGTGTTTAGAAGCTGAAATAACGGACTGCCCTTTTCCCTGCCTGAAAAATGTGGTGGGAACAAGCAGAGACAGTGGAGAGATCAGTCACAGAGAGATAAGAGAATTATAGAGACATTTAAGGAGTCCTTCAACCCCAGTGGAGACAGGGAAGCCCGTCACACTCGCTGGCCATTTAACAAGTGCTGCACACACAGGTTTAGGAATGGCTTTTACCCCTGCACCCCTCTCTCTGTCTCACTCTTCCTTCTCTGTTTCTCTCCCTACCTCCTTTCGCAGCCCTCTCCCTCTATCTTTCTATCTCCCTGCCTGCCTGTCTTGCTCTCTCTCTCCCTCTTTCCCAGTTTCTAATGTAGGATCCAGCCAAATCCACACATAGGGTTCTAGCCTGTACCACACATCACCACGGCGATCCAACCATCACCACGGCGATCCACAGATGTGTCTCGGGAGATGCAGCTGGCGAAGCCCCTGCCCTGGGCCTTCTCTGATCCAGTGTCCCTGTGGCGTACTGGAGATGGCCGGTCCGTCAGCACCCCCGCGCTTCCTCCATGCTCACCTCTATAAGCAAGACACAGAGGGGGTCTGGAGTCAGCGGCAGGAAACAAAAGCAGGAGGGGTCTGGATCAGGACCAGGAGGGACTGGAGAGGGAGGTGGGAGGGAGAAGGGGGAGACTACAGGGAGTGAGAGGGGGAGGGAGACTGGAGGGAGGGAAAAGGTGAAGCTGGTTTAGTCGAGGGGGGGATTGATTTGCTTTGAGGAACAACAGGCTAACGAAAGACTTCTACGACAAGAGCCTTTATTATTCCGCCGTGCTTTTAAAAAAAAAGTACTTCACTGAACACCCGCAAGTTTTGTCTGGCAGAATCATCAAGCTTGTCTGTTTTCTTTCTTTCTTCATCCTTTTATTTCACGGTTAAGTTACATTATACACATGCAGCTTTGGGTTTTGAAGAAGCACTGGACAAAGAGGAGTGACACTGCCAACAACCGCAGCCAATCACGATGAAGAGAGGGGACACGGACAGGAAGCGAGGGAGAGAAAGACAGGAAGCGAGAGAGTGACAGGAAGAGAGAGAGACCTAGAACAACAGAGGAACGGTTAGGCGTCCGTCCGTCTGAACTCCAGCAACGCGCTCTTCTCCCCGACTGCCAAACAGGACCGAAAAAGTGCTGAACCTCCAAAAGAACTTTCAGCGTTGGTGGCTGGGATATGAGCGGTTTGGTAACCCGGGGCGACCGTCACTCGTGATCAGGAGTGACGCGCATCACCAGAGGCCTTCACGTCCGATGAGAGCACCTGTCCGGTCTCGAGGGCGCTCGCAGACGTAGCGATGCCAGCGCCGATTACCCCTCATTTCACCACCAACCGCCCGCTGTCACAGGGCCATGTCCTTCCACCAAAACAACAGGAAGTGACATGCTGAAAACATTCATCTTGTTTGGGTTTGCACCATCTCAACGCCGCGAAACGCAATAAAAGGATGAATCGCGGAACGAATGTCCTTCTGATGGAAGAAAAGCCTGGTGGTAGGAGCATGCTTGGCGTTAGCCGGTGGGAAAAGGTCTGGTGGACTACTTAAGGTCTGGTGACCACAGCCTGGACTGATGTGTGTTTGTATGATACTCGCCTGTTTCCCAGAGTGAAGCTGGGGTTCACTGATATCTGCTGCTGCTCAGCACCTTGGTTCAAAGCCCAGAGTGCAGGACTCCCTGGTGGATTGAAGTGAGCTGTGGAGGTAGCGAGATCTGGTCCACACAGACTGCTGGTCTCATACGGTCGGCCCTAGAGACAGAGAGACAAAGAGACAGAGAGAGATGCAGAAAGAGAGAGAGAGAGAGAGTCAGACCATGATTACAATACCAGAGTCCTTGTCAGTGGACTGGATAGGGGGAGGGAGAGAAGGGGATGGAGTGAGAGGAGAAGGGAAGAAGAAGAGGGGAAAACTAGGGGAGAGTGAAATAATGGAAGGAGTAGGAAAGAGAGGGAGGGAGAGGGAAAGAGAAAAATTATCAAGAGGAAACTCGTGGAATAAGAGGAAGTTAACTCAACAGAAGTTAGATGGTGTGATTACATTTACTGTACTGTATATCCAGTATGGCTTTTGGAACATGTTAGTGTCATTGCTTGATGGTCCTTTACTGGACAATAGGATATACATAGTCAACTACATGTTTTAACGGTCCCATTAGAGGCCTCAATGTGACTCTGGGAATCAAGAAATATACAAATCGCTTCCTCTAATTTTTTCTTTTCCCAGACCGTCATGGATTCATATCAAAGCATTTAGTCGCTAGGGAACACATCTTGTATACAATACCCTCTAAGTGGGAACACAGGGCAACAAGGATACATCGTTCAGGCAATATTGTGAAAGAAAATAGCACAGAAAAAAGAAGCGAAAAATCACAAACTCTCAACAGCCGCGCTCGGGTGAAATTACAGAAGAAACAGTCTCTGATGAATTGGCACTTAATTACAGCTTGATTAGCATAATTATGCATGTTAATAGCATCTCAAATGAATTGCAGTTGTCAGGAGAGTGGAAACAGCTGTAGACTTTGCCAGACTGATACGTATTTTCGTCCATCCAACACCGCTGTCTACCTCGTTGCCCTAAAGTGTTTGCCATTAATCATCACACAATCATTTTTTTTCTCTCCACACTTTGGAGTGAGGTTTGGCGTTTTGGGGGGGCGATAATTGGGCCATTATGGGATGGCCGTCACATCTGTAACCGCGGTCTAACGATGCCCCCTGTGGACTGGCATTCAGGAAGAGGAGGAGGTGGGGGGCGGGGGAGTAGGGAGGGAGGGGGGTATAGTGGTGCCAGTGGGGCAAGGCCCCGGGCCAATCGTTCTGCCTCTCCAGTGTGTGTGCGGTCCAGCATCTGTTAGACAATTACGTCTGTGAGGAGGACAGCCTTGAGGATGCTAGTTTGCTAGCCTCTAGCACTACAAGGATTGTAGTTCGCTAGCGTCTAGCACAGTGGTGTCAAACTCGTGCCATCGAGGGCCAAGAAGGTGCAGGTTTTCATGTCAACCAACTTCTACACCGGCTGAATTCACCAATGAGTTTCTGTAGCTGGTGTAGCGCTTGGTCCTTGATGGTTTGACACCACTGGTCTAGCATCATCAAGGATGCTAGTTCGCTTACGACCATTTTCGATGGCCATCGAGTTCATTGCAGATTTGAATATGATCCATTTCCACGGTTGTCGAGTGTATCGAATAAAAAAAAAGAAACAGCTATTCTGACAATGGATACGAAAATAAATAATATTTGAGTAAAGGAGTAATGAGAGGTTGTTGTAGCTTGGCGCTGCAGAGTGGCCCGCTGAGCGAATTAGCATTCTGATCAATAGCTGTTTCCTTGGTGCTGGACTGGCTAAGTATGGGCCAGTACCAGAGATACAGGAAGCTAACAGAGTCTGGGGACGGATCGATACTGCGCCTTGAACCCACAGACCCGTTCTACTTTTATAATGAGTGGAAGGCGAGAGAACCACTTGGCTGGAGGTACAGACAGACAGAGATGGAGAGAGACACAGACAGGCAGACAGACAGACAGGGAGAGACAGAGGGAGAGAGAGAGACGGAGAGAGACAGAGGGAGAGAGACGGAGAGAGACACAGAGACAGACAGACAGGGAGAGACAGAGGGAGAGAGATGGAGAGAGAGAAAGACAGAGGGAGAGAGAGAAAGACGGAGATAGACAGAGACAGACAGGGAGAGAGAGAGACACGGAGAGAGACACAGACAGGGAGAGAGAGAGAGATGGAAAGAGACATAGATGGACAGACAGAGGAGAGAGAGAGAGAGAGAGAGAGAGAGAGAGAGAGAGAGAGAGAGAGAGAGAGAGAGAGGAGAGAGACAGAGAGAGGAGAGACAGAGGGAGGGGGAGAGAGACTGAGACAGAGAGGGAGAGAGACAAAAAGAGAGAGGTTGGTATGATAGGGTGAAAGAGAAATAAATAGCTGTAGCGCGAGTGACAGATAAAGAAAGATATCTACAGTAACAAAAAAATAGCAGTAAAAATAGGGTGTGATTACGAGTTGAATCATTCAGCTTGCAGTGAGTAACCATGATAGCGTTTTCACGAAGCAGCGTCTGGAAAAACCAGAGCAGATTTAGCTGAGCCTGCTGTAGTACCTCCATGTATCCAGTAGGAGGCTCCTATGTCATACCGATCCTCTGCCTTCTCCTCAGTCTCACCACACCAACATCTGACTGCTCGTCACCAGAGGGAGATCAAACGTCTCCTATCAGAGTCTTTTCAGAACTGACAAGTCACAATTCCACCAGCCTGCACTTTTTTTAACGTACTCTTGAAGGATGCTGGGCATGTTCTGATGGAGAGAGAAAGAGAGGGGGGTAGAGAGAGGGGAGGGGAGGGGGGGGAGAGAGGGCGTGGAGGGAGAGAAAGAGTGGGAAGGGAGAGAGGGCATAGAGGGAGAGAAAGAGTGGGGAGGGAGAGAAAGAGGGGGGAGAGCGAAAGAAGAGGGGGCAGGCAAAAAGGAAGAGAAGGAAGGTGGGGAAAAGAGAGAGGAGTGTTGAAAAGGTTTCTAATGCGGTAGCGTTAGACAGTGTGGGACTGTTGAGTTCCGACACAATGTTGTTTCTTCACCAGCACAGTCTAACCCACCTTGCTCAAGCCCTCAATTAACAGACACACCAAGGTCACCAGAATACCCTTAAGCCAATCAGTGCCAACATTCTGTATAGGCATGCAGTGTGTGTGTGTGTGTGTATGTGTTTAATAAGGTGGAGTCAGGTGGCTCAACGAGTTAAGGTGCAGGGCTCATAATTGGAAGGTTATGAGTTTGATTCCCGGCTGTGGCTATATGACATTGTGTCCTTGGGTAAGGCACTTCACCTTACTTGTCTCAGGGTTAATGTCCCTGTATGTTACTCTGAGTCTCTTTGGATAAAAGCGCTTGTAAATGTAATAAGAATTTTTTTACAGCCTTAGAATCAAACTGTATTCAACCCTATCACACATCCCTAAATTTGAATTAAAACAAGTTGAATTTACCTAAATTTGGAGGTCTTTCCATTGCAAAGTCACTGTTCACATAGTCTGTTTTAATACTGGACACTCACTGTAGTGGACAGTGAACTGGGGTTTGACAGCCCAGTGTGTAACCGACAGCAGCCCTGGTCCTTGATCCAGTACTGGCTCCGCCGTGTATTTATACATCTGAGCTGTGCTCTCTGCAGCATATGAATAAGCCGGCTCCTGTAATTACAGCTTGGAAGCTGTTTGAGATTGATGTGCAGGCCTTTCCTTAATAAATGCTTGGTTGAAGTGATTTAAGGAGTGTTCCACAGCATTCTGAAAGGCAAAACAAGCTTGTCCTTTTAAAGAGAACCTGACAATTAAACAGACGGTTTAGGTAAGCCCTGTTTTTTTTGTTTGTTTTTTTCTTCTATTGGTGTGTAACCTAAGAAGTTTGCCTGTCAGGTTAGACGAAAATGAAATGGGTGTCTTTTGTTATCAGGTATAGAAAACATACGCACACACATGCAACCAAGCACTATGTCACTGTTCTGGACCTTTGTAAGGCCGCAAGCTTCAACTAAACAACGTCAGCAGGCTCCAGAACCACTTCAGCTGAACGTTCCCAGGCTGGTTTGGGCTAGCTAGTTCACGCTGTCCACTACTTCTGGAAGTAAGGGGGGGGGACTGTGTGGCCTCCTTCGCCCTGTGCAGGAGCTCTCCTTCCTGGGAGGGAGTTCGAAAGCGCTCCCCCGCCCCCTCTCCCCTCCCCTGCTTGGGATCGATGGTGTGATGGATCACGTTGACGTCTCGCTCCGCGTGTCACGGCCAGGGGTGCCGGAGACGACACGATCGCTTTGGCAGCGGGCGTTTCCTCCGACTGTGCTGGAGCTGGCACTCACATCGAGGAGAGGAAGTAGGGGGAGGGAGGAAAGGTGAAAAGGGGAGGTATGGAGGGAGAGAGATCGGAGAGGGGGAGGGGTGGATGGAGGGAGAGAGAGAGAGGAGGAAGTGGTTGAGTGTCGGAAGGGAGGGAGGGAGAGGGGTAGAAGGAGGGTGGGGGAGGTATGGACGGCGAAGGGAGGAGGAGAGGCAGAGTGTCTCAAGGTTGCAGCTGGTTGCCAGAAGCACTTGGGTGACGAGGAGGACGAGGTTTCAACCCGAACCCTGACTCCTCTCTCTCATTGGCTATTCTGCTCAGGAGTCTGGAACTGTCCCACCGCTCTCAAACACTCCGGTTTCAAACGGTTACTCCCAGAATACCCCTCCTGATGGAAACGTTTAGTCTTTTACGTCTTTGTTAGGAACAAGACTGTTCCTGAACATTGTTGAACGTTCCTGAACGGGTGAATCCTGTCAACTTTTTGAACGAAAAGTCGCCACGAGACCGCGGCTTCACCTCAGAGTCAGAACCCCCCCCCCCTCCACCCCCCCTCCTCCTCAACCCGTCTCTCGCCTCTTTAAAAGTTCATTCTGTCTCCACCCCTCTAAGAAGGTCCTGACGTCTTGTACCTCAGGTTGTTAGCAGGGCTATGCGTCTGAAGGATGATGTTGGCCTGTGTGGGGCTCAGCGTCATGTTCGGTGTTAACTCACAGACGTCTGGTCCTCCTTCACCGCCGACGACAGCCTCTTAATGCCCTAATGGGTCATTTACATTATTGATGAGCCAACCCCGTGTCACCTCAAACACAGACTGTTTAAGGCCAATAATTTTATGCAAACTACATATTGACGTCCTAATGATCAATTGGCCCCTGGTTTGGGTGTTAATATGCAACTGTTGCCAGTGTGATATGCATCTTCAATTAGGTCGCGGTTGCTCTGCTCAAACAAGTGGCGTGGGATGGCCAGATGCATTGTGGGAGAGGTGGGATGACGGCGCTAGACTAGACGAGTTTCCATCTTGTCTCAACTGGGCATCGTGAGAATATTTCTAGTATGGATGCTCAAGTTCAAACCGCTCGTTGGTTTGCGTAGCGTGGCATGTCCATGTCCCATCACCGGCTGACTAAAAAGAGGTTGTGAGAGGTTGTGAGAGGTTGTCTTTCTAAACGTGTCCAATGACCTAACTAGACTGTTTACTAAAGGCTGCTGGAGCTTCAACCTGGCTTCATCCCAGAGCTCTTGTGATAAGAGAGAGAGATAGCAGGGGACATAGATAACCTAATCTACGCATACACTCGTCAATCACCTTGTGACGCGGAACCAAAGGGGTGTTTTTGGTTCAGCTAAGACAATAAAATGAGGTAATTGTCTTCCAACAGACTCTGAAGTTCAGACGTGGAGAGAGAGAGAGGGGGAGAGCGAGAGAGAGAGAGGGAACACTCACCGCCTTAGCAGTTAGGCTGTAGAAACCGGCTCGCTCTGTTTTTAAGTTACTCGATCTCCAATCCGACACATATTTTCCTCTTCTTTTCTCACAGCTTTTAAAAGACATGAAAAGGTCAGAGAAGAAGAATTTACTGACCTGATTGATGCCTAAACCGTTTCAACTTCTCTTTAGGGCCGTCGACTCTCTGCAAAAGACAATAATCAATAACAAAATCAATTCTATTTGTTGCTCACACAATGATGCAAATGGTCTCGCCCACGACTGCTATTGTGTTCCTGACAAATTGGGGGGACCTGGTTTGCATTCAGAGAGGGAGGCCTGTCTCTGGGAGAATGGAGCCAAGCCCAGAACAACATCAAGGATTTGTCTTTGTGATTGATTGGAATCACGCATAGGGCCTCATCAATTCTACAGAGAGAGAGGAGGGGGGACAGAGAGAGATAGAGGAGGAGGAAAAGAGAGGGGGGGGGAGAGAGAGGAGGAGGCAGAGAGATGGAGACGAGGAGGAAAAGAGAGAGGGGGAGAGAGAGGAGGGGGAAGAGAGATAGAGAGAAGGAGGAAATGAGAGAGGAGGGGAGAGACAAGAGGGGGGAGAGAGATAGAGAGGAGGAGGAAAAGAGAGGAGGAAAAGAGAGGAGGGGGAGAGAGAGAAGGGGGAGAAGAGAGAAGGAGGAATAGAGAGGAGGGGCAGAGATAGGAGGAGGAGAGATATAAAGGAGGAGGAAAAGAGAGAGGAGGGGCAGAGAGAGAAAGGAGGAGGGAGAAAAAGGAGGAGGGAAGGAGAGAGCGAGAGCAGGAAGGAGATGGAGTGAGAAGAGGGTAGGAGAGAGAGGGAGAAAGACAGTGTTGGGAGAAGGAGAGGTAGAACAAAAGGAAGAGAGAGCTGATGGTAATGAATGTAGCCTAAATGTAGATTTGGAGGTAACCATGCTAACTCCAGCTCTCCTCACAGTAGCCATGCTAACTCCAGCTCTCCTCACAGTAGCCATGCTAACTCCAGCTCTCCTCACAGTAGCCATGCTAACTCCAGCTCTCCTCACAGTAGCCATGCTAACTCCAGCTCTCCTCACAGTAGCCATGCTAACTCCAGCTCTCCTCACAGTAGCCATGCTAACTCCAGCTCTCCTCACAGTAGCCATGCTAACTCCAGCTCTCCTCACAGTAGCCATGCTAACTCCAGCTCTCCTCACAGTAGCCATGCTAACTCCTTAGCTCCTACAGCTCTGTTTCTAATCCTGTGACTAGGTGTCGGAGAGAGATTGATTATTATTCTCCATATGGACCGTGCAGGGACACCCAAGGCATGCGTGCCTGTGCATCGTCATTTATATCTATGACCTACAAGGTATATGGATGTCACCACTTCTCATCCAATCAAAGATGGATGGCCGATATAAATCATTTAAGAATGCCTGGTGAAGGATCTGCACCTGCTCTGCTCTCCTGGCCTGCTAACGCTCTGTGTCTCTTCTGGCCCTGTTTGGTTCAAAGAGACTGTAGAAATACATCTGTCTAGCCCCCCCCCCCCCCCTCTCTCTCTCTCTCTCTCAGCTTCTCTATGTCACACACTCACATGGTCACACACACATTCACACACACAAACACTTGATCACACTCACTGACACACCCTCACACGGGTTTACGCTCACTTACACACACTCACGTTCACACACGCACGTACACTTGTGCACACTCGCACATGCACCCGCAAAACCTCTCACACACTCTTATGCACACCTTCACACCCTCACAGCGAGGGGAGCCTCGTCCATCCTAGGGCTAATCCATCTCCCTCGGTGGTCAGCCTCAAGTGTTCTTCTCGGCCCCTCTTTACCTCCAGGATGAGACGTCCATAGCAGCACCTGACGTCCTAAATTAAAAGGCCCATAAAGCAGACCTGCTTTAGGGATCTCAATCACAGGCTGAGCCCCCCCTCCCCCACCTTCCCCTCCCCCAGGGCCCCCTCCCTGCCCACTGAGTCCCTTTAAAATGAATTAACACCCTCTCCACCAGTCCCCCGGATCACGGTCAGATTGATGGCAGCGAATAAAATGTCCCTCCTCACTTTTGGCCCTGCCACATATATCAGCTGAAAGGCCTGTCGTTTATCAGGCACAATACTACTATTTAGTATGCTGGCTGCTACCATTAGGATAACATATAATAATGTAAAAAGGTTTTAAGGGGGAGGATCCCTGTGTTGGCCAGCCAGCCTGCAGGGGTCTGGGGGGGGGGGAGGGACTGAGCAGAACTTCAGACCTGGAATGAGAAGGGCTGACTGCTGCCCCTGTGGTGAATAGAAGCCCAGAAGATGACAGGAATGTCCAGCCTGCCTAGGAGTTTCTCAAATCTGGAATGAAAGGGTGACTGGGGAAGGACAGAGGAGAGGAAGATAGGGAGAAAAGGGGGATAGGAGAGGAGGGGAGAGGAGTGGCGGGGGAGAGGAGGGGGAAAGAAAGAGAGTGTGACAGACTGCAGGGAACTGAGAGAGTGACAGGGGTTGTGTTCACAATGACACCCTCTCCTCTGACAGGGTGTCACTCAGTCTGTTGAAGGACAGCTCCTCTCGCTCCTCCCTCCTCCCTTCCCTCCTTCCCTCCTGTTCTGTCTCTCTCCACTACCCCACCCTTCCTCCCCCTCTTTCTGTCCCTGTCTCTCTTGTTTTTCTTCTCCCCCTCTCGCCCCCTCCCTCCTCTTTCTCCCTACCCCTCTCTGCTCCTCTCTTCCTACCCCCTCTCAGTAGCCCCACTTGTCTGCCAGTCTGAGTGCTATCCAGCACCCCCCCCCCCACAAAAGACGGCTCCTTTCCTTGTACTTCCACACTGTCCTAAACCACAACAACACACAGCACCTCTCTATCTCAGGAGTCAGGATCAGCTTTGAGTGTGGCCTGAGTTACAGTAAGCAGGGTTTAAGCATGTCTGCGTGCGTGTGCGTATCTATGTGTGTGTGTGTGTATCTGTGTCTGAGTACAAGCGCGTGCGTGTGTGTGCGTGCGTGTGTGGAGCTAACGTAGCTGTGAGCGATGAGGCACGGACTGGATCAGACAGTGACAGAGCTGGTGAGGGCAGAACCTGTCATCTCAGATACTGCTTCAAGATAAGGCCTCATACACAGGTCCTGACAACTCCATAAAGCCTCAGTGTGTGAGTCTGTGTGTGTGAGAGTGGGTGTGTGTGAGCTCTAAGTCTCTTGAGGGAATGGTCTGCACTCCACACGTATCAGATATGGCAACATATTTGAATACTTCAGTGCAGGTTGTAAGGTTCGGGTTAGTCAAACATGATTTCCACTACTTGGGTGGCGAACACCACAGGAAGCATTTGGCATGAAAAGAACGTTTTATGGGTTACTATTATTTAAACCTCCACAGGCCACAATTTCTCCCCCCTCCCCCCCTCCACATGTACAATAGTATCACATTAATTCTTCTGGTCCCAGGGCAGCTTTCTGTGCTTTAATCTGTCACATGTAACGACAGAAACCACAGCTATCTCCCTGCTCTGCAGACATGCATTATGCATGTTATTTAGCCGTTGTTTGATAGTCGGCACTGTTGTTTCTCCATACATTCGTCTCGGCTGGGAAGTGTGTGTGGAGCGACTCCAGCCTCACTTTACATTATGAGAGCGTGAGGCTGGTGGAGTGTTCTTCTCTGTGGCAGGATCCTGTCTGTCTGTCGCTGTCTCCTCCTTCATTAAGAAAGAAGAAGAAAGGTGACATGAGGGAGAGAGAGAGAGAGTGAAAGTGTGTGAGAGAGAGTGTGTGTGTGAGAGAGTGTGTGTGTTAGAGAGAGAGTGTGTGAGAGAGTGTGTATGTTTGACAGAGACTGTGTGAGAGAGAGTTTGTGAGAAAGTGTGTGAGAGAGAGTGTGTGTGTGAGAGAGTGTGTGTGTTAGAGAGAGTGTGTGAGAGAGTGTTTGTTAGAAAGAGAGAGAGTGTGTGCGTGTGTGTGAGAGAGAAAGAGAAGGATGAAGACAGAGTAGAATCTCCATTATGTGAGCTGAGCGTAGAGATGGTGTGTAGAGATACGCTCGTTCCCCTCCCTCCCAGTGTGTGAACACAGCGGGACGGATGCACACACCGATTTGATTGATAAATCCTCGCTGACGGAAGAGGAGAAAAGAGGCTCCATATAAATGGGAAATTAGTGCTCAACGTCGTCAAAAATAATTAACTCCCCCACCACACCGCTGTCCATTAGCTCTGACACGATGACACGACGGGAGAAAAAAAAAACCTCCATGTCAACTCTGTCAGACGCCCGCACTGATCAGATAAACATTTTTGGTTGTTTTGTTTTGACGCCTGATTACAAAATGATTAGCGGGCGTGCCTGTCTCCTTACCCTTCACCTTCCTGGTAGTCTGACTGACAGACGGGACTGGTGGGGGGCGGGGGGGGGGGGGAGTCTGTGTAAACTGTGTCTCCCCCCCGACTCCCACATCACACACACAAACACACACACACACTGTGCTGTTCGTTGTGGGTGAACATGACATTGAAGCTTAGTTAATTTACAATCACCCATTTATCTTATCCTTGATGAACCAACTGTGAGCAGATCCTTGTTATTAAGTTTCAGTCAGGATTATTTAATTGTGCACTAGTTTTAACAGAATGCTTTAATATAATGACTTTACAGGTTGAAAATATATTTGTGAACTTTATACGTGAAATAATTCCCACTGGAATTGCTGGAGATAAATGTGTAACAATTGTTGTGGATGATCGTGAGTAATGAGGTTATGATTTAGTTTTCATCCATTTCTTCAACACCTTCTTACAAATATGAGTTCACTTCAACAAGGAGGTTGCCTGGGTCAGTGGTTGTAGACATCGTGTTCTCACTTATCACACATCCCACTTTAGCTGCTCGCATTTTGATATCGACTTGATGAGGTGATAAGAACATAATCTTAAATCTTGGCTTTATTGATTCACTGCTTGGGTGTGTGGCTGGTTTCTTCTGTCCTGCGTCCTTCCATCACCCCGATCCGGAGATGGCAGGAGGCCCAGAGGTTATAAAACTCTGCAGGTGCCATCTCACTAAGAACACTAGATACTGCTCTGGTTTTTTCAGCCCTCAGTTATGTAACATCATTGAACACTTAGGCTGTTTTCACATATGTTGGTGCGCACCGTGGTGCGGCTTTGGAGCGCACCAAAATACATTGTATAATTTTTCAGTTAGTGCGGTCCGTGTTCACATATGTTTTTTTTACTGTCCTCGAAACGCCACACAGTACACCATGTGACAACTGTCAGCGCTGTCATTGGTCTCTGACAGCTCTGACCCCCATGACCACCCCCCACATGTTTCCATGACAACCAGCCTAACACGGGGAAGCTAGCGAGATGGAGATAAACAAAGCACGTCTGTTTACCCTGGCGCTGGTTATTAGTTTTTATATCATTTGTTTATTAAACTTTTGGCAAATTGTTCAGTTTGAAAATGAGACCCGTCTACGTCGGGAGAGGAACGTGCTGATGCATTACAGGATGCAATGCCAAATTTTACGACTCATGAGAACCCTTTCTCACGGAGCCGTTTGCTAAACACCCCGTAAACATCACTGTTTTTGTGGGTGGAAGACAGCTGTGCATTAATAAAATAATCGCTCCAAATATCCAGTAGACAGCGAATCTCAGTGACATGTGAAGAACTTCCTGTATTTGGTTCGGCCCGAGGTCGAGCAGCGTTCACACCACAGATGGGTCGCTCAAAGACCGCTCCGAGACCACCTGTTTAGAGCGGTCTCGGAGCGACCATTTAGTGCGCACCAGAGTGAGGCTGTTGTGTTCACACTAACTCAAACAAACCGAAGTTGGAGCGACGCGTCATTTGGGCCAACCTAAACAGTGTATGTGTGAAAGCAGCCTTACAGTACAGAATGGGATTAATGGATTAGGGAACAATTAACAAAGTTATGTTGCCAAGCAACTGACCTTGAGCGTGTGTGGAGAGTCCATGTGAGAAAATCCAATAGAGACATTGAAATTGAGAAATAAATGGTATTGTACCTCTAAAAGTTAAATATGTGTTTATTGAGAGGCTAGTCTCATCTGATATGACGTAGTACTTTACCTGTCCAGTAGGGTCGAGTACACTCCCGACATGCACAAGTTAAAGTTTTCTCAATGTTCCGCATAATTTTTTACTTCATTTTTTTTCTTTCAGGCCTGATAAGTGGCTCCTATTAAAAGAAAAACAAGTTGTAAACTCATAAAGACACTTAACGGCAGCCTCTGGCCATGGACTTCTCCAAATGCCTATCTACATTTTTCAATTACTGTAATAAACAGCATCCTTTCAACTTTGGACCTTATTCAAAGAAGCTGCTTCATCCTGGGAATTTGCCAATGTGTCTTTAGGTTACTTCTAATAGCAGGCAATCAATCACTGTTGGTCTTGAAATGAGGAATAGCCATTTATGCTAATTTGTCATCATGATTCTAAGGTGTGATTCTATCCACACATTAATGTTTAAACAGGAACTTTAAAGCTACTTTATGATGCTGTGAATGAAAAACTATTCTGGAGTCCTTTTGAACAACCAAAGTTGTAATTCTGTCCATCTTTTTGGAGGCATTAAACCAGGCCCCGTCAATGTCAGAGAAGGTCCTTTAGCCAAATGCCAGCAGTCTAAAAGTGATAAATAGTTTAGAGGCTTCTTCTTTATAAAGCCACCATCTCCTGTCAATTCCTGTCAACAGTGGGATTTCCACCCTGAACGTTCATATTCTGCTTTCGAATGATAACATGTCGCAATGTTTTTTCCTGAAACTCAGGTCTCTGTCTGGGGAAGTGATTCCCCAGAGGCGTACAGCGGCATACGAAAGGGTTACACGCTGACCTTTGAACCCAGATCTCTCTCATGTCTCCAGGGCACCGGTCACATTTCAGCGCACGCTCTCGGCATATTTAGAAATAATTAACCCTGTTAAACGATGAAAAAAGCGGACAAACCTCCCTCCTCCACAGGTAGAAAGCGATCGATCGTCTGATAAGAGAGATAGCAGCCTAGTGTTGTTGAGGAGGTTTGAACCAGGCAATGAAAGAATAAATGACAGGTATAGTGAGTCAGACGGCTGGTGTGACTTAGAGGTGAGGAGATCATAAAACGTCCATTTGACGACAGGCAATATCTTGTTTATCAGATGTTGTACAGATGCAATGGCCACCTCTAAAACCATTTAAATTATACTTACCTTAGTGCAGGGGTCGGCAACCCTGGGCCTAGGGAGCCACTTTCCTGAAGATTTTAGCTGTTTCCCTGCTCTAGCACACTTGATTCTATTGAAAAGTCATTATTTAGCTCTGTGGAAAGGACTCTTCATTTGTATGAGGTGTGTTAGATCAGGGAAACATCGAAAATCTTCAGGACAGTGGCTCCCTAGGACCAGGGTTGCCGACCCCTGCCCTAGCGGGTCACTTTAAGTCGTACATTTGTCAAAAATTCCACTGTGGTTAATGCCGAGCAGCCTTAGCTGCTGCAGGTGAAACGTTGCTTTCATTCGTTCAAACGAAAAGGATTAGCTTTAAGTGTTCTAACTGAACACCTGAAGGGCAGAACTTGAGTTGTAGGAAAGCAGTAATTGCAAGGTGATTGCCCCCTGCGATAAACTTTTAGTAGACCGCTCCATAAAGAAGACTGTGTTGGTGTTCCTTCCTACTGAAGGAGCTAGCCTGGCTGTGACCTCGCTCTACGATTGTTTTACTGCTCAGCGTGATTAAAGAAAGCAGGGATGACGATCTGCTTGTGACCGAGCTGGAGTACCTGGCTGATTCTGATTCGGGTGCCAAGACGCGATGAAGTTCTCCTGTCTAGTTCAAGACCCCCTCCACCATTACTAAAGACTGGAGGTGCCGGCTGATTATAAATCACCTTGGAAACGTACATTGATGCAAAATCCATAAGAGGAACATCATGTTCAGAACCATATTTAAGCATTCAGGAGCGCTGCTAGACCCGCCTGTTAGAATGCATTTTGCATTTATTTACCAATTAAAACTGCATTTGGTATGGATTTGAAGGTGCTATGCAAAGATAGTGGTGGTCCTGTAAACGGATTATAGTCCATAGGGACAGGATGGTATTGAATGACTAAATACTATGATTTATGATAATGCACAAGAGATGCTTTGGTCTTACCCCGAGGCCCCTTCCCCCCACCTGGGACCTGAAGATGTAACGTGTTGTCAATACTTTATACTCTGCCCATATCACGATAACATGCTTTCATAACACATTCATGTCACTGTGCGCATGCGTGTACAGTCTCTGTTGTGTTTGAACAGTGAAATATGTTGTTATTCAGATTCAGAACACTTTATGAATCCCCGTGGGGAAACTCCTTAGCAACACCGCCACACAGTCTCGTAAAAGCACATAGGGGTAAGGGTGCGAGGTAAAAGATTAGATGAGCGCACACAGGGAAAAAGGAATGGGGGCAAAATAAGTAAATGCACACAAGGGGTAAAGGCTGGGATCAAAATAGAGTGCTGGGACACAATATATGCGGATCTTAAGATGAAAAATACACGTGAGATAAAAAGTTGGAAGATACAACCCTGTTGAGAGTATGATGTTCTCTCCCAAAGAGGACGAGAGAACTTGATTTAACTTTCTGAAGATGACAAATGTGTCCCGCCTACTTTGAAACGAGGCAAATCAACTCATCTTTAACAGCCAGACCCCAACATTTAATCATGATCATAAAATAACGTCATTCCCACCCCTCCTATGAGAAGCAGGCGTGTGTGTGAACAGCCCACCCTCCTCATGCCCGTTCCTGTTCCATTCGGCCCAGAGAGACGAGCTCGCGGTGAAACAGGGGGTGCTTCTCGCCTTAGTCGTTTCTAAAGGAATATGAACCCGCGCCCCCCGCCCCCCGCCCCCACTCCTCCGCCCCCCCCCCCCCTCCTCCGCCCTCCCCCCGGCCCCCCGATGGACTCTCTGATCTCCCGGCTTTAGCGAGCGCATCGCTACCAGACGTGGCGCGGCCCATGTTAAGCAGGCCGGTGCGCCGGAGGAGGGTTTGCAGCGCGAGCTGGGGCCTCGAGGCCTCCTCTTATTTCAATTGACAGGTTGAACGCCTCTCGTGCGAGGGGGAGATTTGGGCCCGTCACTGGATGTGACAGAGGAGATTAGGGAGGTAATCCCTGTCTGCACGCCAGGGAATCGCCCAGCGCTAAACTCGCTCTTATTAACCACTGCCAGAGCACAGTCGGCGTAATTAACGAATCTCTTAATTGACACCTGTTTGCTCTAGTTTCTGTATTTAGCTCTGAAGTCGGACTAAATTTCTCTCTGTTTCATTCTAAGGCTCTGCTATTATCCCTTTAGCTGTGGTTTTACAAGCCTTTGGAATAAGTAGTAATCTAGTTTTGTAGTACAATAAGGCCTAGGCCATTGCTCTGGCTAATTAAAGGGATTCCAGTGTAAAGGGTTTTTCTCCTCGTTTGCTCTCGTGTCAGACGAAGGAACACACGGAGAGGAACTCACACTCGATTTGGCTCATGTCCGCCTTTATCTCACGGTTCTTTTCTTCTTTCTGCTCAGGGTGTATAAATCTGTTTTGGCAGAGAGCTTCACCCACTCAACCCTCCTCTGAAAAGAGAGTCTCTTCAAGTCTCGTCATATCGGAACCAGCGGAGAGAGACTCTTCCTGCAATCTCTCTGTCTCTCTCTTTCTCTCTCTCTCTGTATCTGTATCTCTCTCTGTATATGTTCACAATTGTTGAGTTATGCATTTATAGTTCTTCCCTTGGCACTTATTGGTTCTCATGATGTATGATTCATGATCTAAAAAACCGACTGTGTTCGGGGTCTATCACGTTGCTATGCTCAATGACTGATGCTCTTTGTAAAAGCTCTCTCTTGTAAGTCGCTTTGGATAAAAGCGTCTGCTAAATGAATAAATGTAAATGTAAACGTATCTTTCTGTCTGTCTGTCTGTCTGTCTGTCTGTCTGTCTGTCTCTCTCTCTGTGTGTCTCTCTGTCTGTCTGTCTCTCTGTCTCTCTCTCTCTCTGTGTCTGTCTGTCTCTCTCTATCTCTGTGTCGCTCTGTCTGTCTGTCTGTCTGTCTCTCTCTCTGTCTCTCTCTCTCTCTCTCTCTTTCTCTGTCTGTCTGTCTGTCTGTCTGTCTCTCTCTCTCTCTCTCTCTCTCTCTCTCTCTGTCTCTCTCTGTCTCTCTCGGTCTGTCTCTGTCTCTCTCTCCCTCTCTCTATCCTCTCTCTGTCTCTCCCTCTCTCTTCCCTCTCTCCCCCTCTCTCTCTCCATTTCTCCCTCTCTCTTCCCTCTCTCCCCCTCTTGCCCCCCCTATCCCCCCCCTCTCTCCCTCTGTCTCTCTCCCTTGCTTTCTATTTCCCAGTGAGTCAGACTTAAAGATGAGTCCGAACTCCAGGGCCCCTCCCCTCCACACCTCCCCACCTCACTCCGCTTTGGAAAACCTTTGAGATGTTGTTAGATTTTATCGCGCCGTAAAAAAAAAAAAAGCCCGTCACGGCCAACCAGGGCGGCTCGACTGAACCATGTGATCACCGCCCGGTGACAGCAGATAAGAGGAGGAGTCACAGGGGGGAGAGGAGCGAAGCTCTGAACCAGAATCTGTGTCTGTCTGGTCACGTTCCTTGTCATGTACCCTCCCAAGTATTGCTGCTGAAGTGTTGGTCCACGACTAGCTTGTTCTTATCACAGCTTCGACCTCGCTCGCTAACTGCCATGTTTTCATGTCTGATTGAGGGCCGTGTCATGGTGACATGATGGCTGGTTAATGTGTTACCTAGCTGGCTTCCTCTGGTGGTTTTATAACTCTGGCCTCTCCTCAGACTGAACTGTCTCCTAGACAGACTGTGGAAAATCTAACTTGGCTCTCGGTCTCTCCTTCTAGAAAGATCTTCCACACACCTGCTCACACACAACGGCAACGTTGTGGAGTCTGGAAGAGGTCAGTGAAGGACTCATGTAGCATGGAAACATACTCACAAACACACGCACACTCATACGCGCACACACACACATGAACACACACGCGCGTGCGAGCACACTCACACTCAGAGGTCAAGCGCGTCACAGTGAGCCAAAGCGTCGTGCCGCTGTGTTGACAGGAGCAATATCCATCAGGCAGCGCTGAGGTCGCCTCTGTCAGCGCGTGATTGGATTAAAGCAGGTCTGGCTCCACCAGGACCCCAGGAGCTTCCTGTAGGATGGCCCCAGGGGCCCCTGGAACCTCCCCTCCGAACCCTGTCCCCCGCTCCCCCCCGTCCCGTCCCCCCCGTCCCCCCATACCCCCCTCCTAGACCCTGCCCTCAGACACCCTGAGCTGGGGAGGGTTACAAGGGTTGGGGGAGGGAGAGAAGAAACGTGAAGGACGTCTCAAATTTGGGGTTTTGGCGCTGAAAGTCGCCCTGAGCTCTGCTGCGCAGACGTGCGCTGAACTCCTCCGCGTCTCAAAGATTTCACAGATATTTCTCCTCCCGAGAGGCAGACAGGTACAACCGTATTAGATTCATATACATCTATAATAGAATATTATTTGATTCATACTATTCCAATTAGTCGGGGAGGGGATATCGATCGTGGAGAATTGAATGTTTTCCAGCTAAACTGGGAAGAACGTTTGATAGGAGATTGGTTGCTGCTCCGTAGTGGCTGTGTGACGCTGGAGAATGAGCAAGAGTGAGGCTGGAGGGTTTTTAGGGAGTAATAACCATATTCACTAAAATCGATAGCAGAGGTGAGGAGGCAATAATGCTGCCTAACTGCAGGAAATGAAATCACAGAGGGAGAGAGGGGGCAAGATGGAGGAAATAAGGGGATTTGTATCGAAGTGACGACATTTCATCAAAGAGAGCTTGAGCGAGCGGGAGCCCTGAAACATTACATTCTAGAACAGGTTATACAGAGAAACATTACGCCGTTGTTTACCCCGCGCACATTAGAAATAATGAAATTGTTGATGTTGTACGTTAGAATGGGAGCTTTTGTCGTGACTGAGAGGCTGTGAAAAGGGACATTTATTTGATTAAGAGCAGCGCTTTAATCGAATAAAGTTGTAAACAAAAGAGGAAAAGGAAGAGCTATAGGCCTCTCTCCCCTCTCACACCGGAACTCCTCTCCTTTTCTAATATCCTTCCTCTCCATCCTCCCCTCCCTCCTTTTCACTTTCTCTCCTCATCACCCCCACCGTTTCCAGATCTTAATTAAACCCTCCTCTCCACGTCCCGAACACCCCCCCCCTCACCCCCCTCCACCCCCCTCCCTTGGCTCCGACCCCCGTGCAGCGGGATTATGGGATTACAGCAGCGGGCCGTGCTGCTGTGAAAGCCGTCCGCAGTGACCAGCATGGGCCTGTCGCCCTGTGGCACTCCGGAATTCTCTCCGGAATTCTTCAGCCAGGACTGACGGAGGCTGTGTCTTTGTGTGTATGGGGGGGGGGGGGGGGGGTGGCGATGGTGGGGGGGGAAGGGGGAACGGGCTGGTCCTGCCGTGGTACCACACCGGTCAACCGGGAGAGAGCCAGCCTGAAATGATTAGCCACGCATTCAGCGGATCGGAATTCCATTAAGTCGGAATGCCCGAATTACCCCGGGAAGAGAAGCGATGGCTGTGTGTGTTGTTGTTTGCCCCCTTTAGTGTGGCAGAATTAATAAGACTATTACCCAACAATTACCACTCCGCCCAGCACCCAGGATTCATTTCAGTGGAAATCCGATGCCACTAATTAAAACTGTTGCCATCGTTCTCCTCTCGGAGTGATGGTCTCTGAAGAGGCATTCTTCAATGAATTACAAAGGCAATTTTATGGGTTGGAAAACTGAGAGCAATTATTTTAACGAGCATAAAGCATTTTCTATCGAGCTGCGGTCTAAGGCTGATCTAATATTAGCGTTCCGAGGAGGAGTTGGTTCTGGAACTTTCCAGGAGAACCAGCTCAGGTTTTGGGTCCTAACTGCTGGGTTCCATCAGGTGATTTATTCCAGACAAAGCAGGTTCTGCTTCTTACTGCCTGGATATTGTTCCTACTAACTGGGTTCCAGCAGATAGTTCCTTTCCTGGGACTGGTTCCTGTTGGGAGAAGCAATTTTGGTTCTGGAGGAGGAGAGGAGAGAGGAGAGGAGGAGGGACGAGAGGAGAGCAGAGGGGGAGGACAAGAGGGCCCTGGTGGCGGAGAGAGAAGGGCAGAGGAGGAGGAGGAAGAGGGCCTTGGTAGAGGAGAGAGGACGGCAGAGGAGGAGGAGGAAGAGGGCCCTGATGGAGGAGAGAGAAGAGAAGGAGGAGGAAGAAGAGGGCCCTGGTGGAGGAGAGAGAAGAGAAGGAAGGAAGAAGAGGGCCCTGATGGAGGAGAGAGAAGAGAAGGAGGAGGAAGAAGAGGGCCCTGGTGGAGGAGAGAGAAGAGAAGGAGGAGGAAGAAGAGGGCCCTGGTGGAGGAGAGAGGAGAGCAGAGGAGGAGGAAGAAGAGGGCCTTGGTAGAGGAGAGAGGACGGCAGAGGAGGAGGAAGAAGAGGGCCCTGGTGGAGGAGAGAGGAGAGCAGAGGAGGAGGAAGAAGAGGGCCTTGGTAGAGGAGAGAGGACGGCAGAGAAGGAGGAGGAAGAGGGCCTTGGTAGAGGAGAGAGGACGGCAGAGAAGGAGGAGGAAGAGGGCCTTGGTAGAGGAGAGAGGACGGCAGAGAAGGAGGAGGAAGAGAGCCCCGGCTTCCTTCAGGGAGGCCTGGAAACTGGGGGAGGGGAGAGGAGGGGCCACCTGCTGCTCTCTCTGTGTGGCCAGAGACTGTCTGGACCTGGGCCATCACCACCCCATGGTTTACAGGGTAAACACACACTCACACACACAGACGAACACAGACACACACACAGACACAGAGATACACACACACACACATATACACACACACAGACGCACACAGAAACACACACATACACAGACGCACACAAACACACAGATGCACATGCATGCATACAGACATACAGGCGCCACACACATACACACGCACATACACACAGACACACACACAGCGAGGCACCCTGCTCAGACTGGCTCCGCCCCCACTTCACCTCTGCCTTCACGTGTGTCTGATCTCCACGACCCAGAACATCTCCTGTTCAGCAACAACGACTGCAGCTTGACTGGATGTTTAACATCATTCCTCGGTCTGTTTGTGTGCGTTGTCCCTGATATTGTTTTACATGTTTTTCAGGCAGTACACAAGCTGTGTTAACCCTGCGTGTGTGTATATATACGTAGTGTGTGTGAGTGGTGTGTTTGTGTGTGTGCGATCCTCCTTTGCGTCTATAATTACCCCGGCATTAGCAACCACTGTCTATAATTCCCCGCAGCAATTAACTGCGTTTTGACACAAGGGATCTCGTCAAACTTATCATTACTGATGTGCAAATTACACACATACCTGACATGTTCTCAATTAGTCACTTTGTGCTCTTAATTAAGGGGCATTAATCGTCAGTGTGTCTGCAGAGTGTCCCCAAGGCTGGCCTCACTACGGGGGTCTCTAATGAAAGAGAGTGAGGCTGGGGCTGGGGCCAGGGCTGGGGCTGGGGCCGGGCTGTGTGCTTGCTCGCCCAGGGCTACTTCGAGGTCATGGCTGACTTCACGCACAGCGGGAGGGTGATGCTTGGCAGGCTCCAGTGTGTGGTGATGACGGACAATTACAGAGCATTGTCTTATTGTTGAGTAGAAGGCAGTTCCTGTGTTGGTTGGTTTCTGGAGCTCTGTGTCATATAGCTCTGTGTCATATAGCTCGGTGTCATATAGCTCTGTGTCATATAGCCCTGTGTCGTATAGCTCTGTGTCATGTAGCTCTGTGTCATGTAGCTCTGTGTCATATAGCCCTGTGTCATATAGCTCTGTGTCATATAGCTCGGTGTCATATAGCCCTGTGTCATATAGCTCTGTGTCATGTAGCTCTGTGTCATATAGCTCTGTGTCATATAGCTCTGTGTCATATAGCCCTGTGTCATATAGCTCTGTGTCATATAGCTCTGTGTCATATAGCTCTGTGTCATATAGCTCTGTGTCATATAGCCCTGTGTCATATAGCTCTGTGTCATATAGCTCTGTGTCATATAGCCCTGTGTCATATAGCTCTGTGTCATATAGCCCTGTGTCATATAGCTCTGTGTCATATAGCTCTGTGTCATATAGCCCTGTGTCGTATAGCTCTGTGTCATAGAGCTGTGTCATATAGCTCTGTGTCATATAGATCTTTGTCATATAGCTCTGTCATATAGCTCTGTGTCATATAGCTCTGTGTCATATAGCTCTGTGTCATATAGCTCTGTGTCATATAGCCCTGTGTCGTATAGCTCTGTGTCATATAGCCCTGTGTCGTATAGCTCTGTGTCATAGAGCTGTGTCATATAGCTCTGTGTCATATAGATCTTTGTCATATAGCTCTGTCATATAGCTCTGTGTCATATAGCTCTGTGTCATATAGCTCTGTGTCATATAGCTCTGTGTCATATAGCCCTGTGTCGTATAGCTCTGTGTCATATAGCTCTGTGTCATGTAGCTCTGTGTCATATAGCCCTGTGTCATATAGCTCTGTGTCATATAGCTCGGTGTCATATAGCCCTGTGTCATATAGCTCTGTGTCATATAGCTCGGTGTCATATAGCCCTGTGTCATATAGCTCTGTGTCATATAGCTCGGTGTCATATAGCCCTGTGTCATATAGCTCGGTGTCATATAGCCCTGTGTCATATAGCTCTGTGTCATATAGCTCGGTGTCATATAGCCCTGTGTCATATAGCTCTGTGTCATATAGCTCTGTGTCATATAGCTCGGTGTCATATAGCCCTGTGTCATATAGCTCTGTGTCATATAGCTCTGTGTCATATAGCCCTGTGTCGTATAGCTCTGTGTCATAGAGCTGTGTCATATAGCTCTGTGTCATATAGATCTTTGTCATATAGCTCTGTGTCATGTAGCTCTGTGTCAAATAGCTCGGTGTCATATAGCTCTGTGTCATATAGCTCTGTGTCATATAGATCTGTGTCATATAGCTCTGTGTCATATAGCTCTGTGTCATATAGCTCTGTGTCATATAGATCTGTGTCATATAGATCTGTGTCATATAGCTCTGTGTCATATATATCTTTGTCATATAGCTCTGTGTCATATAGATCTTTGTCATATAGCTCTGTCATATAGCTCTGTGTCATATAGATCTTTGTCATATAGCTCTGTCATATAGCTCTGTGTCATATAGCTCTGTGTCATATAGATCTTTGTCATATAGCTCTGCCATATAGCTCTGTGTCATATAGATCTGTGTTCCTGTACAGCTCATCGTCACCATTCTCACTTCTATCACAAATCTTCTGACTGCTCACGTGATGCCTGTTGCACAGTGTCTCTCTCCTCTCTTGCTGTCTCCTTCTCTCGCTTCGCTCTCTCTCCTTTCTCTTCTCTCATCTCACCAATTCCAGCAGTGTCACCTCCATTATAATCCTAATTAGCGTTGGATTTCATTACCCATAATGCACTCCGGTCTGGGGATGTAACCCAACGTGAAGCGATATGACCCCTGACAGTTCAAGCAGCGTCTTGTCTCCAGGCAGACCTCTGCAGACCTCCCCATCTGGAACCCAGACAACCGGAATCTACGAAATCACATGTATTAAGTGTCTGAAAGAGCCCAACACAAACTCTTCCACTGTCTGGCTCCCCAATGGTGGAATCAACTCCCCACCTCCATCAGAAGCACAGACTGCCTCCTCACATTCAACAAGAGGCTCAAGACTCACTTGTTCTGAGAGTTTAATGGCACTTAGAAATATTAGAAATAGTATGGCACTTAGAAATATCATTTATTGTTGCTGTTGTTGTTCAGAAACTCGCTACTGTCGTGGTTGCTTTAATAGTCACGCCACAGGTAGACTGTCTGGCGGAGGCTCACATTAAACTTAAAACGTAAAATGTTCAGCTGAATGCTCTTATAGTTCTTCCCTTGGCACTTGTTGGTTCTCGTGATGTATGTTTCATAATCTATAAGCCTGTTATGTTTGGGGTCTATCACATTGCTATGCTCAGTGACCAATGCTCTTTTGTAAAGCTCTCTCTTGTAAGTCGCTTTGGATAAAGGCATCTGCTAAATGTAATGTAAATGTAAAATGTAAATGTAATGGACACTGCGTTCATCCAGGGCTCCTTGTGTCCACACTGATGAACATGGATACTGTTCGCTGTCCCAGACGGCTAGCTGGCTGCACGTCCAGCTGTGACGTCGCTCACAGGTCGCACCAGGTCCAACGTCCCCGGCGACGCGGCCCCAGCCACGGATGAACAGTTCTCAGTGTAGCATGACGCGTTTGTGTTTGTGTGACTGTGTCGTCCTTCTGCACATCTGGGTCTTTAATTACAATGGCTGAAAACAAGGAGAAATTTACTGCCAAACTGACAGGGTTTGAGACTGGGCAAGGAGCCCAGAGCCCAGCCTCTAAGAGACCAGTCTCTTGCAAACCGGCCTCTAACAGACCAGCCTCTAACAGGCCAGCCTCTCATAACCCAGACTCTAACAGCCCAGCCTCTAACAGCCTAGCCTCTAACAGCCCAGATCTCAGCCACGTGTGGAACATTACTTCCCAAGTAGCTGCTGAGGCACTTGGGGAGCGATTTGAGAGGCGTGCAAGTGCGCAGCACCACCCCCAGCGGATGTTTACCCCATCTTATCTCATCTACACATCTCTAGTAAGAGGCGTAGGGAGGAGGCGGGGTGTGACGCCACAAGGCGTGGAGAGAGCGAGGAGATTACCTCGTCACTCCAACCCTGAACTCTCCTCCCCTCTCTCCTCTGTCTCCCCTCTCTCCTCGCTGTAGTGGATTATCTTTTGAAGTATTGTACACCCACTTGACTGAAATGTTAGTGCAAACATCTTAATCTGCTTTCCCTGCTCTTGGCTGCTTGCTTCTGTGTGTGTGTGTGTGTGTCGTTGCTACCATGGCAGATAGAAAAGGAAGCCAGATGGGAGATTAGGAGGGGGAGAAGGAGTTTGGCTGAAACAGATCCAGAAATCGGTGACATTTGACCCTTAATAAGATCTGAACCGAGGATGAAGCCAAGACAGAGTTCCAGAAAGAACCCCTTAGGTATTGTGGACGATAATAACATGAGATTCTGTGTGTTTAGTATAGACAGTCTGTTTGAACATTCAAGATTTATTTTTGTGAATCAAGAAAGTATTCTTTCTTGAAACAAGATTAAATAACACAGAAACTTCCAAACTTGGCAGCAAAGCAACATCAGATACAACTCAAACAAGATGTTTTTCAGACTCTTTCACTGAACCAGATCAGCATCAAAATCCACAACTCCTTCCTAATCTCCCTGACATATGCCTGAGGCTTGGCGATTGTGTCTTTAGGTGTCATGACATATTCTGACTAGAAATTAAACAAATAACTATGGTTTACTAACACTTTGAGGTGAGTTTTTTTCCATGTGGTTACAGATCCTTCTTACAAGGCCTTGGTTACAAGTAGTCATGGAGACGCCTCGAGCATCATGATCATCTCACAGTGGAATCTCCGATACTAAACTGGCTCTTCCTAATAACGGATCAGGTTTCCATACGGTTCGGGGAAAAGGATGAGCTGTTTTTGGAAAAGTATAAATAATCAGAAGAGATGTGTATTGATCACCACAAGTACCACAATAAGATAATTTAGAGGCTAATGGCGTCACAGATACGGGATCCGAGAGAGAGGATCTTCGCGGACAAGGAGCGTTCAGAATCTTCTTCCTGCGCCAAGAGATACTTTACCAACGGTAAAGTACTCCGCAAATCAGCACGCATGTTGTTACAAATAAATAACGACAACATGGCCTCGTTGTTTCACTCATTTTTGTTTGCGCTTCGAAATTCCGTGGCTCAAAAATTTTGGGTTCCATCTTCAGAAGAACTTTTTGGATTTGGTCTGCTGCTACGCCACCACCGCAAATCAGCACGCATGTTGTTTCAAATAAATAACGACAACATGGCCTCGTTGTTCCACTCATTTTTGTTTGCGCTTCGAAATTCCGTGGCTCTAAAAATGTTGGGTTCCATCTTCAGAAGAACTTTTTGGATTTGGTCTGGAACTGATTTTGTTACGTAACCAGGACCACCACATGTTTGAGATGCAGTCGGAAAGTCATTTGATGCTGGCTGCCTGGGCCGTGTTGTGTCAAACCGTCTGAAGAGTGTTTAATAAGATCTCTCTTCGTGCTTAGCATCCCGCCGTCAAATCTGTCTGGACCCACGCAAGCTTTTTATAGATATCGTCTAACAGGAGTCAAGTACCAAACATGTATAAAACAATCCAGTGCTTTCTAATGAGACAGGACGTGAGTGAACTGTCATCCTCAAATTCATTAAGCAAGACCAGGAAGTCGGTATTGTTATACAAACACGTATGTTAGTCAGGTTCAGTCATGCCAGCTAGTCAGACAGGGCCATTCTAAACAGTGGATCGTTTTGCTGCAGGATAATTCATGGATTCCATAGCTGCCTTCCTCCGCGCCCCTTTCTGCTACCCCAACCAGGTCTATTCATTAGACCTGCTAGATCATACTCTGAATATTTACTGTCTCTAACCAGATTTACGGTTTAATTTGCTGCATGGAGTCATTTATCGATCTGGAGACGCTTATTAGTGATGTGTCCCCAGACGGTCCAGCACCCTCTTCCCCTTCTCTCTCCCTCATCTCTCTCTCTCTCCCTCATCTCTCTCTCTCTCTCTCTCTCACTGTCTCTCTCCTCGCTTTTCTCTCCTCCCTTCATCTCTCCACAACTCTCCTCCTCTCTATTGCTCCTCCCTCTCTATCTCCTCCTCCTCCCTCCTCTATCTCTCCTCCCTCCTCTATCTCTCCTCTCTATCGCCTCTGTTTCTCCTGCCTCCTCTCTATCTCTCCATCATCTTCACTCTCCTGGGAAGAGATTCATGATCTTGTCAGTGAAGCCAGAGGGGGCAAAAAACACGCTACCAGCCACACACACACATGCACACACACACACACACAGACAACACAGGTACACGCACGCACTTACACACACACACACACACACACACACACACACACACACACACACACACACACACACACACACACACACACACACACACACAGGTAAACAGTCGGTGCCAATTTTACAAGATCCTCCTCTTCTAATGATGTCAAACTGCTTGCCAGCAACGAACACACACAGTCACTCAACTCCCTGACCCCTGACCCCAGCGTTAATACAAAACCATCAACGGAAATTTCATTTTTCAATTTATTTCTTTCTTTCGAACATCATTTGCTAATTGCGTTTGGAGCATGACCCTAGCACAGTCCACCAAAACCCCAGAAAAACCTTGTGAAGGCATGTTTCAAAAGCAGAATGTTCTTCCTCCTATGCATCTTACACACTGGATAATTGACCCCCTCCCCTCTTGCAATCCTCTGTTGAATCAGTCAATGAAAAACATCCATTAAGCAGTCCACTCCCATCTAGCTTAATTCAGCATCGGGAGAGAGCGCAACTTCCTGTCAGCCGAGTAATTTGATTGGCTTGCTCCCGCCATGGCCGTCAAACACTCATCTCCTTTTCCTGTTTATATTTCCAAACGTCTCATTTCTCCCTGATCATTTCTCCAGCTCCTCTCCCTCTCTTTTATAGGCTATCATCAGTCTTGTTTAAAGCAGCCATGCAGAAGAGCTGGGGTTGGCTGGCTGAGGGGGAAATTGCCCTAGTTTGATAATGAGGCCTGGTAGAGGTGGGGTGGTAGTGGTGGAGGAGGGTGGGGAGGGAGAGGGTGGGGGAGGATGGAGAGAGGGACTGAATAATTAAACTGTACAGGTGATTCATTGGAAGGGGAGGCTACGTGTGAGCTTGTGACAACGCACCAGCGAGAGGAGGCTTAATTGCACGCGTTCGCTGAAGCTGAAATGGATTGTTTGCTACTGGGGAGCCTGTTTAAGCAGAGGCCTTGCTGGGAGGAGGGATACCTGGAAGAATGGAGGTCTTGTTGGGAGGACAGAGGTCTGGGAGGATGGAGGTCTTGCTGGGAGGACAGAGGTCTTGCTGGGGGGACAGAGGTCTTGCTGGAAGGACGGAGGTCTTGCTGGGAGGATGGAGGTCTGGGAGGAGGGAGATCTGGGAGGATGGCGGTCTTGCTGGGAGGACAGAGGTCTTGCTGGGAGGACGGAGGTCTTGCTGGGAGGACAGAGGTCTGGGAGGATGGCGGTCTTGCTGGGAGGACAGAGGTCTTGCTGGGAGGACGGAGGTCTTGCTGGGAGGACGGAGGTCTGGGAGGATGGAGGTCTTGCTGAGAGGATAGACACACTGGGGTGTAAGTTTGTTGGTGTTTTGTGTGCCTGTATTTAAATATTTCTGTGTTTTGATTTGATTTTTTCTGTGATTTGTGTGCTTTTGTTTTCACATGCTTGGCTCTGGAACCTCAGAAAACCTGCTCTTCTACACGACTGAAAGTCCACCACAGTGAAAGTCAGTTGTCTAGGTTACCTGTCATCCGGGTTACCAGTTGTCTGAACTCTCATCTGGTTATCACAAGCAGAAACACCATGTTACATTATTAAAAATTAATACCATAATGAAAAATAGGATTAATAAAAGTTAACACCATCATAATGTTAATGCTATTAACACCATGATTTAATGATCCTAATTGTATTCATACACTAATAATACTAATGCTATTAGCATGCACGCCTTCTGAGGAGTGATTCTGTGTGTGTATTATTCTGTTTGTGTGTGTGTGTGGTTCTCACCTGGCGTCAGTGGGCTGGTGGTTCATTATGAACAGACCCAGACCCCTGTCTGTGTTTCCTGTCATGCCAGGGTCGTACTGGGGTCATGGCAGGGTCACAGCAGGGTCACTCCAGCATCCACGTGTTCATCTCTATTCATGGGGTGCTTTTTGGTTCCGTGGTAAAGTAGTTGACTGCAGGTCCAGAGGTCAAAGGTCACCAGTGTTCCGTGTAGACTGTGGCCTCAACACAAGGACCTGAGATCAGTTCAGCAGGTCCTGTCCCCCACCTCTTTCTTTCTCTATTTTCTCTCTCTTTATCTGTCTCTATTTCTCTTTCTCTCTCCCTCCCTCCCCCCACCCTCTCACTCCCTACCTTTTTCCTTTCAGTAAGCTGAAAAGGGGCAGATACGAATGCCCTCTCGTACGTCCTTTCCAATGAATGTGACTGGTAAAGAAAACGGTATTATAATATTAAAAACCTTTTTTATTTTGAGTGTCTGTCGGTGAACGTTGATTAGAATGATTTTTCACCTCCCATTAGTGCCTGGCAGACAGACCAGAGAGGATTTATCACAATGTACTGTATTTTCTGGACTATAAGTCGCACCAACCAAAAAATGCATAATGAAGAAACAAAAAAACATGTATAAGTCACACTGGACTATAAGTCGCATTTTTGGGAGGACATTTATTTTATAAAATCTGATACCAAGAACAGACATTTCATCTTAAAAGGTTGTGCACATACATGCAACCCTGTAATTTCTGTTTAATACTGTAGCATATTGTACTATACAGCTGCACATTTGTCTAAAATCACTTGAATCTGTACATACCCTGTATATTCTAATTATACTGTTCATACTATGTATATTCTGAGTATACCCATATTTATTATATTCTGTTGGATTAACTGTTTTTCACTTCTGGTTGGATGCTAACTGTATTTCGTTACCCTGTACTATACCTGTCGTATGACAATAAAGTTGAATCTAATCTAATCATTAGCACTAGCATAAACATAACAAGATGAACAAACTCTCGATCTCCCTCCAAATCACTTAACCCACTGAATTCTTCATCCTCGGCGTCGTTCTGGCAGTGTCTGTGAGAATAATGAACACGTGAAATCATATATTTTAATATATAAGTGTCATAACCTCAGGATGTCGGGGGAGGAGGGTGAGAAGGTGGTGGGGGGGGGGGGGGGGGGGGACGAGGTTATCTCAAACGAGGGCTTCCACATGAAGCTGTGGATTTAGTGCTTCTAATCCCTTATCAAGCGTACGGCGTGGCGGTGCCCCGCTCCCATCCCCGGGGTTCTAATCCTGGGGAACCTGGCAGGCCGGTTCTACTGTTTGTCCAGAGTGGATCCACAGGAGGAGGTGTCCTGGGGGATCGCCACGGTAACCTTGAGCCGACACCCATCTTAACCGGTCTCCGGTAATTGTCCCGGTTACCGGGCCCAGATCTGCTCTTAAACTTGGTTGTAGCCGGAAATAGAAATCTTTAATTTTATTTTAAAAAAATACAGTCTGGAATAAACCGTAAGATCCGACTGTATGTTTTTCTATGTAATGATTTAGCTATAAATGTCACTCTTTCTCCGAAAGGGAAGAAGAGGAAGAACAGATAGAATTTCAAACCTCAAATATTCTGGTAAATTCTCTCAGGGTCCTGGTAGTTCCAGCCAGATTGTGGTCTGCTCACTCCCACCTTGCTCCACAGCTAGCAGCTGTAGGAATATAGCAGACCAATTCCTTTACAGTTCCATACTGTAAACCCCCCCAAAAAAACTTAAACCAAATCTATTCTCACTATTTAACGAATGAAGGGGCTTTTTCCTGTTGTTATTTTGGTTTTTCACACATAACTCTTCCTTATTTGTTGTTTGTTTATTTTTAACGGAAGTGTGAAAAGTGTGATGTAGATCCACCCAATCTGGGTTTTTTTTCCTCTCAATAATTCATTTGAAAGGGCCGGAATTATTTCCATGTTCATGACCTTGATCGTGAGCACATTAAAGAGAGTGTGTGTGTTGGGTGGATGGTAGGGGGGGGGGAGGTTAAACGTGAAATGATATGCGAGGAGAAAGAGCGTAGCTACATGTTGACACCCCTGAGTAAACAAACGAGTTCAGCAAGCAGAGAAGGGATTACCATATCTCTCCTTCACTTATTTTATCCTGTGAGAATCATCAATATTAAACGGTGAGTGGAGGAAGGGAAAGTGCTGAGGTGGCTTTCAGCACCAGGGTGAACCACCGTGTTTAAGGAGAAGAGATAAATGAGAGAGCTCTTCGGAATCTACAAAGAAAGTAAACGCTATCTTTTCATCTCTCCTTCCTTTCCTCTTTGTGGTCTCTCCATTTAAAAATTATTTAATGCCCCCTCTGTGTCTCTGCTGCTTAGCTCTCTCGCTCTCTCTTTCTCGCTCTTGTTCCCCTCTCTCTACCTCTCTTCCTCTCTCTACCTCTCGTCCTAGCTACCTCTCTTCCTCTCTCTACCTCTCGTCCTCTCTCCCTCTCTCAGTGTTTCAGTCTCTCACTCCCCCTCTCTCTTTATGTTGTTGAACACTGTCAAGTGTCATGTCAGTTTTGTTTTGTGATTGTTTTTTTATGTAGGACAAAAAAAAAGAGTTGCACTGTAAATATTGACTAGACACTTTCTATATATTTACAGGCCTACTAATGTTGTCATTAATTTAATCATTGGCCCTGTTCTGCACCTCTCTGCAGTTTGGGATCCTAATGAGCGTCCAGCCTAGTGAGGAGTGACCTGTGTTTGTGTGCCTTTGGGCTAAAAGCTGGTGAATGTGCTGTGTTTGCCTGTCGTGTGTGTGAGCAGCGTGAGGAGGCAGCCTCGCCCCGGGCCAGCCTCCCATCAGCCTCCATCAGCAGGATGTGTCTCTTTGTCAGGTAAATGATCCAGGAATGTCAGAACGATCCTGCTGAGGTCAGGCTTCTGCCTGGCGTTTATCTGACCTGTCAGTCAACACCGGAACTCTCCGCTGACCAGGACGCGGGCGAGGTTTTTTTTCTTCTTTTTTGTTGTTCCCACACACGGTCATGTTCTCAGTGTTGTCTTAATTTAAAAGGGGGCGCACACATCTGGTGCCCCCCACCCCCCTGGGGGCCCCCTGGCAAACTGCCAGTGACAGGAGGTAGAAGGGGGGAGGGAGGGAGCAGAGGGAGGGAGACTCCTGTCTGCTACCCCAAAAGGAGCCCCGGCCGCCAGCTGATATTAGTTATCAATATTTTACTGGCGACCATTAACGTTTTAAGAGGCTGCGATTAGGCACCGAAACAGCGGGGTGGGGTTGGGGTAGGGGGGGTCAGACAGTGGAGAAAGGTGCTTCGGTTCTGTGGACCTCTGCTGGAAAATATATCATGAAAGATACCATGAAAGGTTTTGTTTAACAATGTCTGTGTTGTGGGTGTGTGAAGTGGTGGTGGAGGGGAGGAGGTGGGGGGAGAGAGGGGGACGGTGGGAGTCAGACACTGGAGGAAGGAGCTTCTGTTCTGTGGACCTCTGCCAACCGCCCCCCCCCCCCAACCCTCCCCAGAACCCCAGCCCAGCTGTATGTCTGTGTGCCTGTCTGTCTGCGTGCCTGCCTGTCTGTCTGCCTATCTGTCTGCGGGCCTGTCTGTCTGCCTGTCTTCCTGTCTGTCTGCCTGCGTGCCTGTCTGCCTGCCTGTCTGCGTTCCTGCCTGTCTGCCTGCCTGCCTGCCTGCCTGCCTGCCTGTCTGTCTGTCTGTCTGTCTGTCTGTCTGTATGCCTGTCTGCCTGTCTGCCTTGGCCTTGCTCCAGTTCTGCTGATGATGGTTATTTCTGTCTCTGTTCCTGATGGTAAACACATGTGTTGTTGTCTCTGTTGTCTGCAGAGACACAGCTCTCCTGTCTGTCTGAACACCACCATGACAAGGAAGACGCCATGATGAGGAATCTCTCGAGGAATGGCAACTCTGTGATCATGGTAACGCTGTGATCATGGTAACACTGTGATCATGGTAACGCTGTGATCATGGTAACGCTGTGATCATGGTGATGCTGGGGTCATGGTAACGCTGTGATCATGGTAACGCTGGGGTCATGGTAACGCTGTGATCATGGTAATGCTGGGGTCATGGTAACTCTGTGATCATGGTAAAGCTGGGGTCATGGTAAAGCTGGGGTCATGGTAACGCTGCGATCATGGTAATGCTGGGGTCATGGTAACTCTGTGATCATGGTAAAGCTGGGGTCATGGTAACGCTGCGATCATGGTAATGCTGGGGTCATGGTAACTCTGTGATCATGGTAAAGCTGGGGTCATGGTAACGCTGCGATCATGGTAATGCTGGGGTCATGGTAACTCTGTGATCATGGTAAAGCTGGGGTCATGGTAACGCTGCGATCATGGTAATGCTGGGGTCATGGTAACTCTGTGATCATGGTAACGCTGTGATCATGCTGACTGTGTGTGAGTGTTTTACAGTTTCTGTTTCTGTAGAACCAGGTCAGCTCCTTCCTGCTAACCTCCATGTTAGTACTGAGTCTTTCAGAGTGTGGAAGAGGTAAAAATAGGTGTGCGAGTGTGTGTGTGTTCATGATCTAGGCCCCTAGACAGTGTTTTAAAAAGCTGTGGGGATTTTCCACTTGACAATGCGAATGAGTACAGTACATGAACTACACACACACACACACACACTCACATACCCCAGGTGGACATGAAACCGTTCACCAAAATTATGGTAGAAGTGTACGATAGCACAGAGCGTATGGGCTTTGTTCTACTTTTCAACAGAAGCACACAAATGAATCTGCAGGTGATTTACTACCAATCTTTGACTAATATGTGCCGCGAGAGAAAGTTGATATCGGAAAAAAAGTACATTTCTCACAATTTACTGCATCCTGTCTGCTTTCATGTCCTTTCTGCTGGGACGCCATTTTCTCCAGCCAGTCTAAAATTTACATAAAAGCGTTTATTTCATCATCGCACTGTAAATGAAGATATATTAGGATCTATTAGGAGCTAGGGGCTCTAGCACTCTTTAAGAGCCAGTATAGATGGAAAAAATTAAGCGGTATTGTAATTCAATTTTCTACTTCTTCATTAAATGTATTTTAACTGCTCAAAAGGCATTTTGGTTCGCGCTTTTATGGCCTTGTCTCTCCTGAAGCCAGCAGCTTCGAGGCCTGGGGACCAGGCCAGGCTGGCTGGACACAAGTCAGACCTCCTCTACCCCTCCTCCTCCTCTTCTCCTCTTCTCCCTCTCCACCGCCTCCTCTCCCTCTCTCCTCCCTCCCTCCCTCTCTCCTTCCTCTCTCCGATTCTCCTCCTTCCCTCTCTCGCTCCGCCTCGCTTCTCTCGCCCTCCCTCCCTCTCCCTCTCCTCCCTCCCTCTCTCCTTCCTCTCTTCATCTCGCCTTCCTCTCTCCATTTCTCATCCCTCCGTCTCCCTCTCTCCTCCCTCCCTCTCTACTTCGTCTCTTCGTCTCGCCTTCCTCTCTGCATTTCTCCTCTCCCTCTCTCTCCCTCGCTCCTCCCTCCCTCTCCCTTCCTCGCTCCTCCCTCCCTCTCCCTCTCTTTTCCTCGTTCCTCCCTCCCTCCCTCCTCATGTTGCTCCTCCCTGGTCAGTCCAGGGGGAGGATCTACCCGGAGCAGTCTGCTGTCTGGTTCAGTTCCCTGGCCGCTGAGCAGTCTGGCTGGCTGGACTGACCAAAGGGTGACCAGCGTCTGAGGGAACGGCTGATTCAGGATTCAAGCCCCAAAACAGGCCAGGGGGACTATCTGGCTGGCTGTGTAACTGGCTGGCTGATAAGCTGACTGACTGGCAGGCAACCTGATCCTGGGAACCCCATTGACTGGAGGACAGGCCTCGTGGTCACATGATTTAAGCCCCAGTAACAGACGGGTAAAGAGCAGTTTCATGAAGTATTAAGTGACTTTGCCATGCGGAGGTTGAAATACGCAGGCGAGGGTAGACAAGGATTTACAGCCTTTGGAAAGACAGACTGCAGAACGGCACGCTTCCTGTCATACAGAGAGGGTGACGGGGAGGAGGAGTCATGACATAAAACTGACTTCCAGGAAGTCACAATTCATGTTCTGAACGACTTCAAGTTTTTAAAATTATAAATATAACGTGGCCTGATCACGCTAAATTAAGCACACCAGTTCAAGGAATGATAACATAATTGCGGAGTCAGGTGGCTCAACAGGGAGTCTGGTGGTTAGATTAGTTAAACCTTTATTTGTCCTCCATGGGTGGAAATTGCAGTTGAGCTGTTAGGGAGCTGTCGGTTCGAAATCCTGGCGGTGCCATCATGATTGTTTTGTCCTTGGGCAAGGCACTTCATCTTATTTGCCTCAGGGGGAATGTCCATGTACTTGCTGAAAGTCTCACTGTATAAGAGCGTCTGCTTACTTACTGAATGTAAAGAACGCTGTTTCTGTGACTTTTGATGTGGAGTATTCAGACCTACATGGTCGTACGCCGTATGTTCTTGCATGCGCAGCCTCATTTCTCATTCCTGTTGGTAACGGAAACGTCTTTGAAGAACGCCGGCGCTGCACACAGCGTGAAACTGCCGTTACTGGGTTGCAAATCCCGTTTTACAAAGGCCACTTTATGGAGCAGGCATTCGACCTCTGAATAAATGAGCGTGTCATTGCTGTGGTGCTGCTGTGCGACTCAGATGCTCGTGCACTTTCGTGAGGCGCTGTGCGTTCGTGTGTGCGAGTATGTGAACTGGGCTGGATTCCCAGTTCACACACAAACACACAGAAAGACACCCACACAAACACACACCTTACAGCCGCTGACCTCGATTGCAACCTCATCTTCATGAGACGGGGTTGAAGAGGAGGTGAACCTCATGCTGGTGTTACAGAGAGGGGAGACGGGTTACTGGTGGTTGGTTAGCTCATGTTCATGTCATTTGGCACCTAGACTTCTATCTCTAACTTTCTTTTCCTCTATTATTCTGTCTCTAGCTCTCTCTCTCCCCCTCTATCATTATCTTTCTATCCAACTCTCTATCCCTCGAGAATTATTTCTCTCTCTGCCTCATTCTCTCTCCAACTCTCTGCCTCTCTCTCTAACTCTCTGCTTCATTTATTGGCTTCATTTTGTTTGGTTTCGCTCCAGCTACTGTTACTCCATGCAAAACATGTTTCCAGAAAGACACAAACACTAACGCCCATCGACTCCAGAGCCAAGCTTCCATTCAGTATCTGAGGAGAGGGAAGACTTGAAGAGGTGCTGTGTGCGCTGACACGATCTGATCTGCTCCCCACTTTCATCCGTGCATATGTCACTGATGACTGTTAGACTAGCGTGAACCCAACACAACATCTGGGAAAGGTGTTACTGGGTTAGTCACACTTTAAATAGGTTAGCAAGAGGGGAGGAGACAACAACTGTGTTGTGCTGTCTGCCAGCGCTAATTATTTGCAGGTATAAAAAGAATAAGGCTTGCGGATCGTGTTGAGTAAGAAAAATCGAGTGTTGCTTTAGCGACCCACATAATCTATTATCCAGCGAGTGAACAGTCAGAAGGCGATGCACGTATGCTTGTGTTGCGTGGGTTC
Organism: Neosalanx taihuensis; assembly: GCA_030340665.1. NCBI lineage: Eukaryota > Metazoa > Chordata > Actinopteri > Osmeriformes > Salangidae > Neosalanx > Neosalanx taihuensis. The sequence goes on along the minus strand of CM059295.1, from coordinate 6,608,089 downwards.
CTGAGAAGTTTGTGACACACCAGTCTAGTTTTGTGTTCTCTTTTCATGTTCCTCATGAAGTGTGTTTGTGTGTAAGTATGTCTTTTGAAGTATACACGTACAGGTTTTTCCCTGTTAGAACTGCACTTCTTCCAAACTGCAACAGAAACAAGCAACTGAAAAACCCAGCCCAGGTTATCTGCACAGGTCTGTTCATCAGGACATCATTGATTGTAACCTGGAATCTTTTTACCAGAAACGCATCTTCTTGGTGACGTGACGAGGAGGCTGTCTGAACTTCTGTCGAATTGGCGTGTTTTGTTTCTGCTACAATGACGCTGGAATTTGCAACTTTTCTCATGAAAGCCTCTGTTTCATCTGTACAGGATGCAGGGGTTTGGCACAAGCTTACCGATGACTTTACTGACAATTTCAACCGCGATGAAAGTACCTTGTGGTTTTGAGCTTGCCGCCAATACCCTATACTGTAGAGCCGTGTGAGGTGGGCTGTGTGTGTGTGTGTTTGTCTCTGTGTGTGTTTGTTTGCGTGTGTGTCTGTGTGTGTTTGTCTGCGTGTGTATTTGTCTGTGTGTCTGTCTCTGTGTGTGTTTGTTTGCGTGTGTGTCTGTCTGTGTGTGTGTTTGTTTGCGTGTGTCTGTCTGTGTGTGTGTTTGTCTGTGTGTCTGTCTGTGTGTGTGTTTGTTTGCGTGTGTCTGTCTGTGTGTGTGTTTGTCTGTGTGTTTGTTTGCATGTCTGTGTGTCTGTCTGTGTCTGTGTCTGTCATACGTATACTGTAGAGCAGTGTGAGGTGAGCTGTGTGTGTGTCTGTCTGTGTGTGTGTTTGTCTGTGTGTTTGTTTGCGTGTCTGTGTGTGTCTGTCTGTGTGTCTGTCATATACTGTAGAGCGGTGTGAGGTGGGCTGTGTGTTTGTCTTTGTGTGTTTGTGTTCCATCCACTGTGCGCCATCTCTTCTGTCTGTTTCAGATGGTGAAACATGTTGACAGCAGCTGTCTGGTAGAGCCAAGGTAGTTGTGGTTTGTTGTTTGAAATAACGTAGGTGGATTCCAGGGCTAAAATAAGACTGTTTACGCCTCGATTCAGAGGCCTGCAGTCCAGACCGACTAGGTGAAGAAGAAGATTATCCCTTATTAGTCCCACTGTGTGGAAATTGCAGGCACGCTCATGTTCAATGACTTGGCTCGGAATTAAACCTTGACCCTGCACATGGTAGACAAGAACCTTACCTCTGAACCACCAAAGGTGCCCTAAAGGTACTACCCTAAAGATACTACCCTTAAGATACTACCCTAAAGATACTACCCTTAAGATACTACCCGTAAGATACTACCGTAAAGATACTACCCTTAAGATACTACCCGTAAGATACTACCGTAAAGATACTACCCTAAAGGTACTACCCCAAATGTGCTACCCTAAAGGTGCTTCTCTAAAGACAATCACAAATATGGGGAGTCACGGCACAGTCGGTTAGGGTGTCAGGTTATCAAACAGAAGGTCGCTGGTTCGAACCCCATCTGTGTCAACATGACCTTGTGTTCTTGGGCAAGGCACTTCACCCTACTTGCCTAAGAGGTAATACCCCGGTACTTCCTGTACCTACCCCTGTACTTCCTCTCTGGATAAGAGCGTCTGCTAAATGACTCAGTGTAAATAGACTAACCCTTTACCAACAGACACAAATATAAAGTAGGGTTATCCCACCCAGTTCCTCGAAAGATCCTGTAGATCCTTCCAGAACACTTGATTGGATGATTAGCTGGTCAAAGCTGCTTCAGGTTAGTCATGACTGCGGTCAAGGTTTTAGGCGGGGTTTTGGGCGGATGTCTTTTCCAGAGACAAAGTTAGGCAGAGCTTAATCCTCGAAGCATCTTCTGTTAAACTTGGAAACCAAAGACACCCTGAAAGTTTTTTTTCTTCTTTTTTTACCCTGCGACAGAGGGGAATGAGAACAGAAGGCATTCTCATTGGCTTCGCTGAATCACCCACGGACCAATGATGGGATTGCAGTTATGCCGCGGGCCGGTAATTCAATGCAAACGTGACGCACAAGAGGGCAACCTAAAGAAATCGAGGTTGGAAAAAGAAACGGCAGCCACACCACACCACGCCACTCCGGGGTTCTGTGGCTCCACGGTAGCTGCCAAAACTGAGGCAAACCCAGCAATTCACCCAAATTTGAGTTTCTTAATTCATGGTATCTATAACAGATAGCTCTAGCACACAGAGATCCACTGTAAAACACACACACATGAACACACACGCCTGCAACGAAACACGTGCACCCGCACGTACAAGCACATACGTACACGAAAAGTTTTTTAGATGCTCAACATCATTGAAAGATGATTGGAAATGAATACAGCCCCCCCCCCCCCCCCCCCCCAACACCCATGCTATTTATACTAGACCCATATCCATCAAATACAGGAAACAGTCCTGTCTACTTCAGCTAGCTACCCCTGATCAGCTGACTTCTGAACTGTGTTGACTTACTGCCTCTCTGTAACGATAGCCATTGTGAGAAGCCAAATTCTCGTCTGTCAAGTATAGCGTTCTGTTCTTGTCCATCAGTGGAAATACACTGTTTGGCAATTATGCCGCTATTAGGATTAGGCTAGATTAAGCTATCATAGGGCTGGGCTGGACACTGGTTAATACCACTCCAATTACAGCAGCATTATCTTTCCCCCCCAGGTCTCTGTGATGCTCGCTTCTCAGACTCTGTTTATCTCCTCTGTTCAGTCCAACGTGAGACCTTCGAGTACAGAACAGCGAATGGCCCGGCTCGAAGCTCTCCGCTTCAGTCTCTTATCTCGGCACAATGAAGCGCTTCTGATAACAATTAAATATTTTCAGTCTTAACAACAAACACAAACACAATTTGCTGTGTCCATCAAACGCCTCGGCCGCTGTGGAATTGCTTAATTCTCTCTGTTTTGAGCATCTGAGTGTAGTCTTTCTCTACAGGCCTGTTGAAGACCTGAGGAAACCGCACCACAGTTGTTGCTGTCATCGTAATAGTTATGTTTATCCAACGCTTCTTTAGATGTGTGTTCCTGCCTCTTCAGCTCTTACACATCTACACCTTCAGCCTCAAGAGGAGAGGGGAACAAAAAGCAATTTAAAGATCTCTTTTTTCATTTTTTATTTTTTTTTTCAACCCAAACATAAGAGGCGAGACAACTGATAATTATGGCCCTTTCAAAGTACATTACTTTACTCTGGTTAGAACAAACCGCTGAAGCAGAAAATTGGGAGAGCTACCGGCTCGCTCTCGCTATGTTCAGTCGTTGGGGATGGCATTAATATTGAAATGATCATTTGGCGCTAGGCTAATTTAGCGCTGGTGATTTTTCTAGCCGTCCGCCCCTGAGATCAGGCCATAGTTTCTCAACCTCTTTACTAGCTCCCTTCCCAGCTTTAATGGACGCTTATCAGAGGGCTGTAAACATTAGTGGCCTTTCAGCAGAGGCTACGGTACTGGAGCTGTACAACACTGTTGGCTAGTGGAGCTGTACAGCAATGTTGGCTAGTGGAGGTGTACACTGTTAGCTAGTGGAGGTGTACACTGTTAACTAGTGGAGGTGTACAGCATTGTTAGCTAGTGAAGGTGCACAATGTTAGCTAGTGGAGGTTGACATTGTTAGCTAGTTGAGGTGTACACTGTTAGCTAGTGGAGGTGTACAGGACTGTTAGCTAGTGGAGGTGTACACTGTTAGCTATTGGAGGTGTAAAGCACTGTTAGCTAGTGGAGGTGTACAGGACTGTTAGCTAGTGGAGGTGTACACTGTTAGCTATTGGAGGTGTAAAGCACTGTTAGCTAGTGGAGGTGTACAGAACTGTTAGCCAGTGGAGGTGTACACTGTTAGCTAGTGGAGGTGCACACTGTTAGCTAGTGGAGGTGTACACTGTTAGCTAGCGGAGGTGTACACTGTTAGCTAGTGGAGGTGTACAGCATTGTTAGCTAGTGAAGGTGCACACTGTTAGCTAGTGAAAGTGCACACTGTTAGCTAGTGGAGGTGTACAGCACTGTTAGCTAGTGAAGGTGCACACTGTTAGCTAGTGAAGGTGTACACTGTTAGCTAGTGGAGGTGTACACTGTTAGCTAGTGAAGGTGCACACTGTTAGCTAGTGGAGGTGTACAGCACTGTTAGCTAGTGAAGGTGCACACTGTTAGCTAGTGAAGGTGCACACTGTTAGCTAGTGGAGGTGTACAGCACTGTTAGGTAGTGGAGGTGTACACTGTTAGCTAGTGGAGGTGTACACTGTTAGCTAATGGAGGTGTACACTGTTAGCTAGTGGAGGTGTACACTGTTAGCTATTGGAGGTGTAAAGCACTGTTAGCTAGTGGAGGTGTACAGAACTGTTAGCCAGTGGAGGTGTACACTGTTAGCTAGTGGAGGTGCACACTCTTAGCTAGTGGAGGTGTACACTGTTAGCTAGCGGAGGTGTACACTGTTAGCTAGTGGAGGTGTACAGCATTGTTAGCTAGTGAAGGTGCACACTGTTAGCTAGTGAAAGTGCACACTGTTAGCTAGTGGAGGTGTACAGCACTGTTAGCTAGTGAAGGTGCACACTGTTAGCTAGTGAAGGTGTACACTGTTAGCTAGTGGAGGTGTACACTGTTAGCTAGTGAAGGTGCACACTGTTAGCTAGTGGAGGTGTACAGCACTGTTAGCTAGTGAAGGTGCACACTGTTAGCTAGTGAAGGTGCACACTGTTAGCTAGTGGAGGTGTACACTGTTAGCTAGTGGAGGTGTACACTGTTAGCTAGCGGAGGTGTACACTGTTAGCTAGTGGAGGTGTACACTGTTAGCTAGTGGAGGTGTACACTGTTAGCTAGCGGAGGTGTACACTGTTAGCTAGTGGAGGTGTACAGGACTGTTAGCTAGTGAAGGTGCACACTGTTAGCTAGTGAAGGTGCACACTGTTAGCTAGTGGAGGTGTACACTGTTAGCTAATGGAGGTGTACACTGTTAGCTAGTGAAAGTGCACACTGTTAGCTAGTGGAGGTGTACAGCACTGTTAGCTAGTGAAGGTGCACACTGTTAGCTAGTGAAGGTGTACACTGTTAGCTAGTGGAGGTGTACACTGTTAGCTAGTGAAGGTGCACACTGTTAGCTAGTGGAGGTGTACAGCACTGTTAGCTAGTGAAGGTGCACACTGTTAGCTAGTGAAGGTGCACACTGTTAGCTAGTGAAGGTGCACACTGTTAGCTAGTGGAGGTGTACAGCACTGTTAGGTAGTGGAGGTGTACACTGTTAGCTAGTGGAGGTGTACACTGTTAGCTACAGGATATATACACTAGCATAAGCTATAGAATGTTGTAGCTACTGGATGTCATGGCTATTGAACATCATTAGCATTAGCTCTGTAAAAACAGTATCTCAACTTTCGTCGAGGTAAGATGAACCAGAGTTGAAATGCGGTTGCCAGTGTGTATGTGTTTGTGTGTGTGAATTTGTTTGTGTGTGTGTGTATGTGTGGGTGTGTGTGTGAATGTGCGTCTTTCTGGGAACAAGAAGAGGATTTTTAGGGAGACTGAGCGAGGGTGAGGAGCGGAAAGCGAGCAGCGTAAAAGGTTGCAGGTTCTTTTTATTCTTGAGAGGAAAGCTGAGGATGAAAGAGCATTAGCATGTTTTAAGGTGTGGCAGTAAATCCTTCCAATAAGTGGAGGGGCAGGATCTTGGGAAATGAACCAGGATTAATGCACTTTCGTCGTCACGGCGACTGATAGTGGTTACCATAGCGCCTGGGGGGATGTCACCTTGGGCTGCCTTTGGGTGGTTGCTAAGGGCCGGGCGAAGGAAGATAAAAGTGTGGGCTTAAGGTCTCGTCCGAGCGTTGTCTACCTTCGCTGGGTTTCCCTCGTGTATTGGGAAAGTCGTGAAACTTGGTAGTCTTCAAACAAGGAGTCAGATGGCTCAGCGGGTTAAGACGTTGGGCTTCTGATCGGAAGGTTGTGAGTTCGATTCCCAGCTGTGGCTACATGATGTTGTGCCCTTGGGCAAGGCACTTCACCCTACTTGCCTCAGGGGAATGTCCCTGTACTTGCTGGAAGTTGCTCTGGATAAGAGCGTCTGCTAAATGACTAAATGTAACTCTAAATCATGGATCAATCCAACCCAACTTTATTTCTATTGCACTTTAAAACAACATGGTTGACCAAAGTGCAGTACATAGCAATATTAAAAACGCAATAAATAGACACACACTATACACAGTAAAAACAACACAACAATAGGTAAAAAACTCAACAAATAGAGACACACTGTACACGGTAAAAGCCAACACATTACTGAAAAGCTAAGGTAAAAAGATCTTAAGAACTAACTTAAAGACGGATAAGGACTCTGCCTGTCTAAGGTGCAGGGGCAGCGTGTTCCATAGTTTGGGACCCGCAACAGAGAAGGAGCGATCCCCTAAGACCTCCATTTCACAGCACCAACTTCATATGGATTATTTAAACTGGAAAGATGTAAATATGTATTTTGGTAACAGGGAACAACATCCTGTATGTAACCCTTCTCACGATCCTCTGGGTGTAGCTAACAGACACCATCTGCTCCTCAAGGTCTCTGTACGTCCTGCTGATTACACTTGGCATGGAGGTTGTGTAATTGTGTTTGTTTGGTTGTAAATTTACATTTACATGTATTCATTTAGCAGATGCTTTTATCCAAAGTGACTTCCAAGAGAGAGCTTTACAAAAGAGCATCGGTCACTGATCATAACAACGTGATAGTCCCTAAACATTGCGGGTAGTCAGATTATAAAGCATGCATTGTGGGAAACCAAAAAAGTGCCAAAGGGAAGAACCACAAGAGCGTTCAGGTAAACAAGTTACAATCAAACAACATGAAACTCAAATGTGCAAGAGTGTACCTGTAGAAAAGCGAGTAACAATAATACATGTCTCACAGGGAGAACACACATGTATACACACGTGTATACCTGAAATGTAAAGAGTGCTGTCTTTCTTTGACACGCACACTTGTCTGACTGTTTCAGAGAGCAAGGACTGTTTTTCCAAGATGGCGTCTCAGATCGCCTGAGCAGCTCACTGTCTGCCCTTGTGTGTGTGTGTGTGTGTGTGTGTGCAGGAGTGTGTATATGTTTGTGTGTATGACTGTGTGAATGCATTAGTGTGCGTGTGTGTATGAGTGTGTGAGTGCATGCACATGTGTGCGTTTGCGTACATACAAGAGTGTGTGTGTACAAGTGTGTGCGTGCGCATCCGAGTGTGTGTTTGCATTTCCTTAAGAGGAAGAACAAGAGGAGAAGCTGTCAGAGGCTTGTCTGGTCTGTCCTGTGAGCCGGAGAGAGAGAGACAGAAAGAGAGAGAGAGAGAGAGAGCGTTCCATCCATCAGGACTTAAGTAGTTTTCCAACACTACACTGACCTTGAGTGCCTGCCATTGATTTCCTGTGGCGTGGCGCTGCGAGGGGTCGTTACCGCCCGGCCCCCGCCGTACCGTGTGATCGGGAACAGATTCCCCAATCCCGATACCGCGCTGCCGCCGAGGCGTGATGGATCGCCCTCCTCTGCACGCCATCAATCCTCACCTGCCGTAACCACGGTGACACCTGCGCCGAATTTATCATCATACACGCCACAGACGTGGCGTTGGGGGGGGGCGGGGTTCTAAATAAAGACCACCTCCGCCTGTCGTCACACAGGTACACACGCGTGTTCACTTAGGAACGGGCTGGGTGTTTCACCTTAACGCTAGTTCCCGGGACTTTGCCACACAGAGGAGTATCCTACGGAGACATGAATCCGCTTTAGGAGGTGCAGAGGGGAGGGGAGGGGGGGTGCAGGGGAATAGAGTGTGGAGGGGGTGGAGAGGGTGTGGTGTGTGGTAGGAGGTGGAGGAGGTGGGGAGTTTTGAAATTCCAGTCAAGATCAAATCTAGATTGCTGATGTGGCAAGGAGACAGAGGAACAGATAACAGCACATCTAGATTGCGGTTTCCGCACTCTGCTAGGTGCAGACTAAAGGACATGCTAACAGGCCCCACGTCCCATGTAAGGAGAGGATAGGAGGGGAGGAGAGGTGGAGGGGTGGAGAGGAGAGGTGGAGAGGAGAGTAGGGGAGGGGAGGAGAGGAGGGGTGGAGAGGCGGAGAGGGGTGGAAAGGAGAGGAGAAGAGGAGGGATGGGGAGGAGAGGAGGAGTGGAGAGGAGGAGAGGAGGAGGGGTGGAGAGGAGAGGTGTAGAGGAGGGGAGGGGTAGAGAGGAGGAGAGGGGTGGAGAGAAGAGGAGGGATGGCGAGGAGGAGAGGTGCAAAGGACGGGAGGAGAGGAAAGAAAATAAAAGAAGAAGGGGAGAGGAGGAGGGGGGGAAAGGGGGGGGAGGAAATGAGGAGGGGAGAGAAGAGGAAAGGGCACACAACTCAGAGGATCTACTGCGCTTTATGGTTCGGAAAAAGAAGTCACATGACCTTGCCCGTGTTCTAATTTAATTAATTACCCAGAGTTCCCTGGAACGGATTTTATGAGCAGTTTATGAAAAAAAAAGAGGGGAGATGTCAAGAAAAAACCTTCTGTTATTTTTACGGCCCTCCAAGAGGGTGCAGACGGCTGTCGTTCCCTGACAGAGGTCCGCTCTCCTGGCTGGCCCAGCCCAGCCAACTTCCCCGTTAACGACCTGCGCCGTGACGGAGGTGACTGGACAGAGGACCTGCTGCTCTGGGGGCTCTCTGTCTGTCTCCATCTATCTTCTCTCCCCCTTTCTCTCGCTCTCTCTCTCTCTCTCTCTCTCTCTCTTTGTCTTGTCCTTAATCACTCTTTTATTCTCTCCTTCCTGTCCAACCCTCTCTCTCTCTTCATCTCTCTGTCTAACCCTCTCTCTCTTTCCCCCTCTCTCCCCTCCCTCTCTCTCTCCTCCCTCTCTCCATCGCTCTGTCTAATCCCCTTCTCTCTCTCCCTCTCTCTCCATCTCTGTGTCTAATCCTCCTCCCCTCTCCCTCTCTCTGGGCTGTGGTGGGTATTGTCTCTGGACGGTAGCAGCCTGGTGCCCTCCAGACCACAGGCCCCCTGTGGAGGGAAGCAGCTTACGAGTTCTGCCCACCAGGAGAGCTCTCTCCTCAGACACAATGACTCCTTTCACTGGCCTGCTCTGGTGGGGACACACAGAACAAGCCCAAACACACATACACAAACACACACAGGCATACACACACACACACAGGCATACACACACACACACACACACACAGTCAAGCACACTCACTTTAACACACACCCACAGCCAAGCACAAACACACACACACACAAGGGCATATGTAAACACACACGAAAACCCAAGCATATGGTCAGTAATATACACAGACACTGGTACACACAGAAACACAATCACAGTGAATGACACACACACACAAAGACACATTGAAACACACAAACAGTAATTTACACGCTCACATCGAGACACAAAAACACACAGAAACACAAACATACAGTGATACACATTTTTCATTTGTCTTCTTTTACAGAGCTGGAACTACCCATACTGTAAGAGTACAAAGAGAGACAGAGAAGGAAGCAAGGAGAGAGAGGAGACAGAGAAGGGGAGAGAGAGATTTAGAAAGAGAATAGATGAAGGGGAGACAAAGACAGAGAGACGGAAGGGGAGAGAAAGAGAAGACAAGGGGAGACAGAGAGAGAGGGAGACAGAAAGAGACAGAGAGAGACAGGGGGAGAGAGAGAGAGAGAGAGAGAGACAGAGAGAGACCCAGTCTCTCTTGATATGCTCTGTTCTCTACATCCTCTCTCTAAGACCTGGATTAGGTGGCATCAAAGGATGAGAGGTAGAACCAATCGATTCCTTTTTTCGTCTTAGTCCGTCCTCCCGAAGTAAAACTTTGGATTCCGTCTGACGACTGAATATGCATTAACCATCGATCTGTGACCATAGGAAAATACTAAAACTGGCCCAGTCTGAGGGAGATGGCCGTGGTGAAAGAAACGCCAAAATAAATAAACCTGTAAACAAATGTGCCGTGCAATGTCACGCCGTTGAACGTCGATGAACGCCGTGATTGTGACCAGTAAACCACAGAAGAAGACAGGCCGAGCTTACGTGTTTCAAACCGTGCGCTCTCTTCATCACATCTCACTTCCCACTTTTCACTGTTTTATACATTCCTTTATCCCCCCCACCCCCCACCCCCCAAAAAAGAAAATCACTTTGAAATCTCCCCCCTTTGATCCCCCCCCCCGTCCTCTGACAGTGGTCCGGCCCCCTCCCTGCTCCTTGATTGAGAGGAACACTAGACAGGACTAATCCATACATGGCTCGCAGGGGTAGACACGACCTCCGGTGTGCCACGCTTTAAAAGGAAACCTCTTTGAATGATTCCTTAAACTATCGATTGCCTTGGATATGACAATCAACAGGGTGAGAAGAAAAGGAATAAAGAGAGAGAGAGATAAGAAACAAGGGATTATCCCGTACGATGCTTAAAGGGCAGTCTCAGTGATGTGTGTGTTAAACTGAAGAGGGATTCTTCTTCATTCACGCCTTAGGGAGATTTGGACTCTGATTTCAATATGAGCTCTGGACTTGAATCTGTGCCCGTAAGAGAGACGTCATATAGCAGGACTGAACGCTGCGGAGGAACGAATATAACAAAATATAAAAGCAAACCTTTCACATACGTAGTACTGTATATAGGTATTTTGTTCTGCTGTACTTGTTTTCTCTCAAATATTTGTTTCATCAAATAAACTAAAATCAAGGGGATAGTGGGACACACACACGCACACACTCACACACACACACACACACACACACACACACACACACACACACACACACACACACACACACACACACACACACACAGACCACCCCAAGAACTTACAAGGAGCCAAGACGTTCGTCATCCCCTCCACTCATCCACCACCTCTGTCTCTCCCTCCCTCTCTCTGTCTCCCTCTCTCCCTCCCTCTCGGTCTCCCTCTCTCTCTCCTTTACTCTCTGTCTCCCTCACCTCAATCTGTCTCCCTCTCTCTCTCTGTTTCTCTGTCTCCCTCCCTCTCTCCCTCTCTCTCTTCAACTCTCTCTCTCTCCATCTCTCTCCCTCTCCCTCCCCCTCTCTTCGTCTCTCTGTACATCTCTGTCTCTGTCTGTTCCTCTCTCACTGTCTTTCTCTCTTTTTCTCTGTCTGTGTCTCTCTCTTTAGTCTCTTTGTCTCCCTCCCTATCTCTCTCCCTCCCTCCCTATCTCTCTCCCTCCCTCTCTCCATCAGTGTCTCTCTGGGAGAATCGACAAGTCAGTAATTTGACCTGCTCGTCCCAGGGGCCTGACTTCTGACTTCCTCCTCTAGGAATCTGCACAGTATTGATTACTTATCAGGTCCTAATTGGGCCGCAATCCCACCCCTCCATCTCCACGTTCAGATGTATGATTGAGATGGCGTGAAAGAGATAGTGCTGTGAGCGGCGTGGACAGGACACTCCCTCTTCTCTCTCTCTCTCTCTTCTCTCTGGAACTAGGGAAGGTAATGTAGAACAGAACAGAATACTGTATATTTCCTCTTGGTCTGGTGCTGCAGGTCTAGAGATTGAGAAGGTGTTTCTGATGGATGCTGTTGGACATCCAGAACAGCCACCATTAACATGGACAAGGGGAGAGACAAAGGAGACCCGTACGTGCTGAAGAGATGTTTGACGTTGAGGTTCAGTCTGTGAGAGATGACCTTCACCTTCCTGAGACACGGGGAGGTCTCGCTTTCTTTCCCCGTTTCTCTCTCTCCCCCTTCTTTCTCCTCCTCCTCCCCCCTCTCCCTCCCCCTCTCCCTCCTCCCCCCTGGCCCCTGGCTCTGACCAGCCTCCCGGAGCAGCAGTGGGCAGCGCAGGCCACAGCCTGAGCGTGGTGGGAGCGTGGTGGGAGCGTGGTGGGGAGTGCGGCTGGAATGGGAATAGACAGTTAATGGGCACTTAGAAGACGGTGAAAACATTTTCCTCTGGAGAGGCAGTGGTTTGGAGCTTTCTTCGAGGAGGACTGCTCTCTCTCTCTCTCTCTCTCTCTCTCTCTCTCTCTCTCTCTCTCTCTCTCTCTCTCTCACTGTCTCTCTCTGTCTCTCCCTGTCTGTTTCTCTCTCTCTCTTTCTTTATCCCTGTCTCTCCCTGTCCCTTCCTGTTTCTCTCCCTCTTCTTGTCTAAATCTTTCTCACTGTCTCCCTCCCTTTCTCTCCGTCTCACTCTCTGTCTCTGTCCTCTGAATCTGTCTCTTCTCTGTCTCTTTATCAATTTTACTTCTATCTGCTCTCAGTGTTTTACAGTGTGATGTTCCTGTCTGTACTGCAGGATATAACCTGTTCCCTCGGCTAACAACAAACTCGCAGACATGGAAGACAAAGAGGCAGAGAGATGGAGGCAGACGCAGAGATGCAGTTTGGTGACGGTTCCTGGGTTGTTGAGGCCTGGGCCCTACTCCAGGGCTGAAGCCTGGAAGCAGCATGCCCAGGAGCAGTGTCTGATGATGGGTACTGGCTCTGAGTCAGCCCTCCAGGTTCCTTTCAGACATCTGAGAATGTAGTTAGTGTGGTGTCACCCCAGGATAAGCTGGATCATGCAGCATATTTTCCATCCCTCACCTAGTCTCCAACACTGCTGTCTTCTTTCCATTCATCCAACACCTCATATACCCGTACAGCCCAGATTCTATTTACAGTAGCTTTTTACTGTGCGTTTACTTCATGTGTTTTCTTTTCTCTCTCTTCCTTCTCTTCCCTCTCCTTGTCTCCCCCCCCCCCCCCCGCTTCATTTATTTATAAAAGGGACGATGCACATTTACAGAGTTAGCAGGCTAGTTTTCATCTGTAGTCCCTATGCCAGTTCTTAAAAGGCAACCTGGTAAAAGCAACTTAATAAAAGCAATTTTACTTTTTGCAGTCGCCAGGATGGACCAGCGGATCCTTCTGGAAGACAAGCACAACTTATCTTATCAAGAGCAACTTACAGCGAAGTACAGGGACATTCCACCTGAGACAAGTAGGGTGAAGTGCCTTGCCTAAGGACACAACATCATGTAGCCACTGCCAGGAATCGAACTCGCATCCTTCCGATGACAAGCCCAAAGCCTTAATCGTTGAACCACCTGACTCCCTGTCTACCCACCCCCTTCTCTCCACCCCCCGATCCAACCCACCACACCTGTGTTATAGATATACATACACACACACACACACACACACACACACACACACACACACACACACACACACACACACACACAGGGGATAGATAAAAAGAGGATGAAAGAAAGAGAGAGATACAATGAGACAGTGAGAGACAGAGAGAGATACAATGAGACAGTGAGAGAGACAGACAGACAGAGAGATACAATGAGACAGTAAGAGACATAGTGAGATACAATGAGACAGTGAGAGAGACAGAGACAGACAGAGAGAATACAATGAGACAGTAAGAGACAGAGTGAGATACAATGAGACAGTGAGAGACAGAGTGAGATACAATGAGACAGTGAGAGAGACAGAGACAGACAGAGAGAATGCAATGAGACAGTAAGAGACAAAGAGACAGAGAAAGATACAGTGACAAAGACAGTGAGACAGACAGACAGACAGAGAGACAGACAGAGAGACAGACAGAGAGAGCCACGCTCTCAGTTGAGTATCTGTCTGGGGAAGAGAAGGAATCTGCAGGGAGAGGCAGAAATGTCCGAATCCCCCCCCTCAGCAGAGCCATACGGCCCTAAACACTATCTAATTGACTGGCTGCTCCCCCTACCCTCCCCCGCACATCCCTCCCTGTGTCCCCCTCCCCCCGGTCCCCTCCTCCCCCTCCTCCCCCTGGACGTCAGTTCGATGGATGGGTTTACTCCTTCCTAATCAAGCCCCATTCACAACTAATGAGAAAACGCTTAATGACCAAGCGTTGGCCGTGGGTTTGTGTGTGGGTGTGTGTGGGTGTGTGTGTGTGTGTGTGCGTCCGTGTGTGTGTGTGTGTGTGTGTGAGGGGAGAGGCGTTTTGATGGACAGGTCTCTCAGGTGAGCTATGACTCGATGCCCAGTAAACTGTCACTTCTATCCCTGCACAACCCCACCCTCCCTCCCCCATCACACACTCACCCCCCCAACACACACACACAACCCAACTCCCCCATCACACACACATCCCCCCAACACACACACACACACAACCCAACTCCCCCATCACATAACATCCCCCCAATACACACACACACACACAACCCCACCCTCCCTCCCCCATCACACACACATCCCCCCTAACACAGACAAACACACATCCCAACACACACACCCCAACACACACACACAACTCCACCCTCCCTCCCCCAAACACACACACACACACAACCCTACCCTCCCTCCTCCCCAACACACACACACACATTTCCACCCTCCCTCACCCCCCACCAACACACACACACATCTCCACCCTCTCTCCCCCCAACACACACACACAAACCCCAACACACACACACGCAACCCCATCCTCCCTCCCCCCCAACACACACGCACACACACACACACACATCCCCACCCTCCCTCCCCCCCACCAACACACACACACATCTCCACCCTCCCTCCCCCCACCAACACACACACATACCACTCTCCCCATAACACACACAGCAAATGGGACGGCTCTCAGCACATCACGTTTCAGCTCATCAATCATGAATGATAAATGTACAAACCAGAGAATATTCCAGGCAACGCTTCAACAGGTTAAACATGTACGCCCCCCCCCCCCCCCCCCCGCCTTCCTCTGTTACCCCTCCTCACCCCCTACCTCCCCCTCCTCCACAGGATCTCATGTGACAGTCCTCACCCTTCAGGTCAAGTCTCTTAAACACGCTACTTCAGTGTCACTGAGAAAGCTGAATATCAGACGAACCTCAGTGACTCCACACAGTGGACGCAGAACACACCTCCTGTCTTCCTGCCTGCCTGCCTGCCTGCCTGCCTGCTTGCCTGTCTGCCTGTCTGCCTGCCTGTCTGCCTGTCTGTCTGGAGAAGAGAGGAAAGGAGACCAGAGGGGAAAAAGAGAGATAAAGTGGATAGGAGAGGAGAAGACTTTCTCTCTATCTCTGTCTCTCTCTCGTCTCTATCTCACCCTGGACTGTAAATCTGGTTCAAATTGGAAGGCGGGGCAGCAGGTTTCTGACCAGAGCTTAAGGAGACCCGCAGGACTCCCTGCAGCCCCTCTTAGCTGCATCTTCTCCCAGCAGGCCAGGGAACCAGACACCCATTAAAACCATCCCTGACACCCATTTACCAGCCTCAGTTACCCCCTTCAAGAGGTCTGGATCTCTCCTCACCCTCACCACCCCCTCCCTGGACCCCACACACACACCTCCACACACACACACCTCCACACATACACCTCCACACTTACAACTCCACACACACACCTCCACACTTACACCTCCACACACACACACCTCCACACATACACCTCCACACTTACCACTCCACACACACACCTCCACACTTACACCTCCACACATACACACCTCCACACATACACACCTCCACACACATACCTCCACACTTACAACTCCACACAACACACACCTCCACACTTACACCTCCACACATACACCTCCACACATACACCTCCACACTTACAACTCAACATACACACCTCCACACACATACCTCCACATGCACAACCTCCACACATACACACCTTCTCCCACACAACCTCCACACACACACGTCCACACACCCATGTCGACACACGTCCACACACGTCCCTTCTCACACACACCTCCACACACACGCCTTCTCCCACACACCTCCACACAAACCTGTCCACACACACCTCCACACACATGCCTTCTCACACACACCTCCACACACACGCCTTCTCCCACACACCTCCACACAAACCTGTCCACACACACCTCCACACACATGCCTTCTCACACACACCTCCACACACACACACACACACACACACACACACACACACACACACACACATTCACCTCTCTACCCCATTGTGTGTCATCTCTGGTGGAGATGAGTCAGGAGGCTGCAGGGCACACAGCAGAGCAGCCCCCCACCCCCCCTCCAGGAGAGAGCTGGGAGGAGTCATCCATCACTGCCTGGGTGAGGCCCGTCCACATTGAGGCCAAGGATAATGACTGGCTGGCTAGAACTGAGGCTAAGCCTGGGGCTGAGGGTAGGGATTGGGCTTGAGGGTGTTTGGCCCGATTGAGGCCAGGGCTAGGGCCTCTAGATGGAGGGAATGTCTTCAAAGCAGCAGTACAGACCCAGTAATACTTGCCTGCAACATCTGATTTTGGTGTTTGATGAGGTTGATGATGGTACAGTCAGCATGGTGGAGAGCAGCTGATCCACTCTGAAGGGGTTAGCCAAGAAGACCCGGTCACTGTCCTGTTCCACCCCTCCTCTCCTTTTCTCTTCCCCCTCTCCCCCTCTCTTCTACCAGGCCAAGTAGGGTGGGTGAGAGGGAGGGAGGGAGAGATTTACATCCTCCTGTGACACATGCTGCTCTGGGTCTCATGTTAATGGAAAATGAGATGTTTAAGAGTCTAAGGGAGAAATACAGCTC
Organism: Neosalanx taihuensis; assembly: GCA_030340665.1. Classification (NCBI taxonomy): domain Eukaryota; kingdom Metazoa; phylum Chordata; class Actinopteri; order Osmeriformes; family Salangidae; genus Neosalanx; species Neosalanx taihuensis. The sequence continues at coordinate 6,591,514 of CM059295.1, read as the reverse complement.
TCCTTAAATCTTCTGCTGTCAGCCTACGTAACAGCATCATAAGTACAGGCCCTGCATGTTAATACCATTAATGACAGTAATATGTCACGTTTTCACCACAGTTCACACCCTCCATCACTCCATTCCAACGCAGAGAGGAAGTAGACCGCAGTTCTCAACCTCGCGGATGTCAACCTCCACCGCCCTGCTTCCAGGACTGATCCTGTCTCCGTGTCCCCAGCGGGCCGTGGCTAGCTTTCAAGCGGAGGTTACAAGAGAGGGACAGCCCCTATGGCCGGAGGCCTTTCGAAGAGCAAGAAGAAACGGCCCTTAGTTTTCTGTAGACGATTAGTATTCAATGGTCGACCTGTCATTTCAAGCCAGATAAAATTCATAGGCTTCGAACAACACAGTCGTCCCCCTCACCACCCATAGGACGAAAGGTCTGCCAATGACACATATTCACAAGGCTCTACCTTGCTGTGGGAAACATACTTGAGTCACAATCCCGTATTCTTTTCCCCCGGAGCGCTCTTCTACGTGTTTTCCAGACGATCACAACCAGCCTTTTGTCCCCCTGCCGGAACAGGCATTCTCAGAATGTCCACATAACTTGCATGCTTCCCTCTTCCTTGTTTCTTCAATTCTGCGTCTGTTTACTTTCTAAAAGGTTTCTTCTGGCCTCTTTTCTCAGCCCGGGCTGCCCACCTCTCCGTGGGAGGTGAATGGGGATCCGGGTCGCGAGAGCCAGCACTTTGCATGGGTCCCCTAAGGAGTTCTGGTGTGGTGGAGGGGAGGCAAACAAGCTAGCCGTTAGCTACGAGCTAATCTGAGCTGCGTGCTAGGTTTAGCGTCTGTAATCAGAGACTGGCTTGGATCAGGGGGATCAGTATCGGATGTCGCGCCTGATGATGGATGACGTGTGAAATGTATCTCGGAAATGGACTGGTGCGACTGAATGAAGCTTCACTCGTTGTGAATAAAACAAGAATTAAATAATCGTTTTCAGCCCCAGTTCCTGTTCGGAAGCACTTGGCACCTTGCTGGGGGTCAAACCAACACAGTGAGCGATGTAGACCTGTAGTTATAGGATCAGGGACATAAGTAAGAAACACTGACTTAACTGACGTCAGAACTTCTTTCAGACATGCGCTACTGTGTCACAGCCCACCTCATTGCTAACAGCTAGCCCACCTTATAGCTAACAGCTAGCCCACCTCATCGCTAATAGCTAGCCCACCTTATAGCTAACAGCTAGCCCACCTTATAGCTAACAGCTGGCTCCCCTCATAGCTAACAGCTAGCCCACCTTATAGCTAACAGCTAGCCCACCTTATAGCTAACAGCCAGCCCACCTCATAACTAACAGCCAGCCTTACTATGACACTGCTGTTACCAAGCTTGCTATGACAAGCCTAATGATTTTTATCTCCTGCTAACCACAGACCCCCATCCTCCCTGCCTACACACACACACCCCAGCGCCAACCCAAAATCAACAGCAGTGGAAAATACAAACAGCCCTGTGTCCACCAATGACGACCTCACTTCCTCCCGGAAGACAAAGACAGGGACGTGTCAGGATTTCCTCCAGGAAAGGATGAGCGTTCTGGGCTAATCCTCATCCCTGCAGGTCCTGGAGGGTTTAGCTGGATAAGCTTGGCTTAGGGTCAGGGGGTCACTGATGGGGGGGTCAGGGGGACACTGGCAGGGGGTAGGGTGGGAGGGACACAGATGAAGACAATAAAGAAGAAAGATTTCAACCTCATTGTCTCACAGTCGCTCGTCTTATCTGTTAGTTCCAATTCTGAAATCCAGACTTTGGACTCTGTATTTTCAAATATATTCATTGGAGTTGTCTCTCTGTTGTAGTAGCTTGGTGTGTGTGTGTGTGTGTGTGTGTGTGTGTGTGTGTGTGTGTGTGTGTGTGCGTGTGCGTGCGTGTGTGTGTGTGTGCACTCGATCCACCGGGGGCTCTGTAACCATGTTGAGCCACTTGTTTGGTAAGTGATTTGTAATGTTATAGCTGGCGGACTCCTCGGTTAGCACAGGAGACAACACTCCTCTATTAAATCTCCTCAAACAGAACAAGGCCGTATCATGTCATCTCGGCCCCCGCGGTCCTCAGGGATCATCTCCCATATCTGGCCTGGAGCACGGCCCAAAATCCTCTGACAAACCCAAATTTGTGTAACCAGATCTGGACCTTGAGACACCCGGCTGCCACAACAAATTGGGCTCAAGTAAAGAGGGAGAAGGGAAGGAATAGGGAGGTGAGGGGAGAAGAGGTGAGGGGGGGGGGGGGAGCAGGAGGAAGGGGAGGGGGGGGCTAGTGAAGATGTAAGCTAGCAGAGGGAGGTAATCTTAGAGTCTCCATGGCCTGAGGGGGGTAGGGGGGAGAGGACGCCTCCCGATGCTCAGTTTGGCTGGGGTCCAAATCCCTGCAAAGACAAACATCATGTCTGCTTCGATTAGCCACAGTCCTCTCCATGCTGGCTGGGCCTTCGTGTGTGTGCGTGTGTGTGTGTTTGTGAGCGTGTGTGCATGTGTGTGTGTGGAGGTAGGCGGGGGGTGAGGCAGCAATGCAGCAGTAGTATTTGAGAGAGACGTCTCAGTTCTAATTGGACAGATCGTCTCTCTATTCCAAACCCACACACTTAAAGTCTTTCTGGTGTGACCATGTTGAGCATTATGACATTGGGCACCCCAGTTCAGTTAGCCTGCTGTGCACATGTATGTGGTCACGGGACCTGTAACCACGACTATGAACTTTGACCCCAGGGAGTATACAGTCATTTCAAATGTGTTTCTGACATGTATGGTCAAAAACCTCCTGGCCAAAATGAGGGTTTGTATTCTAACCTGGCAACCTCAACCTTCCGAGAGGTAAATGTGTGTTTTGTGAGGGCGTACTGCAGTGTGTTTCAACTGCTGCTTTCCTGTTCTTGCCTGGGAGCAGGTGTGGGGGGGGTGGGGTGGGGGGGGGGAGTGCATGTGTCCCTGTGGCGTGAGACGGCAGTGGTTGCAAATTTACAGCATTTCCCTGTAAATCAGACTCTTTTCTTGTCCCGGTTCCAACACACATGCGCTGCCACGGCTCTATAATATTTTCATTTCCCCCGGTTGTGTTTTCTCTGAGCTGAAGGTGCGAATGGAATCACTTGTTCACCTGCCAAGAGAAATACAGCAGTGTAGATCACTATCGTCTGGAGCCTATTGATTTTTCGTATTTCTCTCTTTCCTTCCTTCGCTCTCGTTCTGTATCTCTCTCTCTCTTGTTCTCTCCCTTGTTCTCCCTCTCTCTCTCTCCCTCGTTTTGTTTTTATTTTATTCCAGTCTTATTTGTGCAATCATTATGTGGTGCTAATGTGCTTCCCCTTTCCTCTCAGTTGAGGGGAAGGAAAATAATGGTTAGTTAGTGTGTGGTGCCACCCCCCCCTTTCTTTTTTTTTCTTCCTGCCCCTCCAGCAGGCAGCTCAGCTTCCAGTGGACAGGCCCAGGACTCTGCTGAACCAACCTTCCATTCATCCTGTCATTCATCCATCTTGAATCTTGACCATGCAGCAGAGCAAGAGTTTGTCTTCACTTTTGGAACAAGGGCACCTCCCAGCCCTCTCTCCAGCCTTCCTCCCAGCCCCCCTCTCCTCCCAGCCCTCTCTCCTCTCTCCTCCCAGCCCTCCCCCCTCCTCCCAGCCCTCCCTCCAGCCCTTCCCCTCCTCCCATCCCTCCCCCCTCCCCACAGCCCTCCCCCAGACCTCCCCCCCCCCCGGCCCTCCCACCAGACATCCCCCCCACCAGACGTCCCCCCCGACAGGTCTAAGCAGGAGACAGAAGAACAACGTCTGGCTCACGATGAAAGAAACCTTCACTCAGGCTCGACGTGGCCGTCGGAAGACTCGTAAAAAAGCATTTTAGACCCTAAACCTTGGTGTTTGCGTGGCCCTGATAGGCTCGGGTCTGGAAGCGTTCCACCTGCCGTGGAGTCTCTCTTCCGACTTCCACACTGCACATTCAGCGCTCAGAAATCAGCGGAGGATCTTTCTATCGTAAACTTCCATGTCAACAAACAAGTTGTGGTCGCTGGGAACTTCAATCAGTCTTTCGGAGAGGCAACAAAATGCCGGTTCACAAACCACACATAGATAAAAAAGGTTCTCTGCGCTTGTTTCGAGTTTCAAGACACTTCAGGTGATTCAGGTCTGTGAGGATGGAGATGAATGAGACGCTGTTATCTTCTGGTTCTCAGTTTGAGTTTGTTTCAGTTTGAGTTCTTGAATTAGCAGAAAGACGTCTCTAATCGCTGGATCTGTGCTTGTGGTCCAGGAAGCAGAGAGCCTCCATAGTGTCAGAGTGAGAGCTTGGTCTGTGAGGAGAACAGGAAACAGTATCGCAGACCGATCTGCTCCTAACTTCACTTCCTGTTCTTCGTTTCTCCGTCCCTCGAGGTCCCACAGCTTGTCCAATCACACTCATCCTTCTGTTACTGCGAGCTAGTCCAGGCATGTTGGCGCTGTGCTCACGTACACACAGACACACACCATACACACAAACACCCCCACACACAACCTTCTTTCTCTCACACATGCATACACACACTTACACGCACTCTGATACACACTCAAGCCTCTTTCTCTTACACAGACATTCACACACGCGCACACACAAGCTTCTTTCTCTCTCACTCTTACACAGACACACAGCCTCTCTCACACACGCGCACACACACACACACACACACACACCACAGGCATTGACAGTGTTAATTAATCATTTGTGCCAAATGGGGCAGAGAGTCCCAAAGAAAGCACATGAGCACAGACAGACACCGCCCCACCTAACACACACCACACAGAAACCACACACACACTCACATACACACCACACCACACACACTCACACACACACATGCGCTCACACACCACAAACCACACACACATCCTATAGCACTACACATCTGAAAAATAGCCCCAAAAAATAACAAACACATACTTTCAGCACACGGGTCTATGCACAAACTCCAGATACAGAGACTGTACACGCAGCCTGCACACGCGTGCGTAAGAACAGGGACCATGCACAGAGCCTGCACACGCGTGTGTAAGAACAGGGACCGTGCACACGTGTGTGCACAAGCTCTGTGTTGTTCTTGGTCTCCATCCATGCTTCACGCAGCATACAGGTTTGGAAGACGTTGATCAAATAACACGCGAGCGTTCTGACTCCTCCAGCCTGCCTGTGGAAAAGCTGTGCTCTGCTTTCCTAGGATCCCTCTCTCCTGTGACCAGAACAGGCCGGCCTCTCCTCGCTCCATCAATATCCCAGCTGTATATTTTCACTACAGCACTTACGCAACTCCAAACCCGTCTCACTGTCTGTCGAAGAGGCGCAGGCTTCCCCCGCCAGCTGCACTAGACTGAGTGGCCTCTGAGATGAACTCCTTCCTCTCCACAGCCCAGAGCAGCCCATAGCAGGCCAGAGCAGGCCAGAGCAGGTCAGAGCAGGCCAGAGCAGGTCAGAGCAGGTCAGAGCAGAGCAGGCCAGAGCAGGCCAGAGCAGGCCAGAGCAGCACAGGTCAGAGCAGGTCAGAGCAGAGTAGGCCAGAGCAGGCCAGAGCAGGTCAGAGCAGGCCAGAGCAGGCCAGAGCAGGTCAGAGCAGGCCAGAGCAGGTCAGAGCAGGTCAGAGCAGAGCAGGTCAGAGCAGGCCAGAGCAGGCCAGAGCAGGCCAGAGCAGCACAGGTCAGAGCAGGTCAGAGCAGAGCAGGCCAGAGCAGGCCAGAGCAGCACAGGTCAGAGCAGGTCAGAGCAGAGCAGGCCAGAGCAGCACAGGTCAGAGCAGGTCAGAGCAGGCCAGAGCAGGCCAGAGCAGGCCAGAGCAGCACAGGTCAGAGCAGGTCAGAGCAGAGCAGGCCAGAGCAGCACAGGTCAGAGCAGATCAGAGCAGGCCAGAGCAGAGCAGGTCAGAGCAGAGCAGAGCAGGTCAGAGCAGGCCAGAGCAGAGCAGGTCAGAGCAGATCAGAGCAGGCCAGAGCAGGCCAGAGCAGGTCAGAGCAGCCCAGAGCAGGTCAGAGCAGCCCAGAGCAGGTCAGAGCAGCCCAGAGCAGGTCAGAGCAGCCCAGAGCAGGCCAGAGCAGGCCAGAGTAGGTCAGAGCAGCCCAGAGCAGGTCAGAGCAGCCCAGAGCAGGCCAGCCATGGGAGGCAGGAGATCCAGGCCTCTCCTGCTGAGGGGTTTCCGGATCGTGAAGTGTTAACCAGGAGACTTCCTACTCTGGCAGGCATCCCAGGACAGGACAGGCCTCAGCGTGGAGAGGTGCAGGCTGGGGACCATCTGTGTGGCAGCGTCCTGAAGGACACACACCCACACACACACAGGCATCTGCAGCACAGACACACACACTCACACATGCCCATACAACACACACACAATCGCACGCATGGTCACACACACACACACACACACACACACACACACACACATACACACTGCAGATTACAGAGAAGGTGGGTTTGGTTGTCCCTTTTCTCCACCTCCATTTAGATGTGGAGATACAACTTTTCTTGTGACTCATCAAATTGATATCAAATCATTATCAACGACGCCTGCACTACAATGCTGTGAGAGTCCCCTCTCTCTTCCTCTCTCCCTCTTTGTCTCTTTCCCTCCCTCCCTACCTCTCTCTCTCCTTCCCTTTCTGTCTTTCACTGCCTTCCTCTCCCTCTCTCTCTCTCTTCCTCCCACTCTCTCTCTCTCTCTCTCTCTCTCTCTCTCTCTCTCTCTCTCTGCATATGTGGAGGTTGATGAAGGGAACAGCTCACAGCATCAAAACGTAACACGTCATATGAAACTGCGATCGATCCTGTAGAAGGCGCTCTGGAAGTCAGTGAGGACCGCCCCCGTCCTTGCGCTAACCCCTGCCCTCGTAACCGCCCCTGCCCTAGCCCTAGCCCATGCCCTCACCCCCGTCCTTGCGCTAGCCCCTGCCCTCGTAACCGCCCCTGCCCTAGCCCTAGCCCATGCCCTCACCCCCGTCCTTGCGCTAGCCCCTGCCCTCGTAACCGCCCTAGCCCTAGCCCATGCCCTCACCCCTGCCCTCGCCCCCGTCCCTGCCCCAGCCCTAGCCCATGCCCTCGCCCCTGCCCTCGCCCCCGTCCCTGCCCTAGCCCATGCACTCGCCCCTGCCCTTGCCCCCGCCCCTACACTCGGCCCAATCCCAGCACCCACGTCATGAACACTACATTAGAGTGCAGGACATGGGCGTGTCACCGCGCCCTAAAACTGTAATTTGGATTAGGACAGAGACTCCAGACTTAAATTTAATGGTAAGTCCTAGTTACATATATATAAAACATTTACTACTGTTCATCTGGTGGGTAGATTGCTTCTCTGCCCTCCTCCCTCTCTCTATGCTGGGGCGCTGGTGTAAACGTAACAGGGGCCTTTTGTTTATTTAAGAGCAGGGCTGCCAGACATGCGGTTGGCTGCGCTAGGCGCCTGCTGATAGGCCGGTGCCCTGAAGCGCAGAAGCAGAGCCCCAATCCCAACACTTCTAAAGAAGCCTGTCAGGCTGAAACAGCTGTGCTTCATGACGTCCGCAGGGCTGGAGAGCACACTTCCATGGCAACCACAAACAGACAGAACACAACCATGAGACTTGGAGAGGGAGAGAAAAAAGTTCAGGCCAACACCATCTTCTTCCCTCTATCTTTGTTTCTTTGTGGTTTGGTCGTAATCTCTTTCACCATCTCTCTTTCTCCATCTCTCTCTTTCTCCATCTTTCTCTCCCTCTCTCTTTCTCCATTTCTCTCCCTCTCTCTCTCCCCTCTCTTTCCCTCTCCTCTCTCCCCCCCACACTCTCCTCTCTCTCTCTCTCTCTCTCTCTCCACCTCTCCCCCTCTCCCCTCTCCCCTCTCCCCTCTCCCCTCTCCCCTCTTTCCCTCTCCCCTATTTCCCTCTCCTCTCTCCTCTCTCCCCCTCACTCTCCATCTCTCCTCTCTCTCTCTACCTCTCCCCCTCTTCTCTCTCCCTCTCTCTCCCTCTCTGTTTCTCTCTCCTCCCTGTCCTTGCTCCATGGAGGTGAGTGTTCAGAGTGTTTCTGATTACAGAGAGAAGGTTGTCTGCAGTAGAATGGAGAGCGGGGGTTTAGGTGGGTGTGTGATGTGTCTGGTGTGTCAGTATGCTTGTGTGTGGTGGGGGTGTCTGTGTGCAGGGTGTGTGTATGTGTGTGTGTGTATGTGTGTGTGTGTGTAAGCTAGAGGTGAGTTGAGCCCAGGGGCTGATGGCTGGATAAGGGATGTGTTCTCTGCCCTCCTGTCTGCCCGCCTGTCTGCCTCCCTAACTGCCTCCCTACTCGCCCGCCTCCCTGCATGTCTGCCTGTCTGTCTGCCTGCCCGCCCCTCTCATCCCCCGCAGGTGAGCTTGTCTTCCCTCTAGTCAGAGAGTGGGAGTCCTTCTCCCCTCCCCCCATCCTCCCATTTCTCCATTCCCAGCACGCGCACAAATGTCCTCCCCCAATAATTTTGAATCCTGTTCCCGGAAAGTTGGGCTCTACCGGAAAACCCCTTGTGCCAGCATCCCCCCCCCCACATCTCTCACCACGACAGCCCCCGCCCTACCCCCCCCCCCCCCCCCCCCCCCCCCCCACAGTCTCAGTTCACAGAGAGGAGGGGCGTCCATCTGCAGGACGGTCAGGCTGGCCCTTTACAGGTCCAAAAGATGCTTAGATACCTGGAGATTATGCTTCACCTTAGATCATTGCATTGTACCACAGCAGAGATAAGCGGTTTATCTTTGTGTCGCAGAGTCCTGGTTAAAACAAACACTGTCATTTAGCCACATTGATTGAACAAATGGAGTTAGCCTAACTTCAGTGGGGTAAGGGAGATAATCTATTTTCTTTTCATTCTCAGATTGAATTTGGACCTAAACTGATCATTAAAACAATCTAATCTCCGTTTCTCTGCTTGATCACTGGCCTCTTCAAAACAACTTTGCATCACAACAACTCACATAGGAGAAGCTGTACTTTTCCACAGGAGGGAATCATTTCAGCGTGACGCTCAGCAAGGACGATATGTGATTGGCTGTTCATGAATCCATCCAAACCCAAGAACACAACCGACCAGGAACGCTAAAATACAGAGACATCTTGTCATTACATTTAGTCATTTATCAGACGCTCTTCTCCAGAGCGACTTCCAGTAAGTACAGGGACATTCCCCCCGGAGGCAAGAAGGGTGAAGTGCCTTACCCAAGGAAAACGTTAGTTAGCACAGCCGAGAATTAAACTGGAATATGTTCAGATTACTAACAGCTGAGCCAACTGAGTTAGGCAACATGGTCAGTGGGAATGCATCTGATAGTACACTGCTGAACTCTCTGTCTCACAGATGTCACTTGATGGAAGTGAAAGGGCCAGCAGTTAAAACAGCCAGGAGGAAGCTCAAAACCTGGTTTGACTGTAAAACAGTTCAACAGCTTCCTGTGAACTTGACAAAGGAAACGACAAAGGAGCTCAGAGTTGTGAGCATGAGTTGATGTGGTTTCAGGGGTACCAGGACGTGAGACTGTGTGTTTGGAGCGGGGTGGGGAACCCCAGTCTTACAGGACGTTGTCATGTGGGGCCTAGGGGATGGCAAAACCTCACATCCTGTCTTCCCAGTACTGTGCTGGCTTAAACCACATCAGATCTGAAAACGCACAGAGAAAACACTCCAAACACACACACACACACAAACACACACACACACACACACACACACACACACACACACACACACACACACACACACACAAACACACACACACACACACACACACACTTAGAAGATGTGTCAGGTAGTTTCCTGTTCAGGAACAGACCTGTGTTACTTTCAGAGTTTTATCCTCCTCATTCAGCTTTTTTCTCTGGTGTTGCTGCGTCTCTGGGTTTTTAACCTTTGTACCCAAAATGTATTCGTTCTGTTTATTTCTGTTGCTATGAATGAAATAAATAAATGAAAAAAAAATTAAAATAAAAAATAATCTTCCAACATCCAGCTCTGTGTGACTGTCAGACGGCAAGACGCTCTGTCTCCTCTGCTCTGTATCCTGTGTCCGTCCCATGTCTTCTCTGCCTGTCCCCTCTGTCTGTCCCATGTCCTCTCTGCTCTATCCCATCTGTCCGTCTCCTCTGTCCGTCTCCTCTGTCTGTCCCCTCTGTCCCCTCTGTCCATCTCCTCTGTCCGTCCCCTCTGTCTCCTCTGTTCGTCCCCTCTGTCTGTCTCCTCTGTCTGTCCCCTCTGTCTGTCCCATGTCCTCTCTGCTCTATCCCATCTGTCCGTCTCCTCTGTCCATCTCCTCTGTCCGTCCCCTCTGTCTCCTCTGTTCATCCCCTCTGTCTGTCTCCTCTGTCTGTCCCCTCTGTCTGTCCCATGTCCTCTCTGCTGCCCCCTCTGTCTGTTCCCTCTGTCCCCTCTGTCCTGTCCCCTCTGTCTGTCCCCTGTCTTCTCTGCTCTGTCCTCTTTGCTTGTCCTCTGCTCTGTCCTCTGTCCCCTCTGTTCTGTCCCCTCTGTCCTGTCCCCTCTGTCTGTCCCCTGTCCTCTCTGCTCTGTCCTCTTTGCTTGTCCTCTGCTCTGTCCCCTCTGCTCTGTCCTCTGTCCCCTCTGTTCTGTCCCCTCTGCCTGTCCTCTCTAGATCCTGCAGATCTATTAAGGGTTCTGTTGAAGGTTGTGTTGCTGCCCTGTCCACCGGCAAGGTGATGGTTGTTAATGAAAATGGCTTCTTAATGGACCTAGCTGGTTAAGAGGAGATGACCGAGGGAGATTAAGAGACACCTGAACACAGACATCTGAGTTGGATGGTGCATCACTCACACACACACTCACTCACACCCTCACTCAATCACACACACACACACACACACACACACACACGCACGCACACACACACACACACACACACACACACACACTCAAACACACCCTCACTCAGCCACACATGCACACACACCCACATACATGGAGTATGTGCACTGATACACAGATCCACAAACAACTATTACCAAAAGATCAAAATACTAATGTTTGTCAAATATAAAGATTGTCTCTTTTTCTCTCTATCCCCCTCTCTCCCCCTCTTTCTCTCGCTCTCTCCACCTCCTTTTTCTCTCCATCCAGCCATCCCTCTCTCCTTCCCTCTTTCTTCATGAGTGTAGGCAGCAGGATAACTTCTCTGCCTCTCTGCCTCTTTCTCTCTCCCTCTCTCTCGCTATGCCTCTCCCTCTCTCTCTGTCTCTCTCTCTCAGCCTCTTCCTCCCTCTCCATCCCTCCCCCTCTCTGCCTCTCTCTCTTTCAGCCTCTCCCTCCCTCTCCATCCCTCTCCCTCTCTCTCTCTCTCTCTCTCTCTCTCTGATTCTCCATCCCTCTCCCTTTCTCTCTCTGCCTCTCTCTCTCTGCTTCTCCCTCACTCTCCATCCCTCTCCCTCTCTCTCTCTGCCTTTCTGCTCCCCATATCTCCTCTAATTGAGGAGCGTAATTTGATGGCACTCGTAACAGAGTTAGAAAGCAATTAGCGTGGCGGCTTGTCGACACAAACAGCAGAGAGCCCACCTGTGGGTCATTTTTTAATTTGGTGAAGTGCTGAGTGCTTAGCACGAGGGCCTGTGCTTTGATATACTCAGGAGATGGTAAATCCTGTTAGCCATAACTCCCAAAACTCCTCCCTTCAGCCTCTCCCCCCTCGCTCGCTCGCTCCCTCCCCCTTCCTGACCCCCTCCCTGACCAGCACACGTCTAATCCCTTGGTTAGCATCACGCGGCGCAACACATTATTAGGGTGTCATCTGGCTTGAAACGGTACAAAAAAAAAGAGCACAGCTTGCCTTAAGTGAGTGAGGAGAGGGTGGGGGGGAGGAGGAAGGGGGAAGGAGGCAGTAGAGGGCGAGGAGGAGAGCGATGAGGAGGGAGAAGGGTGGCTGTTTAATTAAAGAGGCTGATCCGTGCTGTTTGTTGAAGGACTAATTGTCTCTTCCCAGAGGACTCCGTCGAGAGACTAAATTACAGTCCCACACTGCCTGCACACCAGAGGGGTGGGGGAGGGGGAGGGAGGGAGGGAGTGGGAGAGAGAGGGAGAGAGGAGGAAGAGGGGGGAGAGAGAGAGGGAAGGTAAGTTTATCTTCTAAATAAAAACACATTAATAAAATAAAATCCCTTCTTGGTTCTTTGATGCTACTAGTAGCAGCGTCTGGTCCCTGGAGTGTGTGTACGCGCTAATTAGGACAGACTCTGTGTGTGTGTGTGTGTGTGTGTGTGTGTGTGCGTGCGCTGCTGGACATTACCCTGCCTCTCCAGCCTCGCCCCCTGAGAGTGTGTTTAACATGTAATCCCCAGGAGGGACACTTGACCCAGAACGACCTCTGACCTTCACTAAAACAGCTTGGGTTCCTCCACCCCCTTTAGTGGCCCCCTTTGAGCTACTTCCACAGACCCCCCCCTCCAAACCACCCGCCCCCACCCCCCCCCCCCCACCCCCCTCAGAGGATCTGTCCACCCCCCAAGCCTCCCCCCTACACCCCCCACCCCCCAGGCCTTCACCCCCCAGAGGATCTCTCCGTGCCCCCCCTAGCTGGCTGTGTCTCCTGTTCCCAGCCCCCGTTTCGTCCACCAGGTTTAAAAAGCTTGTAAAAGCCTGTTATGATGTCGTTAGATTCAGCTTGTGTGGCGGCCGGCAGTATGTGCTCCCTCAGTTCTGTCCAGGCTCCTGTCGCTCACATGCTGGAGACACAGGAGGCCTGTGGTTAAAGGTGTGTGTGTGGGGTGGGCAACCAGTCAATCACTCAGTTCATTGTGTTGTTGTGTGTCCTGGTATGTGTGTGTGTCTTGGTTTGTGTGTGTCCTGGTGTGTGTGTGTCCTGGTGTGTGTGCGTGTTCTGGTGTGTGTGTACTGGTGTGTATATCCTGGTGTGTGTGTGTGTCCTGGTGTGTGTGTCCTGGTGTGTGTGTCCTGGTACGAGTGTGGGGAAGTATTAGTAGTGGCTAGTAGTGTCTAGACAGTGTTAGTAGTGGCTAGACATGTCAGGGGGTATTGTGGCTCACCCTTCCTCCCTACGGCCTGGTTGACTTACTGTATAGCTGGCTGACTGGCTGGCTGGCTGGCTGACTGGCGGGCTGACTGACAGGCTGACTGGCGGGCTGGCTGGCTGACTGGCGGGCTGACTGACAGGCTGACTGGCTGACTGGCGGGCTGACTTACTGTATAGCTGGCTGACTGGATGACTGGCGGGCTGACTTACTGTATAGCTGGCTGACTGGCTGACTGACAGGCTGACTGGCTGACTGGATGACTGGCGGGCTGACTGACAGGCTGACTGGCTGACTGGCGGGCTGACTTACTGTATAGCTGGCTGACTGGCTGACTGACAGGCTGACTGGCTGACTGGATGACTGGCGGGCTGACTGACAGGCTGACTGGCTGGCTGACTGGCTGACTGGCGGGCTGACTGACAGGCTGACTGGCTGACTGACTGGCGGGCTGGCTGACTGGCGGGCTGACTGACAGGCTGACTGGCTGGCTGGCTGACTAACCGAATGACTGGTTAGCTGGCTGACTGGCTAGCTGGCAGGCTGGCTGACTGACTGGCTAGCTGGCTGACTGGCTGACTGACTGGCAGGCTGGCTGGCTGGCTGTGTGTCTCTGAAGTGTGACTGTGATCGCCACACCGTGCTGATCGAGGTAATGGAGCCAATCGTCCAGAGTCTGAGTAATGAAGAGGAATTATGGGTAATGAAAAAGGATAGACTCTGATACCTGTGGGCACTCAGACACTTTCTCTTCTCTCCTCCCTCCCTCCATACCTTCCTACATCCCTCCCTTTCTCCCCCCCCCCTCTCCCTCCATCTCCTTCCTCCACTCCTCCCTCCCTCTCACACATTCCACAGTAGTACAGTACCTCTGGTTAGTGAGGTAAGAGATTGGGTCAGAACTCACACATGAAGATCTGATATCTAATAAGCATGATTAGCTTCTCTGAGACAAACAAGTAAATCCATAATCATAACTACAGTAGGAATACAGTGATTTAGAAACAACATTGTAGGCCGATATTTAACTTGTTGACTGTCATCGGACTGATAAATTACATTAAATCTATCATTATATCTCACAGATAAAAGATGAAGTGCGCAGGTGCTTTTGGACACGTGACACTGGAAGAACAGTCCATGTCAGCAGTCAAATCGCACTTAGTTTGAATGTTTTTAAAGTGATCGTATTATGAATATTAGTGTTGCAAAAATCACTCGATAAATTCATCAACATTTTCATATCTAGATTTGGCAGTTGCACAGGAGTTGGGCTAGATGCATGTTTGGTTCCAGACAACCGACACACAGACGGGTGTGTGTTTCCCTGAACTCTTTATAAATAACCAGTATCGTTAACAACTGCATGGCCCTGATGAAGCAATCTAGGATGTAAATAGGATGGACCAGATTATCTGGGAATACGATGGGAATGAAACAGCATCAGCCTTCAGGATTCACCACACCGACACCACCTGGTGAGTCAAATATCTCTTTGATCGTCTAGAATATCGGATAAATGTAGGCTGACGTGTTTTAAACTTTGCTGCAATGTGTTAAACTTGCCGCAAAAGTCCTGTATTAGTTTACCTTTAGACAAACACCATACAGAGTTTACACCCCGCTGGGATCATGCTCATTACCTGCCTGTGGAAGTGCGGAGAAGTTCAAGGGGATTTTCTCTGCTTGTGGATTTGAGAGGTTTCAACATTAAAATAAGCAGATATGCTTCAAATGTTGAAGAAGACACAGGGACACTCTCTCTCTCTCTCTCTCTCTCTCTCTCTCTCTCTCTTACACACACACACTCTCACACACACACACACACATACACACACACACACACACACACACACACACACACACACACACACACTCGCTCTCTCTCTTTCTCTCTTTCTCTCTCTCACACACACACACACACACACACACACACACACACACACACACACACACACACACACACACACACACACACACACACACACACACACACTGTCTATCTCTCTCACACACACACTCTCACACACACACTGTCTCTCTCACACACGCACACACACACACTCTCACACACACACAGTCTCTCTCTCTCTCTCACACACACACACACACACACACACACACACACACACACGCACAACCCAGACATGGTGTGGATGAACGATCAGGATGGCCAACCAAACACTTACACAGAGTGATCCAACATCCTGTTGTCCTGTTCCCCCCTCGTTTCTCTGGCAGAGTTCAATCTCTCTGGCCACACCACTTGGACGCTCTCCCATTGGTCGGTACGGGGATGTTGCTAGGCAGTTTTAGATGGGTTCACGCTCCTAACTTCGACCGCTGACCCATCCCAGCCTGGCCCCTGCTTAATCAAACAAAAGAGAAACTGGTGTTGGGTTTAGAGCTGTCCTACTCTGCGGGGCTGGGTGACAGAGGTGGGAGAGAGGAGGGGGAGAGAGGAGGGGGGATACAGGAGGTGGGAGAGAGGAAGGGGGAGAGAGGAGGGTGGAGAGAGGAGGGGAGAGACAGGAGGTGGGAGAGAGGAGAGGAGGGGGGCAGGGGAGGCTGGTAGAGTTATCTTAATGTGGAACATGCAGGAACCGAGGGGGAGAACGCTGCTCAGACAGGCTGCTTTATCTGGCGTCTGTGTGGATGTGCTGCACTCCGCTCAGCCAACGCCAGCGCTGCCTGTGTCACATGCGTGTGCGTCCAAGCTGTTTTCCTTTTCAAGCTTCATTTTCACCTGTTAATCGTCCTTTGGTTCCACTTTCTTGTTTTCCGTCAACTGAACATCTTGTTTTTTCTGTCTGCTGTGTTCTCTGGACGCTGACAGATCTCTGTGTTCCTCTGTGTCTGTGTGTTTCTCTGTGTGTTTCTGTGTGTCTGTGTGTTTCTGTGTCTGTGTGTTTCTGTGTATCTGCGTGTTTCTCTATCTGTGTGTGTCTGTGTGTTTCTCTGTGTGTTTCTGCGTGTCTGCGGGTTTCTGTATGTCTGTGTGTTTCACTGTATCTGTGTGGTTCTGTATCTGTGTTTCTGTATCTGTGTGTTTCTGTGTGTCTGTGTGTTTCAGTGTGTTTGTGTATTTCTGTGTCTGTGTGTTTCTGTGTGTGTATGTGTATTTCTGTGTCTGTGTGTTTCTGTGTCCTTGTGTGGACCTGTGACTCTACCTCACAGTGTTTCTGAGCTGTGCTAATGCGTTTACCAGCCAGCTGCAGCCAGACTTGCAAACAGGAAACATACAACTTGCAGCTGTCATCCTAACCCCACTGTAGCTCAGGGAGACGGGGGAGAGAAAGGGGGGAGAGAAGAGGGGGGAGAGAAAGGCAGAAACACCCACTGAAGGAGGAATTTATGCCTCGATTATTTTTCATGATCCCAGAGAGTTCGAGGCTCGGCTGATTGTAAAGGAGGGGAGAGGGGGAGAGGAGAGAGGGTAGAGGAGAGAGGGTAGAGGGGATAGGGTAGAGAGGAGAGGGGGAGAGTGCAGGGAGATAGAGAGATAGGAAGATATAGAGCGAGAGGCGGATTGAGACAGAGATACAGAGTGGGAGAAAGAAAGAGTTTCATCTTCACCAGGACTCTCTGGATGTCGTGGGAGTTGCAGATGGTGAACAAATGTTCTTTTGAGGCTGCGCTGCACAAGCGCGTCCTCTCTCCGAGGCTCAGCAGCGATGGCTGCCGCGCTGCAGATGGCTCTGAGAAGCCAAACAAACAAACACAGTGGTGATAAACATGGCTTCCATCATGGCAGCGTTGGGGCGACGCAGCAGGAAGCGAACAGCCTGTTCTTCCCTCCGCGAGCCGTCCATAAGTCTTTCCTCCTCGCTGATCGGCGTTGATCAAAGCACTTCAGACGAAGCTCCCTCCACCATCATCGCTCCACGCTCAGTTTCACCAAAAGCCTGGATCTAGTCCAAAGGATGTGGTTCTGTGTCTGTTCCCTCCTTCAACTGCGACCTGTCAGGTGACAAAACACAAGGAGAATTGAGCTGCCGTCCTTCCTTGATACTGTGTTGTGTCGGTTACTGTGTGTGTGTGTGTCTGTCTGTGTGTGTCCTGTGTGTGTGTGTGTGTGTGTGTCTGTGTGTGTGTCTGTGTGTCTGTGTGCCTGTGTGTGTCTCTGTGTGTGTGTGTCCTGTGTCTGTCTGTGTTTGTGTGTGTGTGTGTGTGTGTGTCTGTCTGTGTGTGTGTGTGTGTGTGTGTCTGTCTGTGTCTGTGTGTCCTGTGTCTGTGTGTGTGTCTGTCTGTCTGTGTGTCTGTCTCTGTGTGTGGCCTGTGTGTGTGTATGCATGTGTGTCTGTGTGTGTGGCCTGTGTGTGTGTGTGTGGGTGTGTCTGTGTGTGTGTCTGTGTGTGTGTGTGTGTTTGTGCGTGTGTGGGGCATGAGCTATGATCGCTCGCAAAGTCTTGAAAACAAATAAAGTCAACCAGGCTAGTAGACCTCATGTTATTTCCATCATGTCTGGAATATTTCAGGTCTTTCTGAATGGCACCCCAGCTTTCCCTCCCAACATGGCGGCCCGGGTCATTAACACATCATTATGCAGTGTGAATATGAAACACAAACTCTTGGCTAGCAGGCTGCCTCAAACTCTCATTTAGCTTTATGTGCCCTAGAGAAACTGCGGAGAAAGATTCAATGAGTCTGGAAGGTGTTGCTTAGGAACCTTGAAGGTTCCTGGGTCGAGAGACGACTTCTCCTTGTCACTGGGGATTGTGGGTAAACACAGGGGCCTGGTTGAGAGTTTTGGCTGGAGATCGAAGGTTCAAATCCCCCTTGAACGTGGCTTGTGGTGTGTTTAGCGGATCTGTCAGTGTCTATAGTGGAGTTGGATGTTTCTACGTGTTTCAGAAATGGAAAGAGACGGATAAAGAGACAAACAGTGAGGCTGAAGAACACATACAAGGAGAGGGAAAGTGTGTGTTTATGTGTGTGCACATGCTGTGTTTGTGTCTGTGTGTGTGTTTGCACATGCTGTGTTTTTGTCTGTGTGTGTGTGTGCACATGCTGTGTTTGTGTCTGTGTGTGTGTTTGCACATGCTGTGTTTTTGTCTGTGTGTGTATGTGCACATGCTTTGTTTGTATGCGTGTTTGTTTGTGTGCGTGTGCACATGCTGTGTTTGTGTGTGTGTGTGCACATGCTGTGTGTGCGTGTGCGTGTGTGTGCACATGCTATGTTTGTGTGTGAGTGTGTGTGCACATGCTGTTTTTATATGTGCGTGTGCACATGCTGTGTTTGTGTGTGCGTGTGCACATGCTGTGTTTGCGTGTGCGTGTGTGTGCACATGCTATGTTTGTGTGTGAGTGTGTGTGCACATGCTGTTTTATATGTGTGTGTGCACATGCTGTGTTTGCGTGTGCGTGTGCGTGCACATGCTATGTTTGTGTGTGAGTGTGTGTGCACATGCTGTGTTTATATGCGTGTGTGTGCACATGCTGTGTTTGTGTGTGAATGTTTGTGTGTGTGTGCACATGCTGTGTTTGTGTGTGAGTGTTCGTGCACATGCTGTTTTTATATGTGTGTGTGTGCACATGCTGTGTTCGTGTGCGTGTCTGTGTGTGTGTGGGCGTGTCTGTGTGTGAGTGTTCGGACTTTGACAGAAGCAGCTTTGCATCCCAGTGTTGATGTTCCCCAGTCATGCTCTCTGGATGGTGTGGGTCAGTTTGCCACCAGCTCAGCCTGTTGGCATGTAACATGATGGGGGGAGGAGAGAACTGCAAATATGTTTCACACATCTGATGGTTTACCCTGACTCACAAGGATATGGAGGACATACCTGACCTCTCTCTCTTTCTCTCTCGCCCTCTCTCTCTCTCTATCGCTCTCTATCTTCCTCTCTCTCCATCACACACATCCTCTCTCTCTCCCCCTTGTTCTCCACCTCCCACATCCCCTCTCTCTCCCTCTCCCTCCCTCATTCTGTCTCTCTCCCTTCCTTGACCTCTCTCTCTCTCTTTACTCTCTCGCTCTTTCTCTCTCT